>BSAI01000119.1:5735699-5963199 GCA_036245035.1 Adrianichthys oophorus | reverse complement strand
TCTATTGTTCTCTCTGTTCTCATCTGTGTGTCACTCCTTCATCCTGCCCTCTTGCCCTAACCGGTTCAGGCAACAGATGATTCTACATTTCTTGAAAGTTTCTAAAATAAAATAAAATAAAATAAAATAAAATAAAATAAAATAAAATAAAATAAAATAAAATAAAATAAAATAAAATAAAATAAAAATAACTTGTGTTTTACTTCTTTTGTATGACAAATGCTTGTTGTGAGGTATTTGTTTTTATGTGAGCCTATGAAATACTATGCCTTATGAAATAGTTGCAGTATTTGCTGACGAGATGGAGTAGGTGTTGTGCACAATCCAGATCAATAGATGTAGATCAGTAGGTGGCAGTAGCGAGTCCTGAAACAGTTTGCAACTGCAGATTAATCTTAACCAGAAGAAAATGGCGCATCTTCAACTTTACCAGTAGGGGGCACTTGCCTGCAGCGAATGGTGAGTGCTGTTTCGGATGACATCCGAGGGCCCACCTAGATATTGGGACAGTTTTCCGGGGTCCAGTCAGTACGAGGCGGTCCACTTGTTGCGACAAAAGGGTCATTGAGTACTAAATGGTAACATTTGTGTCAACGTACTTGCTAATAGCGGGCTGTGTATCTGCACGCAAAAGGTTGAGTTTGCCAGACTGCTGAGGATCTCAGTCAAATACTGCAACGGCTAGCAGCTCTCCGCTAAATAGTTAGCCGCATCCGCACAGGTAATGCTCCAAAGTTGAAGTCTTCCATACATTGTGACGAAAAACCTGTATATTTTTGTTTGTGTATTTATTTTATTCAAGCCATTTTTGGCAGCATTTTCTAGTTTGCGTTTGTTGACGTGTATCTGCTGGTTTTATGACTGGCGTATCGTTAACAATTTGGGAAAAAAAAAAAAAAAACTACTTTTTTGTAATTTTGCGGATAGCTTGGTGTTGGCTGTCCGGAAAATGACTCAATGTTGGTTTTGACACTGTTAATTAAAAAACAAACTAACAAAAAACTTAACCAAGGCAGGCAAGCAATTTGCGGAAGCGTTTGCAACACTTTTTTGGACGCCCTCCTTAGTCTTAGTCACGTGACCGTTCAGCAACAGGTAATGCAGCCACTGATGGTAAATGTTTGTTTCGCAGTTTGGTGCTACCAAGAGTTAAAACATCATCTGCAATAAGTTATACTTTTTTTACCGTGTCTATTTAGAAACAATCGCTTACTTGTGATGTTACACTAAATAATATAAAAAATGTGTTTATCTGCAAATCAAGTTTTTTTTCTTACATCTTTTGTCAAATTTGACAAATTTTTACTTTTATATTACATTTTTGATATTTTATGTTTCTGCACAAATGTACAAACCCCCTCTTTTCGCCAACTTTTTTCACTTATGTTGCTGCTGGAAGTGCTTTGATGCACTTTGTATTGTTTTTTATTCTGAAAGGTCAGTTAAAGAGGAAGATGTCTTTATTTTTAAATCTGTTTGGTCAAGATCTAGAGTGTCTGATTCAAGTAGAGTTTATTTTGAATTGGCAACACATATCTTAAAAGCTTAATGACAATTGGATATGATATCTGAAATGTGTTTTCATACCAGGAAACTATTGTTTTGGATTTTAATGGAGCCACATCCCAACCCAAATTGTTAAACTTGTTTACCTCTTAGAGGCGCTTTTCATATCAGCTTTAAGTCTGACATAGACTGCTTTTAAGTCTACCAAGAAGGAAACTTTAACTACCATCAAGATCAAACATTTAAATTAAAATATTTGAATCAATACTCAAAGAAACTTTACCACAGATATAATTAGATTTTAATGATCATGCCGTTTAAAACCATCCCAGACATTAATCAATTAAATCTTATTTTAAACTGTTATTTAGACTTTATGAGGAAGATTGCTGCGCCATCTTTGCACAGGAGTTTGGGTGAAACAAAGTCTCACTGCTCACCAAGCAGAACTTCATGCTACTTTGTCTTCTACCTTTTTTGTTGTGAAGCAAAATAATAATAATAAAAAAAACTCCTGCCATGTAAAGAGTAAACTAGGAAGTATTTGGATGTTTTGCATGGGTGTGTTTAGGAGTGAGCAGTATAGAGCTTAATGAAGGATTTACGAAGTTTGTGAGTCTCTCTCTTCCTATTGGCACAATAGAGGCAGTACTTTTTTTGTTTTAAGAAGTTGGTCATTCAGTGACTTTGCAACATTTATTCCAGGATTGTTCTGCACATTGTGTACAATAGGATAGCGGTAAAGCAGAAATGCCAAAAGGGTGATTTTTAAGCACTCTTCAGCTCTTTAAAGTGAGCTGTCAGCCAGCTTTTGTGGACCTTTTCATCCCTTCATGTCTGTCTTCTTTCAGGTATGTCTGAAGTTAGTCTCGAGGCCGGCTTGGGGAAGGCCTCGGCTGAGGACCCTCGGGTGGATTGTGAGGAGGTTGAGAAAGAGGGCTTGAATGAGGATGGGGAGAGGGGGAGCCCACATGATAGCGATAGGGGAAAGGACGGAGCCGATGTGATGTATGAGGTTGACATCAACAGTGATGGGGAAAATGCAGAAATGAAGGATTCAGGTGGTCAGGAGGACAAGAATGCTCAGAATGAGAAGGTAGCGTCTGGCGGTGTAGGGAGTGGAGAACTAGAAGCAAAAGGACACAGGGAAACACCAAAGGAAAACGGAGACTCTCACTCTGATGCAAAGGTGATGTTACCTTCGCTTTAAACAATCTGCCTTACTATTGCTTACTTCCTCCCTTCGCTGTAGCTTGTTACTTGATTTGCTATGGTGGCGGTGGCGGTCTATCTTCTATATAATAAGCTTATTTGTCAAAGTCTGTTTTCTTTTTTGGTTTGTTGGTTTTTATAAACCTGCAAAACAGACTAATAGGGAAAATATTTGCCTTTGTCTTACCCTTTGTGTTGGTTTGTTGTCATTCTTTGCTGAGATTTATTGATGAAGTTGGTTGTGCGCTTTGTTTCTGTCTAATCAAGTGCAGCTTCACAATGGGCCTGTTGGGTTTCCACCCTGCTGATCAAGCTTTTTCTTCTTCTTTTTAGCAAAGTGTTTGATTCTTCTGCTTCTCGTTATTGTAGAATATATGTATGTGTTTAACCACAGTTTTCTCTCAGTAAGTATATAGAGTAGATACAATTGTTATGCAAAAAAAAAAAAAAAAAAGTTCTAAAAATGTGAAAATTAGTCACTTGTACTGCTTGAATTCTTCATGAAGTCACATGCCTGGTAAGTGGCAGACTTGGAGTCCTGACTGCACATTCTCAGACAGTCCCACTTTTCTTGTTTCTGGAATTTGTAACCCTCTTTGGCTTTTAACATGTTTCTTTGAGGCAATTTAAGTTTTTTTTTCTCCTCAACTACAAACTTATAATGCTTTTTGTCCCTTGTGAAAGATGATTTTTTTTTCTTTTTAGAATTTAGCAGCAAATCCAGTTTCCTATGCAGATTACGTCAAAGCTTCTATTAAGTTATTGTGTTATTTCTTCCCCATTTCTATTGAGAAGCAGTGCACAAGTGTTTCCTCATCGCTGACACAGCTAATCAGACTGAGTTTATTGTTGGTTGTGCTGGCTCGTATCCAGGATACTAAACTACAAGGGATTGAAAACTAAACCAAACGCTTCTTCATGACTAATTCATTTCCAGTCACTTAATATTTGCTTGTCGCCTATTAGATTAGCACTGTGTACACCAGGCTGTCATGTTTGATGTTTACAGATGTCATCATTGGTATGATGTGGATTGATTTACTATTGCATATCTTGTTTCCATCTAAGACCCCTACATTCCCACTTAGTACATCTCCAAACAAGCATGGAAAAATACAAAAGATAGTAGTTCTCTTTTGTAGCAACATTTCTATCAAATTTTTAAAAACTTTTTATTTACATTTTTTGTTGTTTGAATGAGACTATTTTCAGACTTTTACTTTGAAAGTGGTATCACAGTTAACAGTCTGACTGGTGCCCGGCCCGTCTTATCTGCACTAGGTGGTTAGGTAAGCTGCGTGCACGTGGGCGTCTCATTACCATTAAATATTTAGATTCCGTCCCACGATGCAGTAGTTCAGGTGAAGACTGTCAAACGTGTCGGCATTAACACATTTTTCCGCTCTTATTGTAAAAAATCTCACACTGCTGTTAATGATTTTATGAATGTTTTTATCCAATTTTGTCTCGGTTTTTACATTAAGCAGATGTGTATTAATATGAAAAAAATCCATTAATATTTTTTCTGTGTGAAAGATGGATTTTTATTCATTTTAGTATTTTTAAGGTTTTTGAAATTTGGAGTTCAATTATTGTACACCACTTTTTCTATTAATTTTTTGTTAAATCATACATTTAGTCTTTTATGCATTTTTAGGTGTAAACATTTTTTAATGATGAAATTAATCATCAAATTCAGCTTTATTTTAACCAGCAGTCTATTTTTTGTTGATGTTTTGTATTTTATAATTTTTATTTTTAATCTTATTTATTAAATGTTCACCATAAAACTGGGCATTCTGCATGTAAAATATAGTTGTTTGCTTTTATTTTGAAATCACTGAAGGTCTTACTAGCAGGATCTTTTTCCTCTCTAGGTCCCATTCATTATTTAGACGGGTGAAAATTTGTGTAGGACATCATTCAGAGATACAGATGCAGTTTCAAAGAAAATCAACCCTCTGCTCTTGAACGCTCGGATACAGTTTATTTACAATAAGGCCTAATGAAGAAGCAGAAAGAGCCACATGCTGATTAGGTCAGTGTTCCAGTTTCCAAGTCCACAGCGATTAGACTGTGAAGTTGCGCTGGACTATAAAAAAGAAGCAGTTCTGCTGTCGTCCTGTAGCTACTTCCTCTTACTTTATTGTACTTGTTAAAAACAAAAACAAAACAAAAAAGCAGCCACGCACATGACTTCACAGCAAGTTTTCCGAGTGAAAGCAGGGTTTACAAGGGAGACTCAGTAGGAAATGCGTGTTGAGGTCACCACAGATAAAGTATTTGTTGATATTTTAGGAAGGAAAGATTTGTTTTCACGTTTTAAAGGGAACCAAGAATAATTTATGTAAAAAGCAATTTCAGCACTCACGTCGAGGTTTTTCCATCCTACTGTTTGATGAGCAAAGAGTCATCATGTTGGATGAAACATGAGCAAAAGTAGCTGAGGGAATGTATCCTGTTAATACTGAAACTGTTCAAAAACACTTCCTGGGGGATCTTTGCTGTTATTTTATGTTTATTTTTGTCTCTATTCCCAGGATGGCTTTTTTTTTTTTGCCTTTTATATGGTTTAGTATATTCTGACAGAAGCTTTTACTGTTTTTTTTTCTCACTTTTACTGCATCCACAAGGTGGCAGTCCTTAACAGTTGCGTCCCTGGAGAGGAGTCCTGACTAATCCTTTTATTTATTTATTTATTTATTTTATAAACACAAACTTAGATATATCACACATTTCATTGCAGGGGAGAACAATGGCTGAGGGTCTGCACAGAAGCTCAGCTGCTGAAATCCCAGTCATCAGCAATGGAGACCTGGACCAGAGCCCTGAACAAGTATTCCAGAGGGTATGACACAATCAGAGCTCAAGTGTCTCCAAATGACGCCATAATCTGTGATGTCGAGCATTGTACCTGTGTGTTTAAGGAGGCAGAAACCTCAGAGCAACTGAGACAACTTTTGCATGAAAGAATAAACAGTTTATTATAGAACACTAACTACAGAAGTCGTGACGAAGGTCACACTGAAACCATGCTTGTTTTATCTGTAGGGCTCCTATTCCAGTAAGCCAGCGCCTCCTCCCAGCACCTTTGCCTCACCAGTAGAGGGCATTATTGAGTCTGGATCACACAAAGGTAAACCTGCCCTTCTAATCTTTGAATTCGTATATTCTTTAGAAAGTGTTCTTGATTCTTACATGTCATTATTGAAGGTCTGGGAAACAGTAGTGCCTCAAACTTATCTGTGACTGGACTTCTCTGCGTTTCCACCGTTCTGTTGGAGAAAAATGAAATGTTGAAATTTGAATTTGTAAAGGCGGACACTCATTTGAATTTAATGAGTTTTCTCTGATCTCCAGTCCTTTTCACTCTGTTGCTTTGGTCATAAACGCTAATGGAAATCTCCCTTCAGAGCAAGAGGCTGTTGTAGTCTGATCACCTGAGTGTTGCCATGACTATTTTCCATGTTGTTCTGTCTGGCAGAGGAAGGAATTTTTTTGCTTATCCACACATCCACACATTCACCCAGCAAGATAAGGAGAGCCACTGTAACAGAGGAAATTTATATATTCAGTCAACATCAAAGTGGGAATTCCCACTTCTATTTATGTGGCAAAGAGGTAATAAATCGTAACTCTGAATATCTCCCAGGGTCAGCAAGCCTGCCTTCATCTCCTGTGTCACCTGTAGCTCCCAGCTCTGCTGTTGCTAGCCGTCTTGCACGGTCCTTCAGCGATAGTCGGGCCGAGGAAGGTACCTAGACAAGCTGTGTATAAATCCTGCACCATGAAGTCATTGGGCTCTGTGCATGAACCTAACCAAGACCTGTCAGGCCTTTCCTGGGTTTCTGTTTGTCTTTTTACCCACTACTCCTTGCTTCCTAAAGCTGTGCTTTGTCAAGGACAGAAACTCACCTCTGACTTCACTGCTGGCTAACTGTAGTAGCTTCAAACTTGTTCTGATTTGAAATGATTCTCAAGTCACAGCTTTGTGTTGCTCCTGTCAATTACCTGTGAAGTTTACTGTTGTTTCTGTCAAGCATTTCAGTCTTCAGTGAAAATGGCAGCCTTCTTCCAAAAGCAGACATGTAAGGATTGTCATCGGAGCTGGAAAACTATGTAGGGGACACTGGTCACACACCAGACACAAATGTGAAAATACTTTATATCAGGGATTAAACTGTAAAAGTTTCAAGTTATTTTGTATCTGTTACCTGAAAAATACCTCCAATGCTTTGCTGATTCTAAGAAAACATTTCAGTGTGGTACTTCAGGTTTTAAAGGTTGCACCTTTAGCATTATTTTATGAATTGTCGTAAATTGCAGACACACAATGCCAACAAACACGTCAGACAAAAACAGGTTCATCCACTATAAACAGCTGTGGTACCAAAGCACAAAAGATGCAATCTGAGAGGTCAGCAGCCATTCACTCTATTTGCATTGACTGCACTAAAGCATTTTCTAAAATGAGATCAATGAAAACTCTATCAACAAAGTAAAGTTATGAACTTAAAAAGCCTAGCAGTCAGCTGATTATGACAGCTTTCTGAGAGGAGCAGTACGCTCATGGAAGGTGAGCTGTTTATTGTAGATTTGTTTTTTCAGTACAACTAAAAACCCTTGTTTTTATTTTCTGTTTAAACATGTTTTGGTAATGCATAAAGCTGTCAGCGTTGGAAGTTTTCTACTCAGCTGTGTATGTATTGAAATTGTCGTTTTTATCCCAGTCATAAATGGCATCCTGTGATTATTCTTTGTGTTGTACTTGTTGCGTTTCTAACTATTCTAATGGTGTTTTAAAATGATCAATATGTACCTTTTTGTTGAAGTTTGTTGATCACTCGTTAAGCCAAATCCTGTACATCTTTCTAGAAACTCAACCAAAGAGTGGACCCCTGGTCCTCTCAGATGATCTGAAGAACCCAGCCATGGAAAAACTGGACCTCGTGAGAAAGTGGGGCATCAACACATATAAAGTAAAACTTAATTTCCTTCATTGATCTCTTTTATTGCCTCTTCACTACATCTTCTTGTCTCAGCGTAATTGTTTAAAGCTATGCTTACAAAGCCTTAGGCAATGCATGTTCATCCTATCAGTTCTACAGAAAAATCATTGTAAACGCGTGTATAGATGCGTTTCGGGTTTCTGCATTAAAAAATCTCGCAGTCATGTGTCGCTACGCAAGTTTCTACGACTGTTTTCGGTCTCTAGGTACAAGAGGCCACGTTGCAAGTAAAACCAGGTTGAACTTTGATCAATCTGGGACTCGGATTTGGTAGAGATAATTGGATGGCATCCCTTTTTATTCACAGAAGTGTCAACTGTTTGAAAATTGAGCATGGAGGAGAAATTAATAATTGCAGTTTGTGCCTGGATTGTTTTCTATGACACCTAAGTCTTTCTCATATCTGAATAGAGCTGTGAAAGGAAAAGCCTGGAGCAAGATTTGCACTGCTTCAACATTTCACACCAAGCCTTCTAACTGCAGGTGCTGGGCATGTGCTAGTATCAAGTAACAACAGTCCAGTGTGAATAGCATATGCTATCCTGATTTATTAGGTTGTTGGCCAAGAAAGGAAAAAACTCTGTGATTTGCTTATTTTTTCCTTGCTTTTTGAGCTCTTTTTGTTTGTGTGTGTTTTTTTTTTTTTTGGTCTCGTCAGTGTATTTCAGTTTTGTAGCTCCTCGTTTTCTTTCCTGCCCGCACTACATACTTCCAGCAATCATTGAAACTTTTCTGAAATAAACTCCAACTCTGGTTGTGAATGTAAGTCTCTAGTAACTGTGCTGCCTTCCGCAGTGTACCAGACAGATCCTGTCAGAGAAGCTGGGTCGAGGCTCAAGGACTGTAGACTTGGAGTTAGAGGCCCAGATCGAACTTCTGCGTGACAACAAGAGAAAGTACCAGAACGTGATCAGGCTCGCTCAGACTCTGGCCAATCAGCTGTCCCAGATTATTCAGACACAGAGGCAGCTGGGAGACGCCTTCGCTGACCTCAGCCTGAAGTCCCCAGAGCTCCACGTGAGTGTCGTTGTTTTCACTAAGTTTTCCCTCCATGGGGGGAGCTAAGCTCTAATCAAGTGTTTTTTTTATTATTCTGAAAGACGTTTTATGCACTTGTAGGAAGAAACAATAACATTTTTAATTGTTGGAGCAAAAGAAGAAAAACACTGACTGTTTTTAATCCAAACCAGAATCACAGAAATACATTTTTATTTATTCTAGGATGACTTTAATATCAAAGTGTTCAGGTGTTTACAGTAATCTGCAGATCTTCTTATGTTCTTCTAAAGAGCTACATGATGTTTATTATATTGCTTTTAAAAATGTTTATTTCCAACTAATCAAAGATTCTGAACACGATTGATGGTTCTTTCTGTCGCTGGTTTGTTGTGTTCAGGAGGAGTTTGGCTACAATGCTGACACCCAAAAGCTTTTGTCCAAAAATGGAGAGACTCTGCTGGGCGCCATCAACTTCTTCATCTCTAGTGTGAACACACTTGTGGATAAAACCATCGAAGATACGATGATAAACATCAAACAGTATGAAACAGCCAGGTGAGGTGATGAAGCAAGCCTGTCTAATGTCAGACTTCAAAGTTTTGTGTTTTTCAACATTCATTCTGGTTTTGCCACTTTTAGAATCTGCTAGAAATGTAGCTACAAGTTGTTTTTGTATCTGTTTGAAGGGTGGAGTATGATGCGTACCGCACTGATTTGGAGGAGCTGAATCTGGGGCCGCGAGACACCAATACCATGCCAAAGATTGAGCAATCCCAGCAGCAATTCCAGATCCACCAAGAGAAGTTTGAGAAGATGAGAGCAGACGTGTCTGTGAAACTGAAGTTCCTGGAAGAAAACAAGGTTTGCTCATATTGCTCTATACATTCACCAGCTTTATTTCACTTAATGATCCTCATCTTTGTTGTTTTTTTTTTTTTTCTCTTTTGTTTTCTCTCAACCAGGTGAAGGTATTGCATAAACAGCTCATCTTGTTTCACAATGCCATAGCTGCATACTATGCTGGAAACCAGCAGCAACTGGAAGAGACACTCAAACAGTTTCACATCAAGTTAAAAATGCCCGGCCGGGACAGTCCATCTTGGTTGGAAGAGCACTAAACTGGAGGCTCCGTTTGACATGAACCACTAGATAATAGATAAAACTACAGGAACCTGCTTCCTTTGTGTTATTGCTGTTTTTCAAGCCTTTAAATTTGTAAATGTTCTAACTAGATGCACAAACAAAAGGAAAAACAACAAAAACAAAACACCTTCCGATAAATCACTCCTATTAAAACTTCTCTCATTCTTGTAGTTTTGAATCATAAGAAATGCACTTTTATACAATTGATAAGTCTTTCCAATGAGTGCTGCTGCGGTAAAGATTTTTTTACATTCAGAATGGCCTTTTGTAAAAAAGCATATGAATGTCGGCTGCTGCAGAATCAAAGCAAATGCTGTTTTCCTCTGAATTTTCACTTTCCTTTAAGGTTTTTTTTTGGGAGGTGGGGGGTTGACTTTCAAATCATGCATACCATATTAAATTTTTAGGAGGAAATATCCACTTTTTTTTTTTTAAGGTTGAAGAGAACTGATCAGTTAAGTTTTGTAGATTTACCCTGTATTCTGCAGGCAAATTACACTAAAAAGCTAGAAATACAAGAAAAAAAGAGAAGCAGGTTCTGTCTACCAGCTGCAATTGATAAAATAAATACAATAAAAAGCTTCTGTCTAATAAAAAGCCAAAGTTTACACAATTGGAGAGTTGCTTTACTGGATGAAGGTTGTGTGACTTCGTGCACAGTTGTTTTTTTTCCTGTTCTAATTTGTTGGTGAGTTTTTAAATCGACCTTACAATCCAACTTTACATTATTGCTATTAAACCATTTAATTCTCTCAAAACCAAAGCACATCAATTCCCAACTTTTTTTCCTCCTTTATCATTTGCTTGTGTATTTTATTGGCATCAAAATGAATCATTTAAAAGCGATTATGAAACATGAGATACAAATGAAAAACCAGCATTTATGTGACTAAATGTGCCTTACATTGTCTTTTCTTTTTCCCCTCCCCAGTGCTAAATATTGGTATTCAGGTTCAACTCTCGTTGCAACCAAACTTTTGAGATACTAAAAAAGAAACTCATAACTTTTAACAACTGTATTGAAGGCAAGACATTTATTGCACAAATGCACATGAATTCAAAAACCTTGTTAAATCTATAAATGTAACACTATTAAACCAAAATGAACACCTTTCCTAACAACAGCATGTTTTTATTTTTCTGACCTGCTAACAGTTTACATCCTGGGTCTGCATGAAAGTGGGATTTGTCATTTTCTTATGGTTCTCTATAGCGGTTTGAGAGTAAATCTTGTACATCGTACTGTTGTTTTCTTAAAACAGATGAATTATATATAAATATATATTTGTACTCTATTTTATTCCTCGATTGACCAATTCTGCCACTTTATTTTCCTGAAGATTTGCAGGAAATAAAACTGGCACTTGGATGTACCAGTTGATGTTTTGTAACCAAGAAATATTAACAAATGTTTGACTTAAAGAATTCCGAATGTTGTTTAACCCTTGTTGGGGGCTGAAATAAAATATTCTTTCTGTTTTGGTGTTTGTTTCTTGAAGTTTGGATAGACCGCCTGCATGAGACAGCTAATAAAGAAATGGAGAGAAAGTTGAAGCTATGCAGAAGTCTACACCAAAACAAAAGGAGAGGGAAAAGACATGCCCTGGGAGACTTTAATGTGTTTTTTGGTAACCTAACTCCGTCTTCCGGTAGACGGCACAGGTTCATTGTCCTCCTCGTCATGGTGTTGACAAATGGATTTGAGCTGCTACAGTTTGTCAAGGAACTTGTCCTGTCATTGATTGTGGAGTTGTTTCATTTGAGTTTACTTAACTCCAGGTGCTCTCAGTTTCCCCATTTAAGTCTGTAAAAGCCCACCACACCCCGCTGCTCCACGTTTTGACGGGGATTTGGTTAATCCTCAGGAAAAAGCTCTGACAAAGTTTGACCGTAGAACCAGTGGCGTGTTTTATCTGGAAATATAATGTCGGGGGGGGAAATGTGGCATGTCAGAACAGCACACTGCAGAAAACAGTCTGTTGGAGAACAAAAGTGGATAAATATTTGAGAAATAAAGGCTTAAGTCAATAATTTTTAAGTAAGTGATAGATTTATGAGAATTTAAGAGGTCCATAATTTTGGTAAGTGTAAAATGGACCTAGGCGTGCAAATTTTCCCAGCTTTAGTCTTAGTTATGTGGAAGAAATGGTCAAATGGAAAAAAAGTAACTTTTCTGGATGACTAAAATTTAACAACTTGTTCTATTGTTGCTTGTTTCGGGTATTTATCAAAAAATAAAAGTTCAGTCTTTTGCTGTCAAAAATGAGACAATATCGTTGCCAAAAAAAAGTTCATGATGATTACCCTCAGTATAAAATGGTCTTTAACAAATTAGACAGGTTATCAGCTTTCCTGTCAAATGTTTTCTCTGTTTTTACTGCATTAGGTCTTAAGAACCCTTACTAGGATCCTATGTAGAGTTTCTGTTGTGAAAATTCTAACATACAAATATTTTTGTATATGTTAAATTAAGAAACATCTTTCTTCATTCATTTTTTTATAAAGAAAAGTTACATTTGTACATTCAATTTCTACTTACAGTTTGGTATATCTGTTTTTAACTTGTCTTTGCTTTTGTTATTTTTTGTTGAATTTTAAAATGTTTTTGGCTATATTTTGTGGATTTCCCCCCCTTTTTTAGTACACTTTTGCTTTTATTAAGTCCATTCCAGCATGTTTAATATAAATATATTTTGAAATAATAAAAAGAAAAAAAACTTTTCTACAAAACACTCATGTAACCTATTATAATTGTAACAAGTATTTTAGTTTTTCTGCCTTGTCAATTTTTTTTTCATTGAACACGTTTCCACTTTAACCAAACTCTTTTTATTGACCATTTTTAACCCACTTCAGTTCCTTTCACTGCTGCTTGTGTTTGGCAGGTTGCCGGAGCGCGCACGCGAGGACACGTGAACGCGCGTTTCCCACCTGGCCCAATCACTGACGCCGAAGCTCCAAACCCCTCCGCCGCCTGCAGCTGTTCGCGTGTCTGTCACTACTTTTGGTACTGCTCCTCAGCCGAGACGCCGGCGGCTGACCTCTGCCGCACTTAACCTCAAACTAGAGGCTTTCATCCTCTGTAGACGACTAACTCCAGGCATTTTTTACTTATTTATTTTTTTCTCTGGAGCGGAATAGGCGCCAGGACGAGTCCTCTCATCCGGCCGGTAAGTGAGTCGGGACAGGACCGCCGCATCCCGCCGCTCGCTGGATGCGCTGTCTGTCTGCGGTGCACCTTTCCTGTTCGAAGTCGCCGTAGCGTGACGGCGCATTCGAGCAACCTGCTCTTTCCACACCTGTTTATCCTTCCGCTTTGACCCGCCACGGCGGGTCAGAAACCGAGCTGTCCTGCAATGCAGTCCGGGTCCAAAATGACATCATGGTGTTTCCTGGATCCCGAGCCTGAATCTGTTGCTGTGCACCACCAACACATGAGCAAACTTTCATCTGATCTGAAGAATGCTAAAAACACAGGAAATGGTGACTGTGTCATTTTGTGTAATTTTATCTGAGATTATAAACACTACTGACAGCAATTTCACGTAACATTCATGGTAATAAGAAGTTATTATAATGATCTATCTTAAACTAGCTTGAATAAAATGCTTTATTTCTATGATTTCTATGAAACTCTTGTTTAATATGTCACCTCTATCTAAGCAAACTGCTCTGATTTGCTAAATGTTTTTTTTTTCAGAGAAGTTACAACTATATATAAAAAAAGTTAAATCTTTAATTGGCAGAAAAAAACACATCAATTTACTTGCATAATTCATAAGTTTAGAAACCTAGAGGAATGAAAAAGACAGCACCAACTCTTAAGTGAATCATGATAGCGGTAGGTATCTTGAGGTATTTTGTACTTGTACTTTTATTGTATTTTGTATAGTATTTTTTTACTTTGAGGCAGGTAAGGGTGCCAGACTTTTATTTATTTTTTTTAAGGATTTGTGTTTCTTAAAGATTATGATTAAGTACCTCTCCCCAAGTTCTGATTCATTCAATTTGATTCTCCAATTTACAAGAAATTATTCGTCGTTTTCTTCATATTTCTATTCCGAAACCAGTGTGTGATATACAAAGAAACAAAACATTCGACTAACGCGTGATTTAAAATAAACAAATATGAAACTTTCTTTGATAAAATTAGGAAATCTAAAGTTAAAAACAAAGAGAAGAGGATTTCTTTTTTCAATGGAAATAGTGGCAGACAAGAAATGACTTTACATTTGCTCTATTGGTATTTGCTCTATTGGTATATTTTCTATGAAAAATCAGCCTGATTTATTAAATTTTTACTCATTCCTAGTAATGATCGGCCAAGGTTTTACATTTATATTCATTGATCATAGAAAAAAAATATACATATATCTGTTATATATACACATATAAAGTATATCTGTCATATACCTTCTTGTAGTTTATTTAGTCTACAAATTTAGATTATTTAAGTTTAGACTAGAGTTGAGGTCAGGCTGAAACTTGTGTTCTTTACATGCACTTATTTGCCTTAATAACCTCTTGCTTGCAAACTCAGTAAACATGTGGTTGCATCAAGAGAATTGCCATAAAAGCTCAGCTGCTGTGCAAAGATTAGCTTCAGCCTAATCCTCACACTCGATCCAAAAGCCCTGACGAGAGTTCCTGCCGATCATTTGTT
Organism: Adrianichthys oophorus; assembly: GCA_036245035.1. Taxonomy (NCBI): domain Eukaryota; kingdom Metazoa; phylum Chordata; class Actinopteri; order Beloniformes; family Adrianichthyidae; genus Adrianichthys; species Adrianichthys oophorus. Next base: position 5,948,667 of record BSAI01000119.1, on the reverse strand, counting down.
TCAAGACTATGAGAGTTTAAGAATATGCAAGATGACAAGATGAGTGACCAGATCTACTCAGTACACCCACACACTGCACTTGATTGTGTTATTAATGGTTTGATTCCACTTTTTAGTTTTGATACTGATTTATTAATCTCTAATATCTGCAGAATCTGTACTGATTTTACTTTTCTAAACAGGTCCTAACAAAGACAAAAAAAACTTCAAAATGATTTGATTTGTGTAACATTATATATATATATATATATATATATATATATATATACATATACAACATCATCCTGTTTACATTACGGATTTTATGAAAAAAGGCTTGCATTTTCAAGTTAAAATACTCCTTTCACTATAAAGCACAGGTTCTTCTTAAAGAACCACTTTGATGATGTTTTCAAAATGTTCTTGTGACATTTTTCTGATGATGGAGGGCATATATTAAGAAAAGTAGGCTCAAAACGACATTTCTGAGTATTCCATTTATTAAACCATTGCGAATCAGGAGCAGATGGGAAAAAAAATGCAGTTTGAAAAAGAGCATATTTGTGATATAGAAAATACCCCGTGGGGGCCACAGGCTCCCCGGTCCGCTTTGCAGGAGAGGGGAATATTTTTTATTTTGCGAAAAACAGCATAAACAAAAATAAAAGACCACTGGGAAGACTTTAAAAATAGATCAAAAGATGATCAGATTGGGTCTTTATGAAGTGTTAGCATTTCAGCGTCACTGGCAGCCAATCTTTTTCATCCTTTCATCTTTCATAATTGAGGCGGAGCTAAAAAGTCTTCCACTCTTAATGTTTATTGAAGCAGTATTAGATCGGATGGGCTGAACCAATAGATTTCAGATATTTAATCCAGTAATTGTTTTCCCAGTATTGGTTTGATACCGACATCAAATAACAGATCAGCGCATCTCAAGGTTGCACATGTGAGTGTGACTATCTAAAATTAAATACAACAAGGGAAAAATATATATAAAATAAAAAATCAGCAAAATTTTGCTCCAAAATACTTTAAGTGTACCGTTAAAGAAAAGAATACAACTCCATAAAAGTACAATTGGAAAAAACCCTCAAGTATATTAGGGTGTCCTTTGGGAAAAATACACCGTCAGAATTCACTACATGGAAAGGTCAAGGAAGGAAATCCCTCTTGGGTGGGATTTGAACATCAAGCAACAACGCATGAGAAACCATTGTGTTACTCTGACCGATGAATAGCCACATGACCTCATGAGCACCATGAAAAAGCATTGTCATGTTACACCATTGGCTGCTGCATTTGGAAATGTAACTGGAGACTCTTTTGCTCTGAAGAAGTTGTACATCAATCAGACAATCTTTGGGAAAAAAAGTTTGATGGAATCAAACACTGTAGACATGCAATCAATCACGTGTATTTTTATATTTGGCCATTTTTGTTTAAATTCACCCAAAAGAACACGAATGGCAACTGTGAGAGTCAAGAAAATTGATAAAAAATCTATCAGTGTTAGGAATAGATCTCAACAGAGTAGAAACTTAGTAGGAGAAAGAAAATAATGGATAGATTATTCTATGAATTTCTTGTATTGGAAACATCTAACCCATGTGTGTATGCAGGCTTTGGGAAATAAAGTACTTTTAAAGCCCAATCATTCTCTAAAGTGCATTTGCACATATTTACATCTCTACATACCAAACTTCAAGAGTTTTTTTTTAGAATCAGACTACTACATTGGTAATTGTTCCCAAGAACGGATGAAAAACCAAGATGAATCAGAGTAGTTACACAACTAAACAATAAAAGATGTTTTAACTTAAACACTTGGTTTGATTGAGGGATAGGGCTATTATTAATAATATACTTTTATTTGGTTTTAGATTGGTTTCACTTTAAGCAGTTCAAACTGCTTAAAATAAAAAAAACAAGTCTGGTTCTCCTTGTTTTCTGCCTTCCACATAATAATATGCACCTTCACCTGCTCACATCACACTTACTAAAAAAGGCGCTGTCCAACCTTTGGTGGTTTGCTCCCAGGCTTTATTTGTTCTTGAAATTATTTTCTGTGACTTTAGTCAACTTTGTAGTTTGCTGGACAGTTTGTTTGCATTCACACTGTTGCTGTGTTCACTCATTTTGGTTAGCATTTTAGTTTTAGTAACGTGCCTTTTAATCTGATCTTCTTTATGGTCTGAAAAATACAGTAATTTAACTAAAGCTTAATACTATTAAGTAGTACCATATTTTTTGCACTATAGGTCGCAAGGTATTTTAAGGTGCAGCATCAATCATTGGTTTATTTTTGAACTTATGTCATAAATAAGTCGCACCACACTATAAGGCGCATTAAATGAGAGTAAAAAGTCAGACATAAGTCAGTCAGTCAGTGAGTCAGACTTTATTAACTGCGTTCACAGAAACTCTAGAAATTGTTTGGGACACGCTACACGTTAGCCAGGTTAGAGTACTCACGACACCTGTAACTCCCAACCTTGCTTGCAACATGTATAAAAGCTGAAATTGAAATTGCTACAACTGATGTCACTGTGACTACGCAAACTACCAACCTTGTTAGTAACACATAAAAAACACAGTCTTGACACTGCTACATTTTAGTTGCATTCATCATAACACTCATCCTTGTTAAGAACTTGCAAAAAAGACCAGATTAAAATGTTGTCAGAGCATTGTGTCCCTCTCAAAATCACTGACCACAACCAAAATGAATCTGCACATAAGGTGCTCCAGATTATAAGCCTCACTACCATTTTTAAAAATAAACTAAGGTTTTTAAATGTGCCTTGTAGTGACAAAAGTACAGTAAGAATTGATAAAAAAAAGTTATGTACATATTTTAGCATTACTGGCATTCCTTTTTTGCTTTTTTTACCCATCAACACATTTGAATGTAAATAAGCAAATCTTTTTTTCGTTCCATTTATTTATTTTAAATAAAGTTTTAAACAGTCAAGAAATTCAAAACCGATGTATTTATGTGTCTGATTTAAGTTAGTTTTATTGCCAATCTGGATTAGCTATGCCGTTGTGTTGTCTTGGCTTCACTAAAGGAACATAATGTCCTCTAAGATCTACGTGTGTGGCTTCATAGCTTCCCTTATTGCTTTTGTCCCACACCTCAAACTGCAGCTTTTGTACACTTCCATTCACGACTAGATGATTTAAGGAGCAATCTATTCAAGTGTTAGAAACAGTTTCACCATTGGGGGAAAAAGAGCTTCTTCCCATGTTATGTCAGTGAGGACGTTGGTGTCCACTCCCCCGGTTGCTGTGGAAGCTTAGAGGAACACGAGAAAACTGATTCTCTGACGTCATGTAAAGGAGGAAAATATTGTAGGGGGCCTTTTATTTATTTTGTGAGAGAGTGGGCGGGGGGGTGGGTCAAAGGGGTCCTGGCAACTAGAGTGCCCATTAATGCCTGATAGTCTTAAGTCTGTTGGCTAAAATTGGCTGAAAAAGATAAAATGGGAAGAAGAGATAAACTGATTCAAAGTGACCCATATGTTTATATTAGTAAATCAGAAAGAAATACAATATCACATTGACTCACTTTTTACAATTTATTGTCTAAATGTCTATTTTTAAGGTTTATTTTTTAACAAAGGAAAATACGACTTTGTAATATAAAATACAAGTGGCTGTAGATGGTATTTAGAAAGTGTTTTTTAATGAATCATGCTTTGTCTCCTGGGAAAACACCAGCCCTCTGTGCTCTATAAACATGTTTGCATTCCCCTCATGTTACCTCGCAGTTGTCACTATGGTGACCTGAAGAGCTTACTTGTCACCTTTGTGTATCACCACATTCTGCATCACATTCAGCCGCTTTATTAGTCCTTGTCTTGCTGTTTCTAAACTTCTATAGTGAGTCTGGGATGCAAAGTTTTGCAGCAAGTCTGTTTCTGTTTATTTGTTTCTTTCATGAAAAGTATATGACATTAACAAATTCCAAACACAACATAATTTTACATACCTTCATAACAGAAAAACAGTAACAAGAAAAAAATTCTTGTTTTATTTCTGCCCCTATGTTACATCATATAAAGAACAAAAGAGAACTCCTAGATGGCCTTTAGCACCTTCCACTTCACACTAACTGCACATTACATATTCCTCAAGATTTTTCTTCACAAATTTTTTTTTTTAATAATATTTTTTTAGTACAACTTTCCAGAATTTCGCGTGGAGCATTCCAAACTTTCACGTTGACAAAAGACAAACACAGCTGCTTTAAAGCAGTGTGAGCAACGCGAAACTTAAAATCATATCTCCTCCTGTGATTTTCATCTTCTGAGGTGAAAACAAATCACTTCTGTAGGCTGTCTGGCTCTCTATCTCTCTATTTTTAACTTTAAGCATCCCTAACAAATTTTGCTGACTTACTACATCTTCAAATTTCAGTCATCTTTACTTCATAAATAAAGCATTTGTATGTTCCCTATATCCAACTTTAGAAATTACTTGAAAAACTTTTTTCTGCTGTAGACATAATGGTGTGAAATTGGTTTTGAATGTATTGCCCCACACTTCAACACATTAAGTGAAATAAGGCAATAAAATTGAATAGTATAACATTCCCAACACATTACAAGATAAATAGTATTTAACTTTATTCAAAACAAATACAATTTTAGCCACTTTACTTTTAATATATGAAATATGAGGCTTCTAAGACAATTTTTCATTCAAAATTACCCCAAGAAATCTACACTCAGACTTTTTCAACTTTTACTCCATCAATAAATAATTTTACATCCCCCTGTTTTTTATTAGCAAAAACCATAAACGCTGTCTTTTCTAAATTCAATGAAAGCTTATTATCGTTAAACCAATACTTAAGTTTGACCATTTCAATTTCAATACCTTCTATTAAATCTTTAATATTTTTTCCTGAACAAAAATTTGTTGTCATCAGCAAAAAGAAGAAACTTCAGTACATCTGACACTTCACAAATGTTATTTATGTATAAAAGAAAAAGAATAGGACCCAATATAGACCCTTGCAAAATTCCACACTCGATATTCATACATTTTGAGAAATATCTGGTTAACCAGTTAAGAGCCACTCCTCTGATCCCAAACAGATTTAACTTTAAATTAAAATAGAATAATCAACAGTATCAAATGCCTTTTTTAAATCAATAAGCAGTCCTACTGTGTATTTCTTTTCATCAGTTGCAGTTGAAATGTCTTCTGTTACTTTTATCATTGCCAAGGATGTTGACTGATTTGTCCGAAAACCATATTGACAGTCATTTAATAACTTTTTTTTTTTCAATGAAAGAATTCAGTCTGTGAACAAACAACTTTTCTAATATTTTAGAAAATTGTGAAAGTAGAGATACTGGTCTGTTGTTGTTGAAGGAATGTTTGTCTCCTGTTTTATGAAATGGGATAACTTTAGCAGTTTTTATACCTTCTGGGAAAATGCGAGATTAAAAATTTAACATATTGGTCTCACAATACTATCAATTATCAGTCAAAAGATAGACTCACTTAACATAGAGAAAAGTTTCAGGTCCAGATTGCTGCAATAACAGTTGCAAGACCAAGAAAAAAGATATATTCATGTTCCTTTTTACTTGTTTCATATATTTAAATATTGTAATTTGATTTGCCGTATGATTTAAGTGCTGGAAGTCTAGGTTTTCATAAAAACGATCGTCCAAAAGCTTTTTTAGAATAAGTCAAGAAAATACTGACTGCATACGTTAGATTTCATTTGGAGCTTCATGAATAAATGTGTGCTGAAATACTCTCAATGAAAACCATGAAAGTGGTGTACTTTTTGGAGCCTTGCCTCTCTGAGACATAAAAGCTTTAACACACTTTAGTTGTTTTTGTATCATTTTAAACTTAAATTGGTAGTAACAGCTTGGAACGGCTTTGAAAGACACAAACGTAGAGATTTTATTTTATTTTACTGGTTTTTGTTTTGGATCGCAAAGTCCAGTGGAGATGTCTTTTCCTTCAACCAGGCTGAGCTTCTCAAAGGAGGAGCAAAATGAAGAACACAATGAATATTTGAGCAGAGGAGATGTTGCAGGAAAAAAAAAAGCTCCAAATCTTTGGGGGACAACCATTATATTCCATATACAAAACATGAAAACTTATTCTCTCCCTACTAACATTTTAATGAGTGAGGTCCCCAACACATGTTGTGCTAAACCAGTTATTAACAGGATTAACACAAATTCCTTGTTTGCATGAGATTTACAGTAGGGTTTTATGAGGCGAATCCCATCGAGCTGCAGGTCAGCTGACAGGTGTGTTGGTCATTCATATAGGTATTAATCTAACCTGTCTAAAGCCTGTTCAAACAGTAATTGTCACAGTTAGCTTGCAGGTACTGCGGACGGAGAGCTTTAATCTTCAAAATTTGAAACCCTTGTTACACATGCAGACTGTTATTAGCAGATTTATGCTAAGCTGGAGGGGGGGTGCTTCTTTGCTGTACTGTACTGGACAGTTAACAGCTGTCTGCCTTAAATGTTGATGTTTCTCCACTAGAGTTGGCATTCTCCTTAATAGAATTTTATGATTATGTACTTCTGGAAATGTTGGAAGTCCACAAATTTGTACCTGCATTACAACAGTCTATAATCTGGAAGTATCAAATGTTGACATTCCTCAAAAGGTGACAGAGGTTCTCAGAAGTTCTCCCAAGAGTGAACCCAACAGAGCTTCAAACTTTTCTTTGTCCTCCACGAATTGCTTTTTGGTGCGACGTCATTAAGTTACGTGGCCTCATTTCAGGCTTCAGTTTTGCCATGCAAAAAGCACATTGGTAATGTCAGAGATAATTTGTCTCTATTACAACTGAACAAGCTCACAAAATTGTTTGACCCTAATTTTATCAACAAATCTAATAAAAAGTGGTATAAAAAATAATGGGGACTCAAAAACATCAGGTTTTTGGGGCTATTTTCCCTGTGTTTGACAGAAGGAGACACAGAACCAGTGGCAGAAATATTAAAACATTTTTACTATATTTTGCTTTAAAATTAGGGTTTAAGCACATGTTGACCCAGCAGATGATTGTCATTAATCTCCTCAAAAAGTGTGCTAAGTGCTTGTACGGTTTGTGCAGTTTTAGTCATAGTGGAAGGTCACCTTCTCTGTCACTGTTTCTCTGTTGGCCTTTTCAAAGGATTGCTGTTGATTTGTTGGGTGGAAGAGTTAAGAAATTTTTTTTTTTTTTTAATTGGGAGTTTAGGTTTAACTTTTATCCACTGGGAGGTTTTAGTAAATAACCATTGCTTTTTTTGTTGTTATTATTTGTTGGCTTTTGATTCATCCAAAAATAACTTTATGAGCAAAACAGCAGTTAAAAAGCACAATTACTAGAAAAAAAATGTGAGCACTGAGCTCCAGCGACTGCCAGTCCATAAGAGAACATGAAAATTGTGGATCAGATAGGATGCACAAGGCCAAAGAACACACCAAAAAAAAAAAAACATTCAGACGTGTCATTTCTTTTCCTGGAGGTTGAGTTGTTTTTTTTCAATCACAATAGAACAAGAAAGGTTTGTGTTTGTAGCATTTTTTCAAATTTTATTTTCAATTTCTATTGTGGATAGAACTGCAGAAACAACTCTTTTTCTTGGTTGGTGCATTTTCTTAAGCAGAAAAACATCTGAAGTGAATGGCTGATAGTATGTTGCAGCAGTTTGAGCTTCACATGGCATGAGGTTCCATGCTGTACCTTGACCTTATTAAGAATTTATACCCTCCAGACAAAATGGTACCTTGTAATAATCTCCTTAAAAACGATTTTACAGATTAGGTGGTGAAGAAAATGTTTTCTGTTTGAGCCGTTCTAATCCTCTGTGCCCGCCAGCTGCATCCCTCGTCCGTGTGTGTTAAACTTTCAGACATGGATCAGATTTGTACCACTACTTTTGGATGTTTCTTGAAGCATTTAGCAACTTTAACCCTTTTTTAGAATATATTGAAGTCATTGTGTTCCGTGTTTTAAGCCAAAGACAACTTAAACTGTCACTACGCTGGTGTCTAGCCTTTGTCCCATTGAGAGACTCGGGACAGCTGCAATTTCTTAGGTTACTCATAGTGACATGTATTTTCCTTAGTCAGAATTTGCCAGATTTTTATTAAAAAGGCATTCATAAAGATGCAAACAGTAAGTCTTAAAAAATATTTGATAAATCCTGGATTTCTGGAATAATAGGTTCCTTGTCTAGGGCGTTCGCCAGTGAAACAGCGTTTTTCTGGGGGTGGGGTGAGACGTGAGGGCCTGTCTGGAACTTCCATTGGCACTTTAATTGTTACACAACCGTAGCACAAGGTGATAAACTGTCAACCATCATACAATTGTTTGATACTTTGTGACAAATTACTGTAAAAAGTGAGTGGAATAGTTATGAAGTGGAAGTGACAGACTTAAATTTGCTAAGGAGTTCTGAAGCAGGTCCCCTGCTGAGATTTATGTAACAGAACACATGGGTTAGAACATGCTGCAGTCTCTCACCTTCTGTCTGCTGAGCTGCAGTCTCCCTGCCACACACACTGAAGTGGTTAACGTATGTGTTCTGTCTGTGCTTTGTGACGCTCCTTTTGTTTTTTTGGTATCTGGGCAATCATAGTGTGACTTGTGTGTGTTTGTCTTTTGGGGTGTGCATATGTGGGGTCTGTTTGTGTGAAGTGATCAGGTCTCATTCAGTTTTTTGCAAACAGCTCTAATCTCCTTTAAATGACCGGCATCTGGATATCCATCTTGAGACTCGTTAAAAAGGCTTGACGTTTTGGGATGTTGGAAAGAAACAATGTGGACAGAAACAAAATATTTGCCAGCTGCACCTATGTTGAAACTCCCCAAAATGCCAGAGAGGAAGGCCCAGTCTGATAAAGCTGTGGAAATAATCTCTTAAATGTTTACCTTAAATTTTCTTAATCTGACCAACACAAATTGTTTCCCATTTGAAAAGTATATACAGCCGCAGTCTTTAACCTTTTTGAAAGGCTCCAAGATGATATTGCATTATCTCTTAGGAATGAAGAAGTGAAATAATGCCCATTTTTTAAAAAATTAGAGACTTCATAGAAATAAAGTGACTTGCTTTGACAATGCTGCTGGTGACATTCAGAGAAGGTCAGAAGGAGCTGCATCATGTCTTGTCTTGTAGATCTAGAGAAAATCCAAGACAGAATACTGAGAGAAAAGCTGTGATCGGCATGAGAAAGTCTGGAGTGGCAGAGAAGTATGTTGAAGTTGTGCAAGACATGGATGAGAGCTGTAGTGAGATATTCTGTTGGTGTGACAAAACAGTTCAAGGTTAAGGCTTTGAGCTCTTTCTTGATTACTGTGTCGATGGACAAGCATACAGATGGCGTAAGACATAAATCTCTGTGGTTCTATAATGAGAGCAGGAAGCAGGTGGAGGAAGGTTTCAGCTGTAATGTCTGACTAGAGTGGCTGCAAGAATGAAAGGAAAGGTGGAGAAGACTATGGTGAGAGCAGCCATGTTGTTAGCTTAGACAAGACAGTGGCTCTGAGAAAGAGACATGCGCCAGAGCTAGATGTAGAGAGCTGAAGATGTTGAGGTTCTCTTTGGGAGTGATGAGGATGGACGGGATCAGGAATAAATCCATCTGAGGAGCAGATCGTGTTCGAGGTTTTGGCGATAAATAAAGGGAATTAGATAGAGATGGTTTGGACATGTTGGGAGGAGGGACCTTGATTATGTTGGTAAAAGGAGGCTGAGGTTGGAGCTACTAAGACTAAGGAGAACAGAGAGACAAACACACCAAAAATACTGGAACGTGTGGTATAGAATTTGAATCTGTTCTGTTTTTAACAGGCAGTCAATGAAGAGAAGCAACATTTGGTGAAATATGATCTCTTGCAGCAGTTTGAACCGCCTAATGGCTTTTCAGATTTTGTTTCTTTAGTAAGCCTTATTACAATTATCCATTCTTGAAGTAACACATCTGTGTCATTTGTAGACAGGGTGTTCCCAGTTTTAGAAATGTTGTGGAGATGAAAGAAGGATATTCTAGGACTTTGATCTATGGGAGGAATAAAAGTTAATTCTTCATTAAAAATACTTCCAAAATTTCACAAGCAGGTCCGAAGACCAAATTAATTCCATCCAAGAACAACAGCTGGTTTTATCTGAAATATTTAAAGACTTTAGAACTTTAAAGACATTCCTCTTAGTCTTGTGAACTGGGAGACATGTTTTGGTTTTATGAAAGGGCATTGCTGAGTGTCATCAGCGTAACTTTGAAAATTTATGCTGTGATGCTTCATAATGTTACATAATAGAAGTATGCAAAGACAAAACAGGCTTGGACCTAGCACAAAGCTCTCTTCTACACCATGACTGAGTGTTGTGTGAGGAAAACTCATCATTTACATGAACAAACTGGATTTTTGTTCAGTTAAGTATGTCTATGGCCTTAGTCACAAGCACCCATTCGGGGATTACCTCACACTGATGCTGCTGGTTTTTGGATTGCCTGAATTCAAAATGGAGGGTTGTAAAGAGGAGCAACCCCATCTTAAGAGGAACGCTCATGTCTCTTGCAGTTCCCTTGAGGCTAGCTGAAAATGGAACCTAATTTTTGTGCTTGTTGTACGCATATTGTGAAGTATGTGTAAGGCTAATGTAAGTTTGTTGCACTTACGACGAATGGGTTATTCTGTCGTACGATGCCCTAACACTGCACTCTAGTTATTAGTAAAGTATTAGTCACAACTGCTCTTAAGGCTGCCTGAAGTTTCCTCAAAAGCTAACTTTGAGGCTAACTTGGCCTTAACACTTATAGAGTTGCCATTTCTTACAAATAAGTTTTTTAAAAAAGTCACAGTTTTAAGGATTTAACAAGTTAAAATGATTATAAGTTTATAATTTGATCTATGCCAACATGATTAACAACAGCAGGAAAAACGCATCTCAATTTTATAGTCGTTATTTTAGCTGCATTTTCCAGTCTTGGGTTGAGGGAAGCCAGATGCATCACCGCGTTTTATTTCTGTTGGCTCATTGCTACCAAACCAATGTCTGTAAAAATTAGGATCAGGTAAGCAGAAGCAAACAGGTCTGAGAGCAACGCCCCACTGAGCTCTGCAAAATCTACTTTCTGCTAACAAGCTCCCCTTTGTAAGGCAGTCCAAATACCTTCTGAACAAGCATCTTTGCCCCCACCCTACCGTAAGGCTGGTGCAGGGATCCACTGACCCTCAGGAAATGGAATTAAGCTTAACAACAGGTGATTATTTTATTTAATGGTGCGTTGACCTTGAAAACTAGAGCGAATGTTGTTTGATTGTGGCTTGATGGCTCTTTGGAAACCTGTCTACACTTCATTAAATAAAATTTAGTTAGAAGAGACTCCAATCAGGGTTTTACACATTGCGTAATCCTGTTGTCATGAGTGGAGGTGTCACATCCAAAATACAGGAAACCAGGCCTGGATAACAGAGCAGATGACCTGAAAAAGCTAAACCAAAAACCAGACACTTCAATGTACAAAGGAGCAATTGACTTAACTAACTGCTGCTGTGGTTAAATCACAAGTTGAACCTGGTGTGACTAAGTGTGAGGGGGTGGACACAAAACCTGAAAACAGAAAATGAACCATGAAAAACACAACTGAGATCGAATAAACCAAACTGAAAGACACAATCCTCTCAGATATTCACAAATATCTGTTATGTAGTTGAAGATAAAACAAAAAATCCGATGTTACTTTACGAGCTTCAACATAGTGTATTAGTTAGTTCTCTTGTTTCACAGTGAGAAGGCGCTGGTTCAAATCCAAGCTAGGTCATTTCTTTGGGGAGTTTGCATGGTCTCCCCAAGTTTCTCCTGGCAGTCCAGTTTTCTCCCACAGTCAAAAACATGTGTTGGACGTTTCTAAATTGTCCTTATTATAGTGTGTGTGGTTGTCTGTCTCTGTGTGGGTCAGCAATAGACTGCCAAACCAAGGTGCACCCCGCCTTCACCCAACAGTGGCTGGGATTGATTCCACCATCCTTGAGACCACAAAATGGATTGCATGGGTTGGAAAACAGACAGATGTTTCTTTTTGTTGTCTGTAAAGGTCTTGGTGAGACTTTTAGAAAATTTCATTTGGTTAAAAGAATGCAGATTAGTATGGAGGAGTTATTTATAAAGATGGATAGCTATCATTGTCTTCCTGCTTTTAGTAAATCATTCTAGGAAATGTGGTTTTTTTTGTAATGATCTGCAATGGTTTCCTTTTTCCGCAATTACTGTTTCAGAAGCTCAACAGAAGAGGAAACACCCAGATCAGATTATGTCGTTTAAAAGTTTGACCTTTCACATTCTCACTGTAAGTCTGTGTTCCTTTTGACGGTGAAGACCACAAACCTGAAGACCTCAAATTGACCCAATTCAGATCAGTTATGTGAAGCTAACATAAGACATCTTTTGAGTTTAATCCTCCATCAAACACAGTTAATAACTTATGGTAAATAGAAAGAAATGCACTAGAGTTATAAGTGTGAAGTTAATCAACAGACTATTAATTGTCCAACCTCTGACATCAGGGTATTACAGTGTCCTAAGTCTGCAGTTTTCTAACAGATCAATGTTTAAACTAAATAAATGTTTATATAAAGTCTTGGGGGTTTTAGTATCCAGCAATGTTCTGTTTAACACATTTAAGCTTCTTGTAATGCTACAACATAACAAACTAAAACTCATGACTAATTAGCAAATGTAGTTCATACTTATGATAGGAGCATAAAAGCTTTAGTCATCTAAAAGTAGCAGTTTATGACACATTTATGTGGGTTCCCTAATAGATTTTGTCTCTAACTCCTGGTCTGATGTGCGCTAACACAGATGCCTAATTTTCACAAATGGAGGCTCTCTAGCCTGTTACTGTTTTTCAGCATTTTCACTATCCACTACCCTGCATGAAGGACAAACAGGAGTCGTGACTGTTTATGCAGCATTACACGTGGCGGTGCATGTCAAACAGAACTTTTTTCATGAATCTGTCTTCATGATACCTGGCCTCCAGCTCTTGTCCGAGGGCAGGGCACTCCCTCTCAGCAAAGAAGAATGATAGAATTGTGGGGGGGGGGGGTTTGGTTAACAATAGGTGTGTTTTAGACAATCAGTCATGGCAGCTGGCGGATGTGTGGAACTCCATCCCTGTGATTTCTGAGCCTCAGGGCCTCCCTGTTTAGTGTTACTGACCGATAGGTTTTCATTTCTGTAAATCACATAAAATGACCACAGTGGTCACTGCCTTTTTATTTTTATTTGTCGTTTGCTGCAGTTTAGCTTGTAGGGTGTACCCTTCCTTCATGTGAAAGAAAGAGCATAAATTCATCACTGACTATTTTTTTTGTCCGAAAAATGAGCACAGCAGATACAAAAGTCTTAGCTAAGATTTAATACAGTGATGGAAAACTTTTGCAAACATTTATTTTAAGGAACCCAATGGTTTACTAGCTAAACACAAGGGATATAGAGAAGTGGTAATGTTGGTGCAGCAGAGGGAGGGGACTGTGTGAGGTCAGATGTTCTAACTGTCTCATGAATGAAGCATGAGTGACAGAGTGGTCCAGCTCTGAGCACATGACAGCAGAGAGTGCTGGCTGTCGTTGGCAACAGAAGGCGGTTAATGACGTCCACTTTATTAATTAGTTAGACTCTGGGTATCAGGTGGACGAGGCTGAGAATCTCTGGGAACTTACTATCTTAAATGTAAGAGGCAGAACACAATTTCATGAAACTTCCACTGCTTTTATTTTATTTTTTTTTACATATGTTTGCATTTTTATATTTTTTAAGGATTTTATGTTTAAGTTGTTTTTTTTCTCCCTCAAACTTTACTTATCAGCAATTTCCTAAAAAACAAAACCCTCAATTTAAAAGCTTCCGATTTATTTTCAATTTTTTCAACATATATTGTTTTTTCTGTAGATCAGATCACGTCAGCATTGAAAGAGCTCCTGAAACAAAACAATTTCCAACCAACTGGGGACTTTGTTGCTGATTTGACAAAGACATGAGGAACAAGGGTTGCTGTCTGTTTTGTGAAGAGCTATAGTTTCTTGGAGGGACAAAAACATTTGGTCGTTACTTTAACTGAGGCAGTTATTTGGCTTTAACTCAGTCAACAGTGAACAGCATTAGGGGAATATTTAAAGCTAAAGTGTTTGATGTTCACGGGGAGGGATTTAAAAAACGAATGGAAACTGACAAATGTATTTGTAAAGCCAAGCTTGTGTTCTGTTTTCTGCAGCCGGTCCAGCTGTGTTTGTATTTTACTTGAGGTCCTGCTGTGATACACTGATCGGACAAGAGTCCAGGTTTTCTTCTGTGTGACAGATCCCTTCCTTCAGTCAAAGCTACACACTTAAAATAAAGATTGACATCATGTTTGTAACTACAAATCAGATTATCCTGAGAGCATCTTACTGAGTTTTGAGAAAGTCTTTTTAGATGTTTTTTCCGATGAATCTGAAAGTTATCTTAATCCCAAGTTCCTTTAGTTGTACTGTAATATTTTTTATGTGATTAAGATTGTCAATTTTTTTCCTCTCCTGATTTTTAAGTCAAGAAATTTAAAGTTGATTTTAAAGATTTTGCACAACTCAGACTCTGGAGTATTTAAGGTCACAATGAAAGGACAGGAAGAAATGCTGCAGTTTATTTGGGCAGCATCAGAAAATACAGGTCATAGTCAAACATAAAGATGGTTAAACAACGTATTATTGTTCAACTTTCATTTTTTGTCTTGATGCACACTTCTGTGCCACAAACTGCCTAACGGCGGGTTCACCCTGGATCGGGAAGCGGCGGAACGGCACGGAACGCCGCCTTTATTTGGAACCCTTGTTAGCCTATGGTGTAGTTCACACCAGACGCGAAGCTTCGGTCAGTTTTCAAAATAGAACCAATTTTTCACAATAAAATTCTGCAATTGACAAATGCGATCATATTCTGAATCTAAACAGACTTTAGAGATGACGATAAACACACAAACACGACACACAAAAAACAAACAGACACACACATACACACACAGATCAATGTTGTGGGCCTACTACGGAGCGCGCACGTGTGTGTGTGTGTGTGTGAGTGTGTAAACACAACCAATGAAAGAGAAGCAGAGAACAATTGGTGGCAAGTTAGTTAAAAGTTATTTTTAACATTTATTTAGGACAAGATGGCAAAAAACCCTCTAAATAACCTCAGCTGAGCAGAAGCGCCTATCGACCGTCATGGACATACATGTCTGGTGTGAGCTGGAGGTAAGTGGAGGCCTCGCGCCCTCTGCCCGCCTACCGCTTCACAACATTTCCGTGTCCAGTGGGAATTAGGCGTTAAGAGTGATGCTAAGCTATGCAACAGAACCCCAGTTGGATGTCTCCAAACCAAAAAAAGACTGTCCAGCTCCACTTCAGAAACTTTCACAAATAGAGAGCAAAGATTTTCTCCATTACAGGTACAGTTGGCAAATACAAATTTTGATTTTAAATCAGTTTTAAAAAAAAAGAAATAACAAAAAACCCATCAGTTAATGTTATCTATTTTTTTGCAGGGATCATATCACAAAACTACAACAGAGCTACAATAAAACAGTCATGATGCAAAATAAAAACTCTCTTTCTAGTTCAAGTAGTCTTTTTTTCAAATGTATCTCTGTCTCTCTGTTACAATTCTTAAGCTCAGAAATCCATTAGATTTGATTGAAACGTAAAAGAGCTTATCATTGTACCATTTGCATGTAAAACAGCATTTAAAAGTACCAACCAGTAAAGGTGCAGCAATCATAACACATTCAGACTTTTATAGTATATATTAACTTAATAAGATATAGAAAAAGGCCTGCACACAAAAGTGTGCAACAGTGCTTTTCTCGTGACCCTAAAACAGTATTTTATTGAGTGCAAGATGAAACTGAGATTGTCATAATGTCAAAATATGTATCTATCAGTAAAATAGGTAAAAATTAGAATAGAATAGAATAGAATAGAATAAGGTTTAGGTTTTCTTCAGTAATAGAATAAACCAAATTAACAATATATGAAATATCAACAAAAATGTAGCTCTTCCCTTTCACTCATTGTGAAACACATTATCTTTTGATTTAGAATTGTCAGTCATGAAAAACCCAACCTTAATCCTGTTGTGTTTTTGTTGCTCTTTCAGCTCCATGGCCCACATCATCTCATGTCCTCTTCTGCTGGAAGCTGGCCTTCACAGACTCAGCTCAGTGCGCTGAATGACCAACTGAGCGATGGAGACGGACAAGCTCAAACAACTTACTCCTTTCCCCATGACAGCATGCAGAGACACTTACCTTCTTCCAGCAGTGAGGAGACACACAGCCGCTGTTTTATCCACCACTAAGTGATTGGATACACCAAACTGAGAGAGTGGAACTAGTTTTTGACAAACAGGAGAAGCTGATCTTGTTCGTTTGTGTACCACACATTCTCATCATACAGCTTTTATGCCGAGCTTTTCATTTGTGATGTTTGGCATGAGTAGTTCATCCAAGTCCAATGAGCTCGAGAGCTGCAGCAGTGAGGAGAGCAGCTCCATCGCGACCTCTGACCTGTCCTCCGTGTCTGCACAGACTGACCCCACCTTGCCTTCTCTCAGCGATGCCCCCGACATCACACAGCAGGACAACCCCCCGCCCCCTCCCCTACCGCCCCCACCCCCTGGAGCACCTCCGCCCCCACCACCCCCAGCAACCACGTCCACCAACCACAACGGGAGGAAAAAGCGGTGTGTGCGGAGCTTTTACTGGAAGCCCATCCCAGAGGAGAAGGTGCGCGGAAAGCCAAACATCTGGACAATTGCGGTCAGACAGCAGCAGTTCCAGATTGACGTCCGCTCTGTGGAAGAGTTGTTCGGGCAGCAGGAGGAGGTGGCCACCAATTTACGTGAAGCATCTGCTGGAGGGTCATCACGTGTGTCCAGATCTCGTTCTTTTAAGGAGAGCTGCAAAGGGGAGGTGAGTAGAAGGCAGGAAGTTTCAAAGCTTTGAAGTCCAACTCCAATTATATTTTTTTCTATTGTAAAATTGTTCCTGGTGGTTGTTTAATTAGGATTATGCAGTTTTTAGCCATTTTGTTTTTTAATACATGGTTTCTGCAGACCAGCAGGAGCTCATTAGAAATTCATCTCTGAGTTGTTGGTGGGACTGTTGGCGTGGACGTTAGCCTCCACAAATTTCCCATCATTCCTTTGTTTACGCTGTACCGCTAGCATTTGCTAAAATAATATTATCTTGGGATTAGCGTAGCAAAGAAAAAATTGCGAACAATATTGGAGCTGTCCAGCCATAAAATTTTGAGCTTTACCAACAGCTGGTTTTTATCTGCTCCTGATCATCATGTTTTAAATAAAGAAATACTCAGAAATCCAATTTTAATCTTTATTTCTTTTATATATGCCCTCCATCATGACAAAAATGCCACAAGAAATTAAAAGTGTTAAACAAGTGTTAAAAACACCAAAAAAAAAAAACATGGTTTTCATTGGAGTGGGGCTTTAAAACATGAACTAGCATGTTCTTTTGTCTTATTAAGCTGGAAAATTCCACATTAAATAAATGCAGGATATGTGATTGTCAGCTTGAAGGGCTTTAATATGCAAATATCCGACATAAAAAAATATTTCGACATTTCATGTTGAAGCCTGAAAAGATCCTCACTTTAGTTTCTGTTCTGTGCAAACATGAGCAGGACCTACCTACATTACAAAACAATGATAGACCCCAGAGTCCTCAAAGCTCCTGACTTAGCAAAGCATCTTTACAAGCATTAGTTTGAGTTTTCTTTTTTTTTTTTTTTTCAAATATAAAAATTCGACACAAAGAACTGGTTAAGAGGTGAAAAGTAAGACAGCACCTGCATAAAACAGAAAACAAGTAACGTTTGTTTGTCAATAAAAGTTTTTGCAATAAATAAATTAAGCCAAAATATCTGAATGAAAAGTGCAATCAACCCAGTGATGAGGACCTACAATGCAGGAGACCAGGCTTGATGACAATAAGTAAAACACTTTGATAGATACTCTTATATATGAACAAACAAACTCATCACCATGAACTGAGTTGATTGGCCTGTCTTAGCAGTTTGTAGGATCATGCACTGGCACAAACTCATCCTACAAGGACTCCATATTTGAGTGTGACTCTTTAGCGATCTAATGGACCCTATGCCCTCCGTTCCCAGAACGTCCACTCACTGTCAGTCCCGAGTGTCCGGACAGAAAAGGGAAAGATGGCTTTTCAGTATAAAGGCACAACGGACTGGAACAACTCTCTACAAAAAAGTCAACTCCCACATCTCATATCTAGGCCTCAGTTTGACGCCATTATGAAGGACCCTGAAATGAAATCATCAACCTGTAGATGTTTTTAACTTTTTAATGTTTTTAAATGTGTATATAATGTCTAGGGTGTGTGTACCTTTTTGCCTCTTGGTCAGGAATCCACTAAAAAGATATAAATGAATCTCAATGGGACTTTCCTTGTTAAAATAAATGATAAATAAATAAAAATAAAAACTGTAAAACAAGAGAAAAACAAAGAGTATAAAAAAGCTGATGAGCTGACAAGGAAAAACTAATAGAGATTTAAGTACACTGGGGATTTTAAATGAAATGAAAAAAAAAAGATTTTTAAGTGAAATCAGGAGAAGTTTTGATAGTGGGAAAAACTAGCTTAAATTAGAAAATTACAAAAGACCAAGAAAAGTAAGAAACAAAAGAATTGAACCAAAGTTCACAACTCTAACAGAAATGTCTTTATTCTGTTCATTCATCCATTTTCAAAATCTGCTGCTGCAGCTAATGTTGGGTACACCTTGAGCCCCCACGCAGGGTACAACCTGAACAGGCCTCCAGTCCATCACAGGGCCAAATTTAGTGCATTGTTTGACTAAAAAGATCACTTACGTGTTTTGCTTTTTTTGTGGGATTTTTATTTATTTAGTTTTTGCTAAAGTTAAATTATTGTACATAAAAACCTAAAGTTAAAACCAGGAAGCCTCTCTTCAACCTCCTATAATTCCTCATTTTTATTTGAGTTCCTCAGTCTTTCTCATTTTTACCACTGTTTTCCAGAACCTTCAAACCAGAGTTGTTCTGTGTTTTCATGTAGTCTGTTTTTGAAAAAAAGTTTTCTATTAGCTCTGATGATTTGTTGACGATAGCAGCAGAACATGGATATTTTTCAGTTACTGGGTTGATTGTTTGAAGTTAAATGCTGATTTCTTGGCAACATAAGTAGAGTTTGTTCTTTAAAAGTTAAGTGAAAAGAGTTCCCATGAACTCAAAATTGAAAAAAATGAATCAATATCATACAATGATTTAATGAAAACATCTAAATAGTTTTTTGGCACTGATGTCCAGCCCTGATGGTCATGTGTTTACTACTTTTGCCACACCTGCAAGCCGCATTATTTGTTAAAAAACAAAAAAACAAAAAACGTGATTGCAGGTAAAAGCTAGTCTGTTTTGCTAGTTATAGAAAGGTAATACAATCTATTGTTTAGAAAAGACATGTGAGCCACTTGTAATTCTCAAAGGATTTTTACACTCCAATGTGCACAGATAAAAAAAAACTGGCTTGTGTTTCAATTTTTGTTTAACTGCACATTCAAATATTCAAGTTAAAAGTCACCTTTGAAATGAATAAACTGAAAATATATATTTTTTAAAAGTCTGTCTTACCTTGTTTCAGATCAGCATCCTTGACTCAAAGAGGGGGATGAATGTGGGCATTTTCCTCAAACAGTTTAAAAGGTAAGCCTTTCAGTTGTTTTCTAAGCATGTTTTCACACCTGGGTCATGTGACCCACCTTAGACTTTGTGTGATTGAATAGTTAGGTATGCTCACGCGGGTGAGAAAGTTCATTGAGTTTTAGAGCTGACTAGATCTGGCAAAAACTGAAACTTGGAAGTTTTGCCCCAACCGAACCTCAGTGTGGTTCATCACAGTGTACTTGAAAGTGATGATGGCTTTGCCCAAATTTAGATTTTAAGCCAAAAGTTAAGCATCAACTATAAGCATCCGTCCATCTTGCGCTTGTTCAAAGTGAGGTCACAAGAGACAGCAGTTAACACTGAGATGACGACACCTTCCTCTCTACAGAAACTCCTTCCAGTACTGCTGGGAGACCTCAAGGTACTTCTGGGTCAGCTGACAGACTTATTGTCCCTCTGGAGCAAGGGTGCCCAAATCCAGGCCTCGAGGGCCGGCCCTACATGTTTTCCAACCAACCTGCCATTGAAGCAGGTTGGCTGTTGATTACCTGATCCAGGTAATAAACATTAGATAAGGCAGAATTTCTGGAAAAAACCAGCAGGAGGATTTGGGCACCCCTGCTCTAGAGTGTCTTTGGTGTCCTCCCTGCAGGACAATCCTGTACCACCTCCCCAGAGAGCCTTCCAGGAAGCATCTGAAAGAGATCCCAGTGCCACTTCATCTGGTTTCTTTTGGTTTAAAAGAGCAGCTCCTCACCTTATCTCTGAGGGAGCGCACAGCCATGCCACACAGGAAACTCATTTCAGCTGCTTGTGTCTGGGATCTTCTCCTTTCGGGTCTTGACTTTGAGCTCATAACCATAGGTCAGCGTTGGAACATAGGTGGACTAGTAAACCAAGAGCACAAACCCCATGTTACCAGAACACCCCCCACAGAACACAAGAAGGAAAAAGATCAAACAGTCTCCAAATTCACAAAGCACTTGTAGAAACTTCCATGAACGTCAATGAACCTGAACCCTCAAGAACTGTGTGTTAGATGTAGAGCTGATCCGCTTGTTGTAGTCTAAAAAACTGCACCTCTGAATCTGAGATTCCAAAATCGTCCAGATTCTTCTCTCCAGTACCCTTGATTAACTTTATCTAATGAGGCTTGAGGCTATGATTATGCAGGCAAAATTATTAGCAAAAGCATAATGACAAGAGGGAATCTATAAGTAGGCCCAGTTACGAAAAATTAAAAGTATGTCTCAGATAATGGTTAAAAAAAGATGGTTAAAATTCTGTCTGTAAAAAGTCAAGTTCATTTGAATAAAAGACCAGCAAAGATCCACTTATAAAATATACTAGGCATTTGTTAAGACAAAATAATCTTTGACAAATAACTGTTACAGCCTGTTAAAGACCCAGTCTAATGAAAATTGTGTTTTTAATGTTTTTTTACATGTTTTTGCAGCATTTTTCTAATGATGGAGGTCATATATATGTATTTAAAAAATAAGGTTTAAACTGCATTTCTGAGTCTTTCTTATCTCTCTGCTCCTCGCCAGTTCTGATGCATCCACTTTTAGATCCGTAAACGTCTTCATTTTCCTTGTCTGAGCTGGCATCTCGAATAAAACTGCATGGCTGGATTGCTTCGATATTGCTCGCCATTGTTTCTCTGCAACCCAGAGGCGAAATTTCTAATGAACTCCTGCCGCGCTGAAGAAAATGTCCTACAAAAAACAACACAGGCTTTTCGATTTTGGCTAAAAACTACATGTCCAAAATTAAAAGACCACTGAGAACGATTTTACAAGAGAAAAAAATATATAGTTGGAGTTGGAATTTAACCTTAAAAAGTGTCCGGAGTCCCTGACAGATATGAATATTGTAGCAGATTAACTCAAAATTAGGGGGGAAAAAAACGGCCCAATCTAATACTTTGCAAATCATAGTGTGTCAGAGCTCGAAGACTTCTCTCTTATCAGCACAGGACAGCGCTGTTTACATTCTTTAGAGCAAACAAGGTGATGAAAAGGATTCTGCTAGAGGACACCAAACTGGACATGTTGGGCCGTAATAAACTTTGATGAAATCAGCAGCTGCTGGACAGAATGGTGACTATATTTTCTATCATGTTAGCTTTGCAAATAAATTTTGTTTTTTAGCAAACTACGAGTTCTTCTGTGTGTCAGTCTTCTACAGTAAAGTAATATTTGAGGCCATGGCAATCACAGCAGTAGGAGAAAAAAAGTTTAAAAAGCAGCAGTGGCTCGATCACCGTCCTTATCTCGTCACAGTGAAGCTCGGATCAGATAAGAAACGTGACCAGAAGATGTAGATCTTAAGAAGATGAACTAAAGGAAGCATAGAGGGACAAAATTCTTGTGTTGTTGATTTTTATTACTTCAAACAACCTCAGTAAAATAGCAAGGTTTGATTCACTTTCATTTTTTTTTTCTTGCTGCTTCTTATATGTTTTGGAAAATGTTTCACTAAACAAATAGCTTTAGTGAAACACAGAAAAATTTCAAACATCTGATGAAGTCTAGATATTCTCTTAACCTTTCCTGATATGTAAATTAGCACAAAAGTAAATTGTAGCTGAAAGGAAAGCGGGGTGTTTTGTTTTTCTCATGTCTGTATATGCAAGGAGGAGGGATATGTTAAATGCCATGCAGCTGACAAACTGTTCAACACAGAGGAAAGAGAGAAACATTTGGAGTTCAGCAGGTTTTTTTATAAAACCAATGACTCCAGTTTCTCCTCATAGCTTCTTCTATTTTTTTTGTTTTTTAAATAAAAGTTATAAAGTTCTAACTGACTTTTTTTTAGGTTTGAGTGTCATGGGGCAGACTATATCTGCAGATGTGCATGAAGCGCAGTCGACTAGCTTGTGTGACAAAGGTTGTTGTAGCAGAGTGCAATAAATGTGTTCAAAATCTGTTTCCATGGCAGTGTATTTGCATGGCTCTCCGCTGTATTTTACTGGCATTTGCCTGTGCCATGCTGTCCAGAGTAAACAGCAAATATGAATGATGACCTTACAACCTGTATTTCCTCTTTCTTCCTCCCTTTTGCACTGTCTAGTTGATGAAGGCCATGGGGTTTTAACATGAATTATCGCTGCTTTTTGAAGGGTTATGGATACATATGTTGGAGTGCTTGTCAGCAGTGTGTTTACACAGATTATTTATGTAGCTTCTAGTGTGCCCTTGTTCTGCAGCACTTCGCTGTTTCCTGAAAAAAAAGAGTTACTCTCTCTGTTATCAGTTCAATGTATCCCTCTGCTCATTACATCATCGTTCTCACCCATATCTTATATTTTATTCCTCTATTATACTTTTTTCGTCACATTATTTATATTTCTATTTACATTAGAAGACAGCGCACTATTTACATTGATCCCATTAGTCTGATTTATTTTCTGCTTGTCTCAATACTTTCAAACATGCTTTGAGTGGCCTGTTTGTAGACTAATGCATCAGCAGAACTTGACTGTTATAAAGTACTGTCAATATCAGAGTTTTTTTAAATCCACCCAGCTTTGATGCAAAATGTTTCTTTTTTGAAATTTTCTTTTAAATTTCAGTAAATTTTTCCAGTGAAGTGTTTTTTTTAAGTGTCACAATTTTACTTATAAAGTGTGTGCCATATGAAGTTAGAATTAATCATACTTAATTCAAAGACACATGTCAACACTGCAGTTTTAATTTGTACAGAAATAATAATTAATATTTGCCTTTCGGTAGTGAACTCTGTGTGCGTCTTTATTATGTCTTCAAATAAGTTTGAAATTATTGCTAAAACATCTGTTATTGATTTCAAAGCATCCAGAAACTCTCAGTGCAGTTTGAACTTGGTGCTGTTGTTAGCTCAGTGACTTTGAAAGCGACCACCTGTTCAATTAAAGCAAACGCCCTCTTTGTCTTTCAGGTCCAACCGCTCTATTGTTGAAGACATACGTCGAGGAGATGGAAAGATCTATGGAGCTGAGCTGCTCAAAGACCTGCTGAAGTTACTGCCTGATGCTGAGGAGGTCTGTGTTTGCCTGCCTGTGTGGCTTGTGTAGAAAAATGAATGACAGAAACAACCATCAAAGACAGTTCGTGTGAATTAAAAACAAAACTACACATCCTGCTGTGCTTCCTCTTTCTTGTCGTCCTGTGTGCAGATCAAGAAGCTCCAGGCGTTTAAAGGGGATCCAGACAAGCTGACACTGGTCGACTCCTTTATGTTCCTCCTAATCCACGTTCCACGGTAAGTTATTTTCAATCATGTTTATGAAAAGTGAAGTCAGCAGCTGAGAAAAGGTGTATACCATTTTGTACAGACCCATAGAATATCTGTTTAAATAGAAGTGAAGAAATCCACTTTCTTAACCAATTTTCTGAACAAAATTTGTTATCCTCCTATACTCTTTGTATTTATTGAATAGCACTTTGATGTAAGAGGATATTTATGTAATTTAGTAGATTATTTTATGCTATTAAATAAAAATTGTGCATCTTCAAATTTAAACAGTGAGATATCTACATTTCAAAAGCATTTGAGGTGACTAACCCTGGAGTTTTATTCAAGTAATCTTTGAACAAAGTCTCAGTGTTGTTTTTAGTAAACATGCTTTTTTGAGTTGGACGATACTAGGATGAATTTAGATTATAGAAAAAATAAATATAGCAGAGTAAAACTATAAAAACATTTACCAAGCCTCTGAGAAGGGTAGAAGAGAGACTGTAATCTCCCGAGATTGCCACGGAGCATTAATGCATCAGGATGAGGTATTTGCAGCCAGACAACAGCTGATGAAAGTACATTATGTGCAGCATCAGATGAACTTGGAAAACAAGAGCATTAACTTAAAGCAAGCATGCATTTTCTGAAATACAAATAAAGATACATTTGGATATATTGTGCTCGTGCGTGCACATTTTCCTTTTACTAATACTAAGGTGTTATAAATCACAGGGGATGTCAAACTTATAGTAAAAAACCTTCAATGGAAAATCTCAAGGGTTCATTTTAAAACACATCAAAGTCACAAGCAGCCAGAAGGGCAACACAATTATAACATTTGCTTGTTAAAATTGTTTGAAGAAAAGATCTTTTTTTTTTTAAATAAAATGACCTAAAATGTGGTGCAAACCTTCTCTGCTGTCTGTCAGGTTTGAGATTCGGATTGAGGCCATGGTCCTCCGAGAGGAGTTCTTCCCTTGCTGTGCGGCCATGAGCCATGACATCGATGTTGTCCGCGTTGCAACCAAAGGTAATGACCCACTGCTGCACACACATTCTGACGCCCAAACCAAGAAACTTAAACTCTCAGAGCTGCTGCAAAAGTCGAGATGAGTTAAATGTAATAAAACTCCATGGAGATAAACCCTAACATGATCTTAGAAGCGTGTGCCATTTTATCCTCTTTTAAACTTAAGCTACACTTAAAATGTAAGAGTTTTACAAAAATTATTTCAAACCCCAAATGCATATTTGTGTGAATGCTGAGTCAGCATGTTATGCTGTTACTAAGTTAACTTGCAAATGTTAAAATCGTCATTTTCACCCCTCAAATAACCCCATTAATGGTGCTTAAACTTTTTACTTCATTCTGGGAACAGAGCTGCGGCGTTTAGCTCATCTGATCCGTTTTAGCTTTAGCATCTGTGCTATATTTTGGTTTGTGTTCTGGTGCTGTGCTGTAAACTGCTCTAATGCGCTTTCTGGGAGTCCTCTGTAATCTTTTCTCCAGTAAGTACTAAAATAATTACTGTATATTTGACATTTTTAAACCATAAATATTTATTATGATAATTTCTGTTGATTCTAGTCATTTTATTTATTATTTTCAAAATGTTTTCACATTAATATCCTTAATTAGCTATGATTATTGTTACATTTTCTCAGTATTTTTGTTATTTACTTTTATCAGTCATAATAAATAGGAGCGAGATTCAGATATGCTGCAGTAACACCAGAATCTGAAATATAGAATCTGAAATCGTGAAATAGGGCAGTTCTGAGTCGAAAAAAGCATTCGGGGCTTGAAGATAATTGTTCGGGGCCAGAGCCGGGAATGCCCAGGCAAGGCGACGCCACTGGTTTTTCCTCTAAAATAACATCTGTGTGACTATATGTGCACTCTTCAGATTTGTTCAAGTATCCTCTGAGCTGCTGTTTCGTTTAACATGTTGTCTGATTGATTGTCCTCTTCAGTTTAATACAGACCCATGGTAAATAATCACAACATTGACACAATTTAATTTAGTGCTTCCCAACTGTTTGTACTAACAGTAAAAATAGTTGAAAATAAAAATAATTGTCGCTAAAATTCTGAATTTACAGAGAAAGCTTTATAACTGCTGTTCTTTATTGGGGAGTTACCTGAGAATGAGTCTAACCGGGTTTGCACTGATCTCCTGCAGAGCTGCTGAACTGTGAGGAGCTTCACGCCATCCTTCACTTGGTGCTGCAGGCCGGAAACATCATGAACGCTGTAAGAGTTTTAAAGCATGCACTCGACATGTCTGTCAACACTACTTTATTTTCATGTGAAAACTCAATTTATTTCCTTTGCATTACCTCTAAATAAATCACTTGACATGGTTCCCTAAAGTAGGATGATTAACAAATGATCTTCTAATAAAACAACCTGCACTTATTGATTCTGATTAAAGTAAATGATCTTTCAGACATAAATGATTTATTGTTGCCTCTTTATACTAGATCTGAAGAAACAACTTTTCTGATGAAAATAATCAGCATTTATTTGATTTTTAATTTTTTTTGTTCATTTTTACTATTATTATTGATTTATTCACATCACTGATTCTTTTGATGAAACTATCTCTGCCAAAAAAGGGAAAGAAATTTATCTCTATATTGACTTGTTCACATCACTGATTATAATTGTTATTATTTTTGCATATGCTCCAATCAAGCCTTAAATAGTGTTGTACTTACATGCAAAGCAGTATGACTTATTGATACTCAAGGATGTTTAATGACCTGTATTACTGTCAGTTCAGTATAAATACCTGATTATTAGTTACAAACTGGTTGATATCTATTGTAAAGTAAATGGTTTGGTCGAGTCGGGGTGGGATTATATAAGTTCGCTTCCTTCCACTCCCTTTCAAGCAGTCTATCTTTTGATGCCTAGTTATCCTATGTTTGACACGTTTAAAGATGTAAATCTTTGTTGTTGTTGATTGTGTTACACGTCTTATATATTTTTCTTGTCTGCTTGAAATAAACCATTTTTCAAATCAAATATGGTGCGCCTTATAGTGTGGAAAATTCTGTAATTGTGTTGATGTTCTTCTGTTCTCAGGGCGGTTATGCCGGAAACGCTGTGGGCTTCAAGCTGTCCTCTCTTCTCTCACTAGCTGACACCAAGGCTAACAAGCCTGGGATGAACCTGCTTCATTTTGTTGCCATGGTCAGCAATTTTACACTTAATATGCATGCAAGCCATTATTAGTAAATTGAAGTTTAAGGCATGACTCAGCTTTATTCTGCTGCTCTTTGTTGTAGCATTACTCAGCCGTTTGTGATGTCAAACCTGTGCCCAACACAAAAGCATTTCCCAAGAGGAAAGTACAAAACGGGGCCGCCATTTATGTTGTTATCTGAGCTCCCAGAGGATTACTATATTCTGACAGTTTATAACTTACATCACAAAAAGCATTTCACCTGAGAAAGCTCACGTGTGAATGGAAAGTACTGAAACGCTGTTAGAAATATTTCTTTTTTATGGTTGAGTTTCACCTGAGATAAAGTACCTGGAAGGACGACACAGATTTTATGGAGTTTTAATAAAGAGCTATTGCCGAAGACGTGTTTTTATTTTTTCTATATTAGAATTTTAATTTTTCTTAATTTTCTAGTCTAAAAGGAAACAATCTTTAGTACTAGTTACATAAGAAGGGAGAGACATATATCTTTAAGTCATAAGAAAATCTTCCTCATGGGACAAAGCCTCTGAAATCCTTATCTAACATCATGAATGAAAGGGAGCAGGTGGACAGCAGATAGTGACAGGATATTCGACAGAGCCAACACTTGCAGGCCAAACAGTTACATAATTAAAAAAATGCCAATCATCCACTTTACACAGCACATTTCCAGACATTAAGAGCTATACTGTGCTGTGTCTGTTCTCAGGAAGCAAAAAAGAAAGACGAAAAGCTGCTCAAGTTTCCAGAGAAGCTTCAGGATGTGCAGAGTGCCGCCAGGTAAACTGAACACAAAGCTGCATTTCTTCAGTCATTTCTGCCAAAAGTGCTGGGAAATACTGAGACTCTACATGAAGATCCCACAAGATGGCTTGCTAGTAATTTTGTTGTTTGGTTTGTTTGTTTTCTTTTTTATTTTAGTCTTAAAACTGTTTCTTTGGGTGCATTTTTGCAATTTTGTCAAAAGCACACAAACAGTTTTCCACCAATCAACCAACAGAGGGAATAAAGACTGTATTGCATTGAGAATTTTAGCTAAAAAGTCACATTTTTCATTCTGATACAAAGTTAACTCTTGGTCCAAATTCATCCATCCTTAACCCAAACCTGCTGAATCCCTTTTGTTTTGGGGGGTGGGGGTTGTTGCTGGAGCTTATCACAGCTACTGTTGGGCAAGGACGGGGTATACTCTGGGCAGCTCTAAATCAAAATCATTAAAGAAATCTAACAATTTCATGGTAATTTGTAAGATACCAACCAACTGTAGGTCTTTGTTAAAAGCAAGACTGCTCTTCATAGACTAGAAAAAAGTCCAGCCATGGCATGCACATAAACACATCGGTACTCTAAGGGCTCTCTTAATTTCACAAGGTCACACGTCTTTGGTGAAAGTGCAGCTGCAGCACCACAGAAAAAGCATGACTCCCCCCTACCCCACTCAGGATGCATCAAGCAGCAGGCCTGTCTGGATTTTTAAAAGCCACACAGGGACTTCAGCAAATGCTGATGTTATTTTTTTTAAGTCCACTTTGTCCTCGATTATTATGCAACATCTCCAGAAAAGCGTGCATCTTAATTTCTTTGCTGTGTTCATGTAGAGTATCAGTGGAAAACATCGAGCTGGAGTTTTCCTCCCTATTTGTCCGAATCAAATCCTTGGATGAGAAAGTTCGAGGGGACGAAGAGCTACTGCAGCAGCTGGAGCCCTTTCTGCAGGTGAAGGAGCTGCAGTGACATGACAGTAGAGCTGCTGCATCCTACTGTCACTGACACATCCATGAAAGTGGAGCGATTGAAGACGGTTGACGCGTGTTTGATGTCTTCTCTCAGAGCTCAGCACAGATGCTGCAGGATTTAAAGCGACGCAGGCTGGAACTGCGTAAAGAGGGGAACACTCTGATCGATTTCTTTTGTGAAGACAAGGACACCTTCAAGCTGGATGAGTGCTTCCGCATTTTCCAAGACTTCTGCATCAAGTTCAACAAAGCTGTTAAGGTCAGTTTGAACTTTTAGTCTGTTTTGATGTTCCAGATGCATGAAGATGCTCAAATGTACAAAAGATGAGATCGGTCACCGCAAAACTATAAAAAGGGGTTGTAGACAATTCAGAGCTTTTTACTATATTAAGTCACAGTTCTAAAAACTGAAAAAATAAGTTACAGTCAAAGATCTAAAAAAAAAAAACTGAAAAAAGGCAAAAACTTCAAATTTAGATTGTATTTCTGAGAAACAGTTCAGTTCAGACACAGTTAAAAAATCCTCTAAAAATGAACGCTAACATATGACTTAGAGTTTAGACTTTTTTTCCTTCTCAACATTCTGCAGATGAAGTCAGATTACTCAACACTTTTAGCACAAGAAGTATAAGAGGAGAAAGAAAGTAGTTGTAATCTTAAAGTAAAAAATTTGACATAGAAACAAAATGGACATATATAACATTTCATTACCTGTGGACCAACTTTTTTTAGGGAAAATAAAGTTGTAAAAATTAGATGTTTTCTTCGATATTGTATTGAAACAATTAGGAATAGTGCTACATATACTGAAATCCTAACCTAAGTGAATTTAGATAACAGTTTGACTGAATTTACTCTTATAATATTATTATTATTATTATTATTATTATAACTCTTATAATTCAGTAACTGTTAGCATGTCAATTTGTATTCCATCTGTTTTCACAAAGTGACTTAAGTGGAGTAAAAATTAGACATTTATAGAATTATGCCATAAAAAATTGAAAGCTAACAGATGATTTTGTCAAAAAAGTATTAAAAGATTCGTTTATGAAGACTGATTCATATATTTTATGAATCAAGTTTATGTAATGTAAGTCAATTTTAATCAGCCCCAGAGAAACTGGGCAGTCAAATTTGCCTGATGTTCTTTTTCTTTTTTTAAAATTTATTTTTAATGTATTTGTTATTTTTTATTTAATACTTTTATTTTTCATTTTTTTGGTTGCTGTTAATTGCTGCTACCCAAAATGAACAAACAAAAAATTAATTGCATTAATTAATTCAATTTAAAAGTCCAGAATAAAATTGTTCTTGGGGTCTCCAGGGTTAGGACAGAAAATACAAATATATTTTTAACCAAGTAAAACATCTTCATGAAAAACTAAACTCAGGCAAAAAGTGCGACTGCTGATGTTCTGACCTCTTTATTCTTTCAGGACAATGTGGACCGCGAATTGAAGGAAGCAGCCAGACAGCGGCGTCTAAAGGAACTGGAGGAGAAGCGTTTTGCGTGGGCGGGTGAGGATCAGAGCGGCGTCTTTGGCCGCAGCAGCAGCGAGGGCGACATGGAAATGCTCACAAAGGAGGGTCTTTTGGACTTCTTCCAGAGGCGCTCTCAGAGTCCTTTCAACCCGCTGGGGCGCTCCGCAAGTGCTCGGCGCCACCGGCACACGGTGAACTCTGTAGCAGATCGGGAACTCCAAGGACACCTTGAGTTGTTTGGAAGCCCGAGCAGCTCCTCTGACTTTTCCAAGTTTAACAGCCTTCCGCGTTCAGGTCGACCCGTTCAACGAAGTTCGACCCCGTGGATTTTAGCGCAGGATGACAGTCGTGAGGTGGACACAGACAGACTGGTGACATCTCCACATGCAGAAACCGAACCTATTAGCCCATTATCCAGGTTTTCCTCCTCCAGGCTAAAAGACAAGGACGACTCCTGTAACTACAATGACTACACAACTGTATCAGAAAGCAGTGTTCTCCGTCCTTCTTTATGTGTCTTTCATAGGCCTGCGCTTTTTCCCAATCCAACCCTTTCTGGACAGATGAATGTCCAAGTGGAGAAGCATACTTTAGTTCGGGGCCCTCAAGCTTTTGATCTCCCCAGTCCAAACAACAACAGCAATCAGATGCACTTTGTCAGCCTGAAGGATGTCGTGGTGACAGACTTGGAAAATGAGAGACAGCCGCCTCCAAAGACTCTGAAAGGCCTTCAGGAGGTTGAAGGTGTGGAGGCAGGAGCTGATCCAAAGGCAGCGTGTGAGGATGTTGTCCTTTCTCCCACCCATGCTGGGGCAGAGAAGGATGAAGAGGACTGCAGTACAGTTTCTTCAACGACCTGTGACACTCCTCTCCCACTAGATACCTCCGTGTCCAGCAGGAAGCCAACGTTTTACATAGTAGACTGCACAGAAACAGACTGCTCCGTGACGCTGGATTACTCTGATGCTAAGAGCTCTTCCCTAACTAAAGAAGGACTTTATTTTGGAACAGACAGAGGACAGGAGAGACAAAAAGATCAAAGCTCTTTGTCCTCAAACGTGGAGTCTTTGTCCCCCAGTGACCAGTCTCTTTCTGTGAACGAGCTCTCGGCGCTCCAGCCTGCAGATGCAGCATCCGTGGCTCCATCTGCGGCCACGGAGGAGTGGGACACAGAGAGCTGCGACACAGCTGAAGGAAAGCAGGGTGTGGAAAAAGACGCACAGAGAAGCTGCAAAAAATCTGTGCATCCCAGAAGCAACAAAGTCACAAAGTCCAGCGGAGCGCGAGGGGTTCGAACTCTCACCGGCAGTGAGAATCAGGGAATGCGAAAGCTGGTGCCCATCAGCAAGCTCACCAGGACCGGAAGCAGCAAGCGAGCAGAGAAGCCTGCAGCACATGACAGCGGAGAGCTGCGGCGACCTCTGCGGGACCAGAGCACCCCAGCAAGAGGACGGAGCGACAAGATCACCAGAACTCTTCGCCACTCAAGCTTGCCTCCTGAGGAGTCAAAGACTCAGAGAGGGGGTGGGCAAACGGGCAGCAACTCTCGTTGGGCACGGGATTCCATGCCAAGGAAAGCCTCCATCCACAAACCAAATGCCAAACCCCTCAGAAACATCCCCAAGCCTCCACCCGAGGAGAAGATGTGCCGCTCCACCATGAGGGCTCTGGCTCTGGCTCAAGCCCAGGGAGGGCCGACCTCTGAGAGCAGCAGCGTGCACACACACGCCCCCAAAAGCACAGCCGACGTTCCCAGCTTTGCCAGGAACACAGTGGCTTCGTCTTCCAGGACCAAGAAGGAGCCTCCCGCCTCATCCGTCCCACCCACGCCGTCCCGCAGCCCCTCTCTCATGGGCCGGCAGTCTTCTGCGAAACACAGTCGGGTGTCCACCGCCGTTCACAGCAGCGAGGAGAAGCCACAAGCCACAAACCTGCGCCGGGTTCAGAGCGTGAAGGCCTCCCACCGCAGTGAGACTCCACCTCCTCCCGCAACACGAGAAAACATCCGGAAAAACAGCAGCTTCTCTGAAAGGTCTGTGCAGGGTAGGGACTTGATGTCCATCAGGACCACGAAGCCCAGCTGGAAGTGAAGCGACAGAGCTGAAAATGTAACTAATCATGGTAGGATTGTAAGGTGACATCCACGGCGCTGAGCCAGCCGTTTAAATACGGAGCGTCACGTCATCAAAAGTGGATTTTTTGTTTTTGTTTTTCAGGTTTACAAATCGTAAACAACAAGATGCAACAAACTTTCAGAAAATCGAGTGAAGCTTCTTTTTTTAATCCGTAAGTAAACTGACAAATGGCATATCGGCATTTCACCTTTTTGCCTGCGTAGCTGCTGTCTGTGCTGTGACGATGTTGAGCAAAACACCACCAACTCACTTTGTAATGCTGCTAACTAGCTCAGACGACACGAGATTCAGCGTCTGGTTCAATCAGGGTTTCATTTCTGTTGCGTCTTAACTTGCTGCTGTCGATGTGTGGCTTTCAGAAGCTGTCTGGTCCATTGACACAATTTGTATTTTTGTTTTTCTGCTTATACCTCAGAATGATCGCAGTGGCCTTGTACCAGCAGAAAAAGAAGCAACTCATTGTGTTCTGCATGTTTTTGTCGTGAAGAAAACCTAATCAATCAATCAATCAATGAAAACACACCTGCCACACCACTTTGAAGAACCATCACTGCAATATGTAAGGTCATAGATACTGTAGAGCAACGATTGTGTACTCTGTCTGTTCAAAATAAGTGTATTATACTAAAGTAATGGAGGTTACGTGCTCAAGAAAGCGCCTATATAATAATCAGTAAACTCATTTGGAAAAAAAAAGCAGGAATTTACAAAGTTTGAAACAGCAAACATTATCAATCGTGCGTTTCTGTTTTTGAATGTCCAATCTTAATTTTCTGCTGTGAATGTTTTTGTTTGTTTTCTCTCTAGAAAAGGTTTTATTTTTCTGTCGTGGCATTATTGCAACCACAGCACAGTTTAGAACTCAGCTGGACTCCTATCGAGTTCATGTCATAAATGAGGAGCACATAGATCTTGTTCCACCTTAATCACATTTCAAAAGAACCACTTTCCACAAAACAGTTTGCAAAAACATAACACATAAAACAAAGAAAGCACCATTTCTAAATTTTTTTGGTGACTAAATTTTGTAGCCACGGAGTCGCATGTCAAAGCTCAGCTTTTTTTTTTAGCATTTGGATGTTGTTCTGATTTAATCTGAGCAGCAACCACTAGCAGAGGCTGTAAAAGGTTTCACACCGAGTCCTGATTTGTGGTTGCAGATTAATATTTCTTTAAATTATCACAATTTTTCAACAAACAGACTACTAAACATGTGGTTTTCACTGACTCACATTCATAAATAAAAGGATACGTTGATTTGACTGTTCATTTATTGATTTGAGGGCAAATATTCCCCAGAAAGTGATCTAGCCTGTGGCATGAAGTCAGACAGCATCAGCAGGAGCATCCAGGTTTGCAGAACGTCTAAAGCAGAGCAACCGGAATCCAGATGAGAATTCGTGATCCTGAAAATTGAGGAAAAACAAGACTGCATCTTTATAAGGTTGAATGGACACATTCATAGCATTCAAACTGCAAAAACAGCCCCCTGAGAAATTATTCAAAGATGTCCTTACCCCATTGGAAGAGTTTCTTTAAAAAGGCAAAACAATCTGCCAATGCGGTAAGGAAACTGGTTTTTATTTTAGGAAAAACAAATCTAGTCAATAAGACATGTTTTCTCAAACTAAGATTATTTTTATTGAAAAACTTTCTTGGTAAGATTATTTTTCTTGCAAAAATGAAAGTAACTTTTTCTTTTTTTTTTATCAAACAAGATTCTTCTTACTTTCTTAGATTCAGACTTTGCAGTGCAGGAGTGGAGAAAAGTCACCCAACAGTCTCATAGATAACTGAACAGTGAGGATCACACAGCTGTAAACATCATGATAACTCCAAAACCATCCAAATATTTCTCTGACCACCTTTGTGACGCAAACTGACTAAAAATCCTAAAATAATACATTCAAAAGATTAACAAAGGAGACACTTGACAAAAAGTCAAAATGATTGCAGATACATAAAGACCTGATAAAAACAACAATAACACACATTTTAAAACAAAAAAGGAAATTAATATAATTAAAAGCAGTCTTGAAAGCTGACAGATACCATGGAATGGAATAATTAAAGAAAATAAAAACAGTACTCTTATTGTTAATAAAAAAATGTCAAATTTAAACAAGTTTAGGAAGTGACTAAAGAAGGACCAAAATCAGTAAACTTAAACATTTGTTTACAGACAGTTTTAAAAGACCAGACGATAGTTTGAGTGTCATCAAAGTATACATTCAAGTTTCTTAAGTTTATCTATCAAAAATAAAGTTCAAAATGACTCAAAACACACATATATACACATTTTAATACTATTAAGGATTCTGCTTTCAGGCAGACCTCATACTTCCAGCTCAGTTTTGACTCAAGTGCAGTTAGTGTTCACACTCATGCCTTTTGATGAGTTGTTCAGTTTGGGGCAAAGACACTCACGCCGGTGCATTACCCATCAGCCCAATGTAGCTCATCCATCAGGAATCAAACCCTTTTTGATAAGATAAAACTTCTCTTACATTCCACTGCATCTAACTGTGACACCCACTCACTTGCTTTCCTTTACATTTAAAAACGAAGAGTAAACACACGAGCAGGTTTGACATTCTCTGCATGTCTTTCTGCTCCATATAATGCAAAGGATTGTTTTGTTAGTCCAGGATTCTCTTCTGGAAAAGATTTTCAGGGAACGTCTGCTTCCCAAAGCTGTTCCAGAATTCATGAATTTCTTGTAAAACTACTGTTTTAAAAAGATTTTTGTCTGTATGTACAGCTGTTTTTTTCACCTCTTCAGTTAAAATCCACCAGTTTCAACTGAAAAAATTGTCTTAAACACTTGAAACTTTAAAACGTAGGAGGACACCAAGTGTGTGTTCAGGCAAAAAAATGTGAATTTGTCATTTAGACGGCTAAAAATGTCTCCATATGAGGTTTATTTGATGGAATTAACCTTCTAAATTAACCTGGATTACAGATTCTGTGAACTTTAGAAAAAGCTTGTGCCACATTTCTATCAAAGGGTTGTCCTGCATTCATCTTTGTGCGTCATAAAGTACCCCTTGCTGCTGTTCCCTTTAACAGGGGTGGGCGCCACAATGGGTGCCCTTTCCATTGGATTTCAGTGGCTTAGGACGGCAGAGCTGCTTTGGAATTCGTCTTTTCATGTCCACCACCCTTCCATGCCAGTGCACGGTTACTACAGCAACTGTGCAAGTTTCTTACCCAAACTAAAAGCCCCATAAACTTAAAAAGTCACAAAGTGTTCTCACATCAGAAGGCATTACTTGTTCTAAGTGTTCTAACCAAATTCAACATATTTGATCGTTTTGAAAGACAACGCACAGCAATACTGGGCTGCAAGGAATAATTGTAACTCTGTGCATATTTTGCTAGCTTTGGTCAAGTTTACTCTGAAATGATTGTAATGTGAACATGGATGTGTCTTCTGTTTCATCCACTGACACTAGCAGGTGTGGGACAAACAAATGATCATAAGACAGAACGGCAGCATGTTACAGCTGCACTTCATGTTTCTGATGATGAAATAAATAAAATCACATGTTGCTGTGGACTGAAAATGTGTTTTTGATTTATTTTTCGAAAACACATTCTGGAAATTAGAAGTGTGTCATATATATATATATATATATATAAAGCTGTTCATAGTTACTTGACAGTGGAATGATTTGCTGTATTCTAGTTTGATTACTGACCGAACATGTTTGGGTGATTACGAATTAGTAATCAAATTCAAGCAAAAGTAGAATTTACACAATAAAAATGTTCGCTTAGTAATCATGACCACACTAAAAGTTGTCCTGATTGTTTTTCTATTAAAAAAATGACAAGATATGCATTATTGTCTCTAATTGAATGTGTTGATCAGCATTCTCACTTCTACTAATTTAGAAAAATAAAGCATTAATGTTCTGGGAAAAAATACTTAGCTTTCTCCTGTTCCGGGAGATTAGTTGGATTAGTTCGTGTGAATTTGCTGAAGCTAATTATTACTTTTTTATGTTTATTTGGCTAATGTGGGGATGGACCAAATGTGTTTGTTCTCATTTAAATTATATAACTAGTGACGTTGCAGTCTTTGTCTCATTTGCTCTAAATTTTACATCTACACCTATCAATGTGTCTGTGCATTAGTCTTTGTTATAAAACGAACATTAGTAATAAAACAATAGAATTTTTTTTATTTTTTATGGGATATTTTAACACTGTTAAACATTGTTTACTTAAAAAAAGCAAAGTTACCTTATCTTCAAAAGATGTGTTAGAAATTAACAATTTATATAGAATTTTAAGACGCCACGTAGCAGAAATCTGTTGAATTTGACTATGTAACTTCTCTGCACATATTAATGTATTACAAACGTCTTGATTTAAATGCGTTTACATGAAGGATTAATTGCTCTAGCGTCTAAAGCATTTCATTTCCAAAAGGTCATGTTTATTGTTTATTGCAATGGCCTTTTGTGTTGCAGAATTGTAGCTTTTAATTTGAACCAACAGTGCCTAAAAGTCATAAAACTAAATATTTTTCCAAAAACCCACAAGAGGGCGACATTTTCACCGTTTCATTTAGTGACCAGGTTAGTCCAAATTTTATAGGAATATTTTCCATCAATTCCTGCAAATTAGGACAAAGGCCAACAATTTAGTGATTGTATTAAATTGAGAACATTATCAGAAATGTATTTATTAACTTAGTAGTTTTAATAATATATGTTAAAAATGAGGTAAGTACATTATTTTGCTTCCTTTCAGCTATTTCATACATGTGGCATTATTTGTTTCTTAAAAATCTGTTGGGCAGCCCAGTGCCCCCCCTCCAAAGAAGGCACTCTCTATTTGATGGGTCAAAGTCTGTGATTAAATTAGAACAGAAGGGATAAAACGACTTGTTTTCCTTCTTTTGAACTTGAACTGCTTTTGTTCACTAATAACTTGTTCCACATAATTCTACATAAAACTGAATTCTTGTCCCAACTTCAGGAGATTTAAACTGCGGATGCCCATTACAAAATGCATGAGGCGTGTTACCTCTACCTACCGCTAGAGGGCAGCAAAGTGTTTTGAGCTCCTTCAAACTGGAGCATCTTTTGTGCATTCTCACCAAAACCTCTTTATAGACATGTTGCATAGTTTATATAGCTTGTATGTTAATAGTATCCACCGGATGGAACCATATGAAAATGGTCATACAAATGAAACACAGAATTATTACAATCAATGTTCATTTAAATAATAAACTATGATAGGAATTGTCAGGGAACAACTTAAAGTCAAACGTTTCCTGTTAACTCATGATTAGTAACTTAAGGTTAAAGGTGGAAAGCTGTCTTTTTTTTTTTTTTACTTAGTTCATCAGTAAAACCTGTTGTCATCATTTGCATTTACATCCACCCGTTATCTGGATCTGGGGTGGGGAACTCCAGGCCTCATGCTTTAACAAATTTCCTTGCCATACAGCCAATTACCTGGATCAGGTGAGTCCAGCAAGAACGCGGCCCTCTGTTCCCACCCCTGATCTAAATCCTCTTTGTTCTGAGCGGGAACAGCTATCACAAAGAGGGTACTCCCTGGACAAGTCACTGGACAGTTCATTGCAGGCCAATTTATAAACTTATTTCTGAACAAATATTGCTTTAAAGCTTGTATAAAAACAGGAACAAAAGGCACAGAAAGTTGATAGAAAAAGCACCACTCGTTACTCAGCTCATAAATTTCAAAAACGTAGTGTTAAAATAATGAAAATCTACATGAGGATGTTTGTTGATTGATTTAACTCATTTGGAGCTCAGTGACCTGTGCATGCTTGGCACAGTGAGGTCAGCAGATTACGTCCAGCAGCTTGTGACTCGGCACGTTTGTCTCCAGCTGTAGTCGTGTTTGAAGGATAATGTTTCTCTTAATCCCTCCTGATCCTGAAGCTCAACCACCCACCTGAGGAGCAGTATCAATACTTTCACTCCATCTCAGGTACAACCTCGCCATTCAGATGGAGAAGAAATATCATGAATTTCCATATTTTCAGGCATTTTGATGCTACAGCACACTGAAGCAAGCATCTGGGATCAACAACTATGTTCCTGAACAGGGAGGTTCTTGCAGCAACAATAAGCAAGAGATAAGTGAGTAAACTGCTTCCTTTTTTATCATCAATTTGAAGCCAATATTGGTGGAAATTATCCTTTCACAACCAGTTTGTTTTAAAACACAATCTAACTTAAATCTATGTTTCTACTCATCTCTGAAACTTTTGAAGCACAATCCAGTGATCAGTTTTGTGTTTTTGTCGCATCACGTGACGTCAAAATCAAACGAGTGATAGTCAAAGCTGCTCCCATTTCTTGATCAGAAATGCTCTCATTCTGCTGCAGCCTCAGGG
The DNA here is from genome assembly GCA_036245035.1 of Adrianichthys oophorus. Classification (NCBI taxonomy): domain Eukaryota; kingdom Metazoa; phylum Chordata; class Actinopteri; order Beloniformes; family Adrianichthyidae; genus Adrianichthys; species Adrianichthys oophorus. The sequence continues at coordinate 5,909,757 of BSAI01000119.1, read as the reverse complement.
ATTAGTATTGAGGGATCAACTGCAGAACACTGAGATTAAGACTCTTTCATGCACGTCTGCCTGAAGTCAACAATTCCTACCACCGTTTACAGACTCTGAACTCATGCTGAAATCCTGCTTTTTCACACATGTTGGTAAAATTGCTTGGTAAAATTGACACACTGAGGTGTGTTGTTAGCAGCTTTTAGCTTTTAGCTGCTATTTAACAACTTAACTATTTTTATGTTTAGTTTCTAACATGAGCAAAGACTTACTCCTCGAATTATCTCTGGGAAAAAGAGATTTTTTTCCCTGTGAGGTCAGGTACTGAGGTTTAGTTCTGCTTCACCTTTGTTGCTTCTTTAAATGCTGTGATAAGTCTGCAGGATTTAAAGACCCATTCTGATGAAAATGATGTTTTTTGGTGTTTTTAGCATGTTCTTGTGACATTTTCTGATGAAGGAGGACATATAGAAAGAACATTAAAATTAAAACTTTGAGTATTTCTTTATTTAAATAGTTGTGAATCAGAAGCAGCCAAAAATACTGTTGGAAAAAGCTTTTAGTATGTGATGTAGAAGCTACTACAGCAGGCCACAAGCACCCTGCTCCACTCCATTCTGATGCATCCACTTGCTGACAAATAGATCCATGTTCCTCTTTGCTTTTCCTCATCCGAGCTGCATCTGGCTCAAAACTGTATGGATGGATAGCTCAGATTTTGCTTTTGTTGCACAGGTAGTGAGGGGCTGTAAGCTAGGGGGAGAAAGTGTAAACTAAGGGATGATGGGAAACAAATGCAGGCTTAATGTCCCACCCACAACTCAGAGGGGAATTTATAATGAATTCCGGACTCTCTGCAGCAATTATGTCCAGAATCGATTTTATTCTTGAAACTTTGTTTTGTAAAATTGACACACTGAGGTGGGTTGTTAGCAGCTTTTAGCTGCTATTTAACAACTTAACTATTTTTATGTTTAGTTTCTAAGCAGAAAATGTTGATAAGTTTCTAAAAAAAGAACAAGAATACTTGTAGAGATTGGCAGTCTCTGACTGTGACACATCCACATGAAAATGCATTAGCTTTTAATTTATAGACTCTTCCCTGACCTCTGATGCAGTCCATGCAATAAAGCTTAAACTGAAGAAGAAAAAAAACGGTCCACCCTTTAAATACAGATTTTATTATCGACTGCTCCAAACAGGTTTGCTCTGACAATGTTGTGCCTCATAAAAGGGGAGCAGACTGACCTGCAACAACAACTGCCACGAACTGGGGCACACATGACACTTTGGAAGCAGAATGATACATTTTTGCCTTAAAATAACATCTGTTAAGTACAATTTTAGTAATTGAATTCTCATAATTTGACTGAAAATGAAAAAAATTAGTGTGTAAACAACGGCTTTGAGCCACTTAAGTTATGTTTTTCCATTTTCTTCACAACAGGCCCAGTAGGATTTTAATTCTATCTCAGTGGACCACGCTAAAGTTAAACGTTATATTTTTAATTGGATTCAATCTAACTTTTTACCAACATATGTCATTTAGAAGTGTTTGTTAAAGAAATGTTTTTCAAGACAGCTGACGCTTCAGCATATGACATAATCACACATAAATAACCCAAAAGCATCCTGACTATTTTTATTTGAATGTATATATTATGAATGAGCTGAATCCTTCCACCTCTCAGGCGCTTTCTGCTTTCATTTTTTTCTGGTCTGCCTCTTTAATAAGGAGGTGGAGTTGTTTCCAGCCCTGATGCAGAGTGGAGCAGCAAACAGGGGGGACGGAGGGGAGACCCAGCTATGTGAACTCTTTGCAGTCCTGTGATTCATGCTCATGCGTCACTGTAGCTGATGTGCAGGAGGATTGTGTGAAGGTTAGTAAAAGCATCGGTATGCTGCTTGTTTTCTATCATCTAAGGTTTTTAATGTTATCAGTGGTCTGACTGGTGACTTAAAAATGAATGAAACTGCCACTAGATTTATCTGTCTGGGGTGTACTGACTGGGTTTAGTGTTGGAGGCAATATTAGTATCTCTCATTTTTTTAATATAAAAAGTGGTAAAACCCAGAACAAGAAATGTAATATTCACCTTTAATTTAATCTAAATTATTTATATAAATGCAAACAGATTATTGAGTTGCTGAATTATAAAATATCTGTTGTTCAAATTACAGGTCAGGCGATAGAAGTTCAGATCATTTGTAAATTATCTGAAAATGACAGGAAATCTCAAAAACAAAGAATTGTCTGCATGATTTGTTTTCTAGCATTTAAATCACGTTTCAGTTTCTCAACCCAAACTTGCACATCAGAGCTAAACTACAGGGACTGATGAGTGACTTCATTTGCCATCCATCGGTGGATGCGGTTTTCCTGCTGATCTCTGTTCACAGAAAAACTCTGACGAACAGAGTCGCTTGGTGCTCTGATATCACTTCATTCATCCCTCAATTTTTTTCAGTTGTTGCTGCATGAGAAGCCCCCCAGTACAGGGAGGGATCCTGCAGCAAGTGATGTGACAGAGCTGCATACCTCTCCCACCACTGCGGTCCACTGAGCTGCTCTTGCAGTTGGAGCTATGTGAACACATCTGTATGTTCATGATAAAATGAACATGAACATGGATGAGTGTGGATCTGGAGAGACATTGAACTTTCACATTTGCCTGTTGGGTTCTGCTGCGTACCTTTATGTGAGTCAAAGTTCTTATCGGTTCAGTTTGGACCCAGGTTTAGCTTTCAGACAGATTGTATGAGCACATAGGAGCACATGGTCTATCTTATAGTCAAATTCAGACAGCCTCTTCATCATTGATGTGTCATTCAAAATACTGACTTGCAAAAGTGTCAGAGGTTAAACTAGAGCTGTGTGACTGTGGAGGACGCATGTGTGAAATGAAACAGCTCAGCTGATCCAGTGATTCTGACTTGCTGTGTGTTGGCTTTCACTCATGCCTTCTGTTTGCCTTTGAGTCAACAAAGAACACCCTGTACACTGAATAAGCTATTAAATGTAAGATCAATGTAATAACAACAGCTAAATTTACACCCTTGCTAATACTTTTATAAGATACTGCTACATAAAACATTTTTGTTTCTTTTAGCAAGGAAATGTGTTATGTTTTGGAAAATGGTGGTTTAAGTTATTAGAAATGCTTGCAAAATAAAACATTAATAATAATTTACAAAATTGTCAGATTTTTATTAGGCATTATCAAAGTAATAATTCTTCACACTTAGCAATTCCCAACAGTAAATCCATGATTAGGTACTATCTTAGTAATTCTAATGGGGCTTTTCAGCTTTTGTTATAGTCTCACTAATTATTAAAGTCTCATTCCGATTATTTTTTGATCTATTTAAAAGCATTATTCCCAGCGGTCTTTTAGTTATAATTATGCCATTTTTAGTCAAAATCAAAATCTTGTGTTGTTTTCTAAAACATAGTTTCTGCAGGGTGGCAGAAGATCTTTAGAAATTCCCCCCTGAGTTGTGGGCAGGACTGCTGAGGCAGAGTGAGCCTGCCCCCATTTCCCATCACGCATCTATATATGGTATTCACATAAATATATGAAATAACACGTAGTTCATGCACATATAATGCTAAGAAATTGCATAAGACAAATGTTATTAATGCCTCTTTATGAATTAAGCAAGGTTGAATAAGAAACACTAGTTAACTGATATCTAATGCAGTGAGTAAAACCTGATCTCATTTGCATGTATTTACGTGCAAGCAGCACAAAAAGTGATGGAAATTCATGTTGGCCACACAGAATACGTGCAGCCAAGGTAGACATTGCAGCATTGTATCGTATTTTAAGTGCATCCGAGGCTGGATTCTGTTGTTGGTCGCACGTATTTAAAATTAAACTTAAAATCCCATTAACCGTCACTCACCTATGTGTGTGAAATGCGTCCTCCGCATTTGATCCATCCCCTGGAGGAGCAGTGAGCTGTAGAAACATCCGCGCTCAGGAACCATTTGGTGGTTTAACCCTGGGCGTAACCCGTAAACTTAACCTTAACCCTTTCTCTGGGCCAGGAAGAAAGTTCAGAACTGGCCACACGTTTTTCAAAAGTTATGTGCAAATAGACACTTTCTTCAGGGATACACCTACTAAAGCAAAATAATCCATTAAAATGTTTGTTAGCATTTTATTTGATAATTAATAAAAACTTTCTTGTGCATTGCTTACCATTAACAAAGGTTTTTTTTTTTTTTTTTTACTGTAGTGTTACATAGTTAATATATTACAGCCATATGTATAACAGCACTCAAGGGAAGGAAATGTTCTGATGGTTTGTGATTCATTTTATGAGTTTACTGACTTTTGTTTTTGAGTAGCAGGATTCTTCTGTTGAGTCCACATTTGTAACATTAAAAATTTAAGCCAAACTCTCGTGGAGGCTAAGTATGGAAGATGGTATTCATGCAATATGTACCAGTCGTAAACACAAAAAAAAAAAAAAATACAGAAAAAGAGTTGTTGGCACTAGAGCCATAATAAGTTTACTATTAATGCATAGTTTGTTTTGTAAGCTGGCTTTCAATAATATTTTTCCCTAACTTCATTTTAACAGCTGAAGGCTTAGGAGAAGCAAATCTCACAGAACAGTTTTTTTCTATTGAGGGCATCCCTCCACGTAGATAATCCATTCAGTAGGAGTTGACGGTTAGCAGCAACTGGGTGATAGTACCAGAAATAAAATATATTTGTTATATTTTGAGCATTCTTAAGGGCTACATAGTTTTCTCTAAACTGCAAATGAGCACTGGCATTATGTAGTTGTACAGAGGACCAAATGCTTTATAAACCAGAGTTACAGCCTCTGAACAAAGTCAATACTTAATTTGGGAGCGTGCTTCCCCGCAGCAGTTAATTAACATGATTGGCATGTGTTTTCATTGCTCGTTGACTAGTCGTGGCATTCAGGCTAAAGATCCTTTATGCCTACTGTTCTGAACTGCTGCACTGCGACACTTTCACCTTCCAGGATGAGTGGTCTCCACAGCAGCATCTGATGAGCATGAAGCTCGATCATCAGCAAACATCGTCTGATGTTGTCAATTTAAGCTGCAGAGGATGAAAGCGGGAGCTAGAGCTTCATTCCTGGAGTTTCCCTTTAACCCACTAGAACAAACAAACAAAAAAAAGCTCTGAATAGAGTGTTTTTTAACAAGGTTCACAGCTCCACTGTGGTTCCTCATGTCTTAGCTTGTCATTCACAAATAGATTTCGTTCTCCTTTGTGTTTTAACAGCTTTTTGTAGTTTTTTAAATTTTTTTATTAAAGGTTTAAGAATCTGCTACTTCATTCAAGATTAAGACAAAACTAACAATATAAAACTGAACTAAATAAGATAAAGTGTGTTTATTTCATGTATTACTAATTGGATTCAAACTGAGCTTTTCAAACTTTGGAAAACACACCCAAAAAATGTTGTTAGGAGATGAAAAAACGCTGAAAAACAGTTAACCTGCATTATTTTGCAGCTTATTTTACAGCCATTAAGCTGTTGAGTTTTCAAGTCACGGTTTCCCAAGCACCACTTTGCTGCCAGTGGCATCAGATTTTTCAGCTACTGTTAGGGGTCATTTAAGGCCAACGGTACACATCCCAATACTCAAATACTGAGCAAAACAAAAAGTAGAAACGCCTCTCTTAATCAGCCTGTTGCTGAAGTATGAGCTGGAATAAAAGGAATCTGCTTTAATAATTACTTAAGACTGGAATGGGAATGCCGAACAACCTCACAGTAAACAAATTAGACAAGAATAAACTGGATTCTCAGATTTTGAAACTCAATAATTCAGAGAAAATATTTTTTGCTGTTAAATCATCTTATATTGTCCAAACCAGGTAAAAAAAAAAAAGTACTTAAAAAAAAAACTAGAAAACATTTATAAAGTAAAAAATTGTACTCAAGCTGCAAAATGTTTATTAGAGCCTGTTCAGGCTAATATTTTAACTCAGTAAAAACGAAATCCCACATCTTCGTGTAAAACGGCTGCTTTTTTAGTTTCAGTTCCCAAACCTTCCAGAGCAGCAGTCCGACCTTTGAGCAAGAAACGGCCCAAAAATAATGGAACAAGGAATAGAAAATCTAATTCCCATGTTTCTGTTTTCATACACATCCTTCCTGTGCTGAGTAATCCACTTAAGAGAAAACAGATCATTCTGATAATCACTGGAAAACACTGTTTGCTTCTTGCCAATAAAACATCAAGAGACGAGAGACCCTCTGGAGAATAAGTGCTGGTGCTGTGTGAGGGTTTGCGTCCATTGTGTGTGTGTGTGTGTGTTTGCCTGTGTATGTGTTGTTCTTCCTGCTAAAGTAAACCATGAAACTGTGCAAACAACAGTGGAAACCTAGTGTTAGGAGTTGGAACAACACTTTATTTCACTATTAGGTGTTTTTTGAAGTTGAACAGGAGTTCAAGAACTTTTAGAAATACTGTTGTGTAAAAAATAAAACATTCTCAAAGTTCCTTATTCTCTGACCTCTTTGCTCTTGATTATATAGCATTTTGACAGTCAGGAAAAAAATTAAGTTTTTATTTGCAGCTTTTCTACAAGTCTTTAAAGACAAACTCCAATTAAAATCATGTTTTTAACGTGTTCTTGTAGCATTTTTCTTGTGATGGAGGACATAGATAAAAGAACTAAAGATTAAAACTGCTTTTTTAAGTATTTCTTTATTCAAGCTCGGGTTTGTGACACAGCAACTGCCATGGACAGGCCAAAGTCTCCTTGTGCCACTCCAATTTGGAGGCATCCACCAGCAGACAAATAGATCCATTAAAATGTTTGTTTTCCTCATCTGGGATGCCATCTGGCTCAAACTGTACATCTGCATAATTTTGATAGTTAACTAATATTAGCTTATGGTTGTAAGGGGCTGTAAGCTAACGGGACAGCATGTAAATAAACATCGTAGGGTAACTTTTGCACCAGCAGTCCTACCCAGAACTCTGAGGCGGGTCAAAGGCTTTTTGATCTTGACTAAAGACTGCAAAATCATAATAAACAGATCGCTGGAAACAATTTCACAAAAATATAGTTGGAGTGGGACTTTAATTTATTTTTCAAGGAATTAGAAAAAAGAATTTCACTTGTGTTTTTGCCTTCAAATTGATGCTAAGTTTGGAGCTGAAGTGGTTTGATGCATATTTTGCATCAATAGGCATCGAGGGGTTAAAGATTTCTGCATCTCCTGGTATTTTCACCTCACCTGCTATACTTGAGTGGATGGAGTTCCCTGATGTGTCAAAATACTAAACAAAAACACGCTCACACAAGCAGTTTGTAATGGCAGTCATGGAGCTCCTCTTTCACTTTCCATACCATTTACAGCCAGTGATGCGTTTGGATATTTTTTTTTCTGTTGTTTTAGTGTTGCATTTTCTGTCTTTTCTTTCTTAATTAGAAATTTCCAGTTATATCTGTAAATTACCAGTGTTGTGGAACTTCTTTTATGAACATCATTGTGGTTTAGGTTCTAGTCATACCAGCAAGCTTACAGGAATGTAGAGCTGCCAGAAAAAAAAAACTTTTACATTTGCACTGATAACATTCTAAACGCAGAAAATGTCAAAGTGGGGACGTGGACATTGTGTTTCTTATCTGCTCCTCTTCTGCGCTTGTCAGGCATGGGACCTCTGCCCTCTATGGGGTTAAAGAGCAGCTCATGCTTGAAAGTAAGCCTCCTCGAGCCTCCTATTGGTGCCTGGTTTGCTTGTACTCCACCTTAGGACCCTCCCCTTCACCTCCGCCCGCTCAGTGACTCCCTGTCAGTCTGTTTGGATTACTGTAACAGCTCAGGCCTTTCACATGCATCTCCGACTGCACTCTCTGCACTCACAGCATATCAAACAGGAGAAGGATTACGTGTCAGTGATCAGTGCTTGCCTTCCCTTCAAGAGACAAAAGAGGATAATATCAAGAAGCAACCATGGAGTTCAAGTAAGTTGGAACATAAAGAGGAGGATCTTTCCTAATTCAGACAGAATCTGTTGTAGAATGGAGAGAAAGAGAATGTAGAATGGCAAGAGAAAAAGATTTTAAAAAGTCAAACTTATGAAGTTTTTCTCTGAAAGTCTTGTGAGCTGAAATTGGAGTACTCCAACATATCACTCAACTTCAGGTGTTCACTGACTGAAACATCTCATTTTGTGCTCAAAATAGTGCTTGTGATCATTGTCCATGAGCTCTTATTTCCTTTCATGTAAGCAATACTCACTGGTATCTGTTTATCTGGTATGAAAGATGTGTTTGTATGCCATCTACACTTGTTTTACAGTTCTACAGAAAACAATGCCAGTATGAGATCCTCAAATGAAAGTGTGGCTTTCATGCATCACTTGCAAATATAAAAACAGACTTAAAATGTAATAAAGTTAATGATGTATGCAGTCTCATTTGCTGCATCGTTAAACTTTGTATGACTGGTCTATTAAGGCGCACCTGATTCATTTTATCTGATGGAAATAAATGCGTTTAAACAGTTGTGATGGGTTGATAAAACAGCCCTGATCACAAAATATAGCTAAAAAATACAAAGCAGATGCTAGTAAATATTAAGCAGAAGTTTTAATGTTTTTTTCTTGCTGCATCATCAAGATGACTGAATAGTAGCTATATCAAAAGCCAAAAATGTCGTTAGGTGTGGGTGTCAAGTATTTTTCTGAATTCTGGCTGACAGATGTGCAAGCATGGTCAATTTCCAGTGTTCTTGCAGCTGCACATGTGAGCTTTTGGAGCTTCTGTGCATGCTCTCGTTCCCACATGCACACATGCAGGACGCTGCCTTATCATCTGCCCCCAGAATGCATGGTTGACAGATAGCTGACTGACGCACTGACTCAGGGTTTTCTGTTCACTCTGCTACGTTTTATTCTCTGAGGCATGTAATACGATCAGACAAACATTAGGAAAGGGTACTGCAGAGACAAAGGAAGTCCAAATGGTGGCCACACAAATCTTGTTTTTTACTTTTTTGTCCACCATGAGTTGTTTCCTAAATAAAAGCTGTTGACTGTTTTTTTGGGGAGGTGGGTGGATGTAAAGGAACAAAATGAAAGTTGAATGTAAGTAAAGAAATGAAAGTAGATGATGGGATGTTCAGACCAAAGGCATGCTCTGCTACTGCAATCTCTTATCATACTGATGCTTTAGGTCACTATGAGCCTCTGCTTATTTTTCAAGGCTGTGGCTCATGCTCCCATAACATGGTGAATGGTGTCATGACCAGGGTCATCACAGTTTGACTGTTTTGGTTCACAGGATGAGTTGAAAACCTAATCAGCCTTTATAATAAAGATATGACATCAGTTTTAGAGGCAGACAGATCATTTACTTAAGTCGATATTATCTGCTCCTGATTGCGGTGATCTTTATGTTTTATCAACTAACAGCACAGCAGCAGCTCTCAAGGATCACCGTGGTTTAGACAAAGCAAATAAGAGCAAATACCAGACATAAGTTGGTGCCTCTGTGGCCTTTGCAGGAGTCATCACAGTCATGTAGCTCCAAAACTGCTTTTATGATCAGATTGTGGCAGACGTCTTCATCATGAAGCTCGTGTAGATGACAGACGAGCAATCCTAGTCTTTTGCCACAAGTGAAATCACATCAACTTAGAGTCAAACTGGGCCATGACTCGGCACTGTGTGGTGAACATGCAGCGTCAGCTTTAATGTTTTGAGGCAGTTTTGCAGTTTTTGTCCCAAAATCCTATCAGATAAATTAGAAAATGTCATGTTTTGTCATCCAGGAGCTTGAACGTCTTTCTAATTAGTAAATTAATCACACAAAACCACAAGTGAAAAGCAAGTTGCACAAATTCATACTTAAATCCTTGTTTTAGGGTTACATTCTTTGTCATTACTACAGATGGCCGTGGTGTTTCTTTGGATTATGACTTGGTCTATTGCAGCACCATTAGTTTGTTTATTCCTACTCTATTAGACTGCATTTGCGGTCTTAACATGGCTTTATGAGCTGTTGCATAACCAAGACAACCACAGTTTGCTATTCTGTAAAATGCACGCACAGCCAAGCTGACAACAGAAGACAAACTGGTACATTAGATGATAAGACATGAGTAACGGCTAAATAATGACTCGTGATAAGAGAAATTGCTGATATTTTACTAAACTGTTGCTCTACAGTTGCTATTGCCTTTGCGACTCTACTTTGGATTTTTTTTTATCAAGTCTGTTGTTTGTGTAAACGCTTTGGTTTTTTTTTTTAACCAAAAGAAAGTTTTATTCATGTTTCAGATCTCCTCAAAGCTGAACTTAAATAAAGTTTTAACATTTTTTAAAGTGTATCACTGTCAGGAGAAAACACAGCTGGAAACAAGTATTGCAAAAATCACAATATTACACACAAGTCTTTGACCTTTGCTTTGATAAATGCATAAAACATAAAAAGCTCAGTGATGCAAACACAAATGATCTGTTCACTGTTGTTCCTGCAACTATTGAAACATGGATTGTTTTTATGATGACCAATAATGTTTGTTTTGCTCTTCTTGTCTGTACCACTCGGAATAAAGGTTAAGTTTAACGCATTGTCAATGGAGGAAGTTTGAAAAAAAAGCATTTTTAAAAAAAAAACAACAAAGGAAATAAATACATCAATTTCATAAAAGTGGGTGGAAAATATTTAAAGTCAAAACAAAATTTGGTTGCTTTAATTTATTGAAATTGCAACATTTTCTTGGCTGATAAAACACATACTCACCGGCTTTCACAGTTTTTCTTCAGGTGTCAGCTGACTGTCCCTTTGCATTCTTCTAAAGCTTGAGGGCTATGATGTGGGCGTAAAGCACCAAAACAGGTTAGATCACAGTGTCAGTCTCTGCCCCTGAGCTGTTGTTGTTCTTTTTGTTTGGCATGAAACGGCAATGCTAAAGAGAATGGATCATTTATTAGTTTGCAGTCTGATTACGTCTTTCCATTATTCTCTTAATGGCAGATTTGATTCCTAACAATTTTGGAATCAGCCTTTGAAGGGGATCAAAAGAAGTTTAAATTCTTTATTTTCTTATCTTTTAAACAATAAAAAGGGAGATGGTAGTTCAGATTGTTTGTAACAGAAGTGGTTTGCTCTGACAATGAAAAATGAAGCAGCAATATTTCCATTATTCAAATCAAAATAAGCACGAGTCAATCTTTTTTTTTTTACATGTGTCAGGTATTTTGACCTGCAGAATGATTGAATCTAGATTGTAATTGTGTGTGTTTTTTCACCAATGTGGAAATCTTACATTTATATTTGAAAAATGTTTCTATTTTCTGTTTTTTGCAGTATTCTTTTGATTGTCTTTGTGTTTGTAAAGAGTTGAGATGGAAACTTTTGGTCTGCTGACTCATCACCCATGTGTAAGCCCATTTTGCCACCAACGTTTTTGATCTGAGAATGTCACTTTCTCCAGTGTTCTCTTGTAGTTGTCACAATTTCTAAACTCCAAAAACTCAACTTTAAGAAAACTTAAAGATTTCTTTTTCTTGAAATCAACCAATATTTTTGTTTTGCGTCAAAAACATTTAATCAAGAAAAAAACTGAAAACAATTTTAGTTTAGTTTAATTTAATTTAGTTACATATTTCTTTTTTAAGTCAAAGATTATCTTGATTAAGTATTTATGCATTACCAATGTTTTCTAATACAATTAGAATCTAAATGGCAACAAGGTGAAGGCATTTTTTTGTATTTAAGCATGAAGACATCTAACCTCTACAAAAAGTAAAATTTCATTACCAAACAGGTGAAAACTTGGGCCTTTAGTGTGGTTTTAAAAGCCAAAATGATCCTGCAATGACCAGAATTTTTGGTCAAAAATAGGACAGGTTTTCTAACCTCTATTGGAAGCTTTTCATGCTAGTCATGTAATGATCTTAACACTGCATTTAAGACTTGCTGCTTCTTTTTACTGGCTCTTTCTTTTTTGGTTTAAAACATCAGGATGCATGAGAAACATAGTTCAGTTTAATGGTATTACTTCTACAAAAAGTAACAATAAAGACTTTTAAATGCTAATGCATTAATAATGGGAAAAAATGTTTCTAGGCTGAGAAGTAAAGACATCGAGAGGGAGCTGGACAGGCAAATTCTGCACAGACGGAGCCTTAATTCCATGAAATCCATGAAAGTATTTTGTTTTGGATTGTGCAAGAATTTACAGTTAAAATCAATTTAAAATTTACATTTTTAATCTTAAAAATTGCCCCTGCGACAGACTGGCGACCAGTCCAGGGATGTACCCTGCCTTCGCCCATGAGTAGCCGGGTTAGGCTCCGGCAACCCCGTGACCTCGAAAGGGATAAAGCGGATTGGAAAATGAATGAATGAATGAATCTTAAAAATTAAGATTAAAACTGTAATTCTGAGCATTTGTGTGTGAATGACAAGCAGATGAAAAAGTTTTGTTGGAAAAAGCTTGTGGCTGTGGCATAGGTGCTACAGTCAGCGGGCCACAAGCTCCCTGATCCGCTTTCATCTAAACATCTCTGCATCCTTCTCTCTCACACCAACCACTCTCCTTCCTATGAACCTCTTCTTTGGTCCTCCTTTAGGGCTCTTTCCTGGTGACTCCAACCTCAATATCCATGAATTCCAGCATAATCACTGTCTCTCTTCTGAACGTGTCCAAACCATCTCAATTTGCTTTCCTACATTTATCTCCAAACATCTCAAATGAGTTGTTCCTCTAATGGATTCATTCCTGGATGAGGACGGCACATCCCATGTTTGAAAATGTCAAATGAAGGGACATGAAGGGATGAAGCAGCCAGGAGATGTTTACTGCTTTAACTGTTCTGTGTCCCAATTACATTCATGATTTTTTGAAATCAGGAAAAGAAATGTCACCTCTGGCAAAAGAAAACACGATTCAACATGAATGTATGTGATACTCTAGCAAACAGGGCCGTGATATCTGCTGTGTACCTGCTTTCCACTGTTCCTTCTGCTCATCTCTTGCAATGTTCACATTGGCACAGTGACTCAACAGCTCTCACATGCAGCTGCACTCAGAGAGACCACAGTTTCATCCCGATTGGCTGTGGAGGTACCCTCTGTTTTTTTCATCACCCACCAGACTAAACTTGCTCACCCAGTCCTGATGCATTGCACTTTTCCTGTCAGGCTCTGCAGTGAATCAGTTCTTACTTCAGAGAGGCTGAGCCAAGAACGCAAAGTGATGAGAGGAGAGGAAATGATGAGGAGGAAGAGGAGGGAAATGAGGAGGGGCAGGAGAAGATGATGTAAAGCTGAAACACAATCTGGCTCCATCAAACCCTCCCCCCTTCCCGTTTTTGGTCACGTGTGTGTATAAACACTCAGGGAAGCTCCCTTGCTCCCACACAGACTGGAATCTCACTGCTGATGGGATCGAGGTGCACTGTTATGTTAGGACTGCTGTGACTTTAGAGGCGTGTTCAGTGCATAAAAGGAGAACCTCTGTCACTCACTGGATCCTCACGTGTTTACAGCTGTGCTCTGGAGTGGATGATGCCTGTTGGTCTGTCCATAAAAGCAGCTGTGTAAGTCCTCTTCTGAATAGCTGTTCCTGTTTTTATGCAGTTGTATTCTTCTTTTATGCGAAAATCTGCAAATCATTGTGTTAGGCGTGCCTCCCTCTGCATGTCAGAGGACGACTCAGTCCAGCAGGAATTATTCCGCTTAGCTGGTGCACCTCTGATTATGTAAGACTGGAGCTTGGTGTGGCTGCTGCGACCTTGTGCTCCTCTGTTATGGCTGCCGGCAGGATTTAGGATTTTTCTTCCAACAACTGAGGTTGCATTTCAGGTTCTGCTCTTCTGCAGTGAAGAGCTGGGAGGTTCTTGACATTTAGATGTCCGAACTCAAATTTTTAAATGCTAACATCTCCATGTTTGACAGTTTTTTGATTAGGGTTTTAATCCTATTTCTATTCTGCTCTAGTTGCATTTCTTGCTTTCTCTAAATATCACTGGTTTTATCACCAAATATTTCCTTTTTCCCTACTTTCAAGCCTTTTAAAACACCAAATTCTAAACAGAAATAGTACGAAGAATGAAGAGCCATGCAGAGAAGGAGCGAGAACGCTCCCTGAAGGGTTTCAGTCAGTGGCAGGGGTGGCCTGTTTTTTTTTTCCCCCCTGTGGTATAAATATGAAGAGACAATAAAAGCACTGACACTTTCTGCATCTCTGTTAGCTGACAGGACAAAGTTGCTGGAAAACCATCCTCACAAAAGCAACAAAAAAAAAGATGATTCACAGCAAAACTGAAGACCAAAATTTGAAGCTTGCTTGGATAAAACTCTGATGTTTCAGTGTGAAGGACTAATGTGTCTAATGAACAGAGTGCACTGCTTTTACTTTTTCATCAAGTATTTATGGCTTTAAGGCTTTATGACAAACACTCAGCATCACTCTAGCTACAAGCTACGGCTGCTTGTCTGCTGTGGTGACTTCCAGCTCGTTGTGGACAAAACAGACTGTAATAGTAAAGAAAAGAGCCAGACTGTTGTAAGCAGGAAAAACAAGGGAGTTCTATGAAAAATTGAATTATGTCAAACAACTCATACTTTCTGAACGCTGAGATGCTAAAAAGGAAAAGGATACTCCGCTCAGACTCTAGGGTTTAGTGCTCATTTAAAACATATAAATGTTGAGAATGGTAAAGAATAAAGTGTCACTGGGAACTCCAGGGACTGCAAGAAAAAACTGTAAACACTTGACATTCTTTTTTATGCTGTTAACAGTTTAATCTGAAATCTTTTCAGCTGTGGAAATGAGGACTTTTAAACGTGATATAACAGCTGTAGCTTAAATGTCTTGATTTTATAATGAAAGTCAGTCAATTTATGATCCCAAAACGACTTGAAACACAAATAATAAAAATACAGTTTAGGATCTTTTTAAAGCAAGTCCAAATCAGCCCTTAAACCTTTTTAGATGTAAAAAAGTGCCTCAGCAATGGTCTCTAGACGTGGAGAGAAGAAAAAACGACAGCAGACTAAATTTACAGTATTCCAAGGGAACCTATTAGAAGTAACAGTCTAAGATGCTGCAATGTAACCAGCTAGCAGACTATTAACCATGCTCATTTATTTTGATCTGACTGTCTTTAACATGTTTAAAAAAAACAAGAGAATTTACAAGAAGTACATTTTCAGAGCTTTTAAGATAAAATTATGGGGAAAAGTGGCCAAGTGGCCAAAAGGATGAAATGATTTCTCAATGTGATGACAACCAAACTTGATGAAGCAAGAGAAAAACAATTTTACATCATCCAATATTATTGTACAGACTTTTCTACTCCTAAAGATTTGATAAATAAAAGGAAATTGTAAAAGGGTTTTTGAGGGAAGGGAACTTGTGTTAGTTTCTTAAGTTTTTACATGGACACATTTTGCTACTTTTTTTTAAATTAAACTTTATGCTACAAAACATTGTTTTACCACACAGCCAGAAAACTAGCTTGTAGTAAGTTCAGTTTTTTAAATAACTGTTAAAGGGTAAAAAATACCATTTTTAAAAACTTATTTTTGATGTTTTTTATTTTTAAAAATGTACAATTTTGTGACCTAGGTGAAAATTGTGATCACTTTAGATAAAACTGTTGCTGTGAGTCAGCACCACAGCAAGATTAAAGCATTCTGCCCTGGTTCACTTATTTGCATTCAAACAGAGGTTACAGTAAGATTGCCTTCTCCTTTTAACTTTGTAACCTGATCTTTATCACCTGCAGATTTCCACTCATCTCAATGACATCGTCACGGTTTGATCATCTGTTCTGCCTTTCAGATTTTTCCACATGTCTTTACTTCCCTGTTTCACTCTTTAGGGTGCAGGATAAGAAGAAGGGGCATTCCTATGTGCGAGTTTTAGGATGGCCAGTGAAGTCTCCTCTTTCCCCAGTCCTGTTGTGCGCCAAATTGACAAGCAGTTCCTGATCTGCAGCATATGTCTGGACCGCTACGAAAACCCCAAAGTCCTGCCCTGCCTGCACACCTTCTGTGAGAGGTGAGTGGAGTTACGGAGATGTTTCACAGGAGTGATGCTGCCACATTTTGCTTTATTCTAGAGGTAATGTGACTATTACCACCTCAGGAGATGGTGTTGACTTTGCTGTTTGTCTCTTCTTCTGTTGACTACTTTTTGTTTTTGACACAAAAGGAGAAACTGCAAATATGCAGTTTTCTTCTAGTTGCTTCTAGACATTCGTTGTGTGACTGCATTCAACAATATATTTATGGGACCAAATCCCCCTGATTTAAAGCATGCATCCTGTTCTCCAAATGTTTTAAAACTCACTTTGCCAGAACTGAATGCATCTGTAATTTGATGTTAAAAAATTAAATCTAAGCAAATAAGAAAATATTTTTAACAAGTTTGGATCATAAAGTTATTCCGATGGCAACATGTTCTTGTACCTTAAAGCCAAATTTGCAATTTGATATTTTATTCTTTATAATAAGGCTCTCAGAATATATTTTCATACTACTTATCTTGCAAATTCATAGTCCTTCATTGTGAGGAACTGTTAAGAGGATAAGGTTTCATAAAGCAGGAAAACAGCAAACTTGTTGATAAAAAAAATGGACTTTGATTTAGAGGACACCAATGTAACTTACTCTGAGTGTTCATCCTGCTGTAATCTTCAAAAGACTTTCACAAGAATAGCTCAATACAAGAAAATTGGAGCTTGGAAGACACCTCTTGGGGCTCTTGACACAACTCCTACAGCTAAGTCTCCTCTCATTGCAGTGTATGCAAACTCATTAAGAAACGCTACATCAAAACTGGGTTACACTGGTCTCAGGTATTTGGTTGCTTTTATTTGTAAAGGAAATTATTGCAACCAGGTCTGACCTGCATTGTTGGCCATGTACTCTGTGTTGTTTCACCTTTGGAATGAAGTTTCACATCCTCACAGCCTCAAAATGTCCTCAGATTTTCATGCCGATTTCTGATCATTCATTTTGAAGAATGAGATACATTTAGAAAACTAACGTTTTTTGTCGTATTCGCTCCCCCTTTAGGTGCCTGCAGAACTACATCCCGGCCCACAGCCTCACTTTGTCGTGTCCCGTTTGCCGCCAGACCTCTATCCTGCCGGAAAAAGGTGTGGCGGCGTTGCAGAACAACTTCTTCATCACAAACCTGATGGATGTGCTGCAGCGGGCGCCGGACAGCTGCAGCCAAGAAGATGCCATTCTTAACAACATCGCGTGTGTTGCCACAGGCCAACTGCTGTCCTGCCCCAACCATGGAGGCAGTGTGAGAACCACTTATTCCAATTAGTTAAAATTAATTTAAAACGTAGCTACATAACTGAAAGTTTGTCCATGGGATCAACAAGTCATTGGAATCTGTCCATTTAGTGCCTAAATGTTCCTGATTGGTACTAGGTCAGACTTAATGTTCATTTTTGTTGTGTAATCTCCTCAACTCATCTAACTTAGGTCATGGAGTTTTACTGTCCTCCTTGTGAGACAGCCATGTGTCAGGAGTGCACAAGTGGCGAACATGGAGAGCATCCTACTGTCCCTCTCAGAGATGTTGTTGAGCAACACAAAGCCTCACTACAAGACCAACTTAATGGTGCCAAGAAGAGGTACAACTGGAGCTCTTACACTGAATCATTGATTAGGGATATGTGGATCAAAGCTAGCCCTAGTTTTTTTTTCTGACTTTGTTGCATGACATCTAACCTCTTTGTGTTACCTCCAGGCTACCAGAGATCGACTCAGCTTTGCACATACTGTCAGAGATTTTGCAGCAACTGACAAATCAGAAAAGCTCCATTGAGGATGACATCCACACAACCTTTGATGAGCTTCAGAAGACTCTCAATGTCCGCAAGAGTGTCCTTCTCATGGAGCTGGAGGTCAACTATGGTCTCAAGCAGAAGGTGAAGATTTTAATTGTGACATTTAGTTACACTGTGGGTTGTAACATTAGGGTTACGTTGTGCGTTGTTTGGGCTCTGTTTCATTTTTAGTTAATTGAGTTGTCCTTAACCCTAATACCACTCACATAGTTGCCACATCTGTTTGTTGGGGACTCAGTTGGATTGATAGCTGGAGTCAAGGCAGCATACGCACCACCCCAACCAACTGTCCATATACCTACTTGGCATGAGAGAGCAGTGTCAGTCCCTCTGGGATTTTCATCACATGGGCAGCTAATGGGCAACTCACTGACTGGTGTGCCATCAACACACTGGAGCCCAGGGGGAAAGTATAAGCTAGGTGAATCCGGTGCATCATGCAGTATGTTGTTCAGGAAAAAATGAGCCTGTCAATAGAATACAGTAGACTTTGGTCTGCTGGAAGGTTGTTTTCTAGGATTTATAAAAGCTCTTTTAATCATTATGTCTACATGTATTACCCAACAATATTTTCCCAGTTGTTTACAGCAAGGCAAAAAAAAGTATCTGTCATTCATGAATTCTATAAGTTGTTCCACTTAAAGAGATGAGAGGACTGTAGTGTTCACCATATACACTTCAACTGAGAGACAGAATTAACTATTTTGAGTTAAGAAGGAATATGGTGAGATTAAGGCACATACCTCCTTCGATCAGTGAGAGCTTTAAGACATCATACGGACAACAAAAGAATGTCTATGTAAAAAAGGCTTTTCAAGGTCCTGGAATGGCCTAGCAAGACTTTGGGTCTCAATCCAAAAGAGAATCTGTGGAGGGAGATGAAAGTTTGTGTTATCCAGCAATGGCCCCAGAACATCAGAGCTCTTGAGAAGATCTGCATGGAGGAATGGACCAAAATAGCAACTACAGTGTGTGCAAACCTAATGAAGACCTACAGGAAACATTCATTTATTTACATTCTATTTCTCACAGTTGAAGTGTATATATTACAGACCTCTCATCTTTCGAAGTGAGATTTTTGTAGAATCTGTAACTTGCAAATATTTTGTTCCTCTCTGTGCCCATTTTTTTAATGCAGGTGTGGACTTAAACAAAGAAAACCCAGCACATTTCACACAATAAATCTCAAGAAATTTTACAACAGCATTAAATTTTACAGAAGAAATACGTGCAATGTACTTGTTAGGCCTAACAACATACAACTGGTGTGTTCTTGTGTAGGTACTTCAAGCCCAGCTGGATACCCTGCTGCAGGGGCAGGAGGGCATCAACAGTAGCTGCAACTTTACAGAGCAAGCCCTGAACCATGGCACAGAGGCCGAGGTGCTCCTGGTGAAGAAGCAGATGGGTGAGCGTCTCATGGAGCTGGCCAGCCAGGAGCTCCCTCTACAGCCCAAAGAGAATAACCAACTGGACTTCCTTGTGGAAACAGAGGGACTAAAGAAGTCCATCCACAATCTGGGAACTATTGTGACAACCAGTGCTGTTGCATCTGAAACTGTGGCAACAGGTGAAGGCTTACGACACTGTGTGGTGGGAGTGCCCACTTCCATCACAATAACAACCAAGGACAAGGACGGAGAGTTGTGCAAAATGGGCAATGCACTCATCACTTCTGAAATCTCCCCACCTGATAACAGCAAGGACAACGGGAAAATACTGGACAACAAAAATGGAACTTATGAGTACATTTTCACTTCTATAAAAGAGGGTACTTTTAACCTATCCCTGCATTTATTTAACCAGCACATCAAAGGAAGCCCGTTCAAAATTAAAGCCATCAAATCCATAGATGCATGTCTAAAATCTGATGGGACAAAGAAAAGGCTAAAGTCTCCTGGTAGTGGGCACATTAAGCAAAGGGCCACCAAGAGGCCAGCTAGTATGTACAGTGCAGGAAGGAGGAAGGAGAACCCTATTGAGGATGATCTCATCTTCAGAATTGGTAAGAAGATTTTTACTGTACTACTTTTATGTAAAGTAAATTACTCTACTAAAATAAACCGTAAGTCAGTTGAGGTGTATGAATAACAGATAAAAAGCAGGGTTTGGGTGTTGGGACCTGCTTTGTTTCCTCTAAATGTCATTCTAGTCTCAGTCTCACTTTACTCTAACTGTTTGTGACCAATGCATTTGAGTTTCATACAGAGGTGTCACTATAATTCGAACCATATGCATTTTGGGAGAGAAAAAAAACTAACACATTTCTATTCATTTTATTCTAGGAATGTGTTGGACTTTTGCGGAATACAGAATCACTGTGGATTCAAGTATAAATTGTTTTAGGTTTTCATTAAACCGTACTGGACGGCTCAGTGGAAACGATCCTTTTGTTTCTTATGGCTGTAGATCAGCATCTTTGTTTTCTTGGAGTAATACTGCAGACGCAAAAGTCTTTACAGTTCTTTAGAGTTCTGCTTATCTTACTGATGATGTGTTCTGTGCACACAAATTAAACTTCTGAGTTAACACTTTATAAATTTAAACATTTCAGACAATAAAAATGAAGGGAAACATTTCATCTCTGGCCTTTTTTGTTCAAAAGCCGCTTACTGCTGTGTATAATTTATTTAATCACAACCCAAAAGTGGGATTAATCTTTTTTTTTAATCGTTTGGCAGCACTAGTAATACGTGGAAATGACTCATTTTAGAACAAAATGAGAATACAATCTTAGTACAATTTGGACTGTCTTAACTAATTCTCATGAAATCTAAAACTTGCACTTGTTCTTAGAACATACAGTGCATTTACAATTTTAGTTTCCAAAATAATGACATGTAAACATTTATAAAAATGTAAAATAACGATCTTAACCAAAAATTACAGTGCAACTTTTGTTTTTTGACTTCTAAATCAGGATTTTCTATTGCCAATAGTTTGGAGCAAAAGGATTTCGACCCATTTGAATAATAATAATTTCCATATTTCTAGATTCTTTCTCCTAATGAGACAAAAAAAATCTCGACTGTGCTGATTTTGACAAAAGCTTGTAAAGGTGTACTAGTGTCTGAACAAAAAAAGGTTTTAAATCTTTGCAAGTATCCAGTGCAGTGTAGCTTTAAAGCATTAAGCTGGTATCTCATAATTCCCACCAAAGGAAGGAGATCTTTTGGTCATGTATTAGTTTGTTATGCTAAAGAGGGCTAAAGCAGAGTTTTAACAGTCACAATTCATTCAAATTACAGTATTAGCTTATTTTATTTGAAGCGCACGCTCCTGTTTTGCATATTAGCCACTATCTTGTTTAATACTTGACCAAATTCAGAGGCAACACATCACTTCATGTAATTGTTCCAACTAAGAATATGTGAAGACTTGGGAGTGAGAATGGATCGGTTCCAACACATCAGTGCTTTATGTTTTACAGGCACGAAAGGAAGAAACAAAGGAGAATTCACAAATCTGCAGGGAGTGGCTGCCTCATCTCTGGGAAAGGTGCTGATAGCAGACAGCAACAACCAATGTGTCCAGGTAAAAAATACTGTTTCCACAATACAAGAAATAAATCCAAAGACGACCTGCTGTGCTTTCTCTGCTTCACTCGTGGTTTTCTACAGGTGCAGTGCAACATTATGGTCTGAGAAATTCTAGCTATGGTTTTGGATTTGACAACTGAACATTATAACACAAAGTACAGCTGCTCGGTAGTTTTGCTTACAATAAAAAAGGCAGAAAAACGGATAGTAAATCTGGACAAAACCTGAACCAAAATCAATGGAGAGAGATCTCTAATCCTCTATACCCCAAAGAGCTCAATGTTATTACCTCTCACACACATGCTTTGGATTGTATAACAATTTTCCTAAATAAGGATTTAGACTATTTTATAAAGACACATGATTTTGATTCTTTATCCTTTGTTTTAAACTTTTTTATCTTTCTTGTGAGAAAAATGCTTACTTTGAAGTCAAAATACATGAAAATAAGCTTTCATTGAGAGTAAAGAGGAGTGTGTGATAAGCTTTTAAACTAAAAGTATTTACTCAGATTTGTTTCTTGTTACAGATGTTTTCAAATGACGGTCAGTTCAAAAGCCGCTTTGGCGTCCGGGGCAGGACACCGGGTCAGCTGCAGCGGCCGACGGGTGTGGCTGTACACCCAAATGAAGACATCATCATCGCTGACTATGACAACAAATGGGTCAGCATATTTTCGAGTGAAGGCAAGTTTAAGGTATGTCCAAAAGTCACTTTTTTAATTTGTTTCACTGGGATAACATGTCGTGTAGACTTAAAACTTTTCAATAGAATTTATTGCTGTCAACACTTCATTAGTATACAAATAAAATTACATATAATTTGAAAAAAGAAAGGATCAAGATAGGGAATGTTGAAAATAAAACTAATACAGATTTATGCTTCACAGAAATGCATGTATTTCCTTTCAGAATAAAATAGGCTCTGGGAAGCTAATGGGACCTAAAGGCGTGGCCGTGGACAAAAATGGACACATCATTGTGGTCGACAACAAGGCCTGCTGCGTCTTTATCTTTCAGCTCAACGGGAAGCTAGTTACCAAGTTTGGCAACCGAGGAAATGGCGACAAGCAGTTTGCAGGTAAAGTCCGTTTGAGTTTAAGTTTTAATCATATATTTAATCATATAATCATATAATCAATAAGGCGCCTTAAAATGACCTCAGTCAAAAATGGCGCCGTACATTAAAACACAGTTTGCTGTAATAACTGACTGTATTCTCAAACATCAAGAAGATTTTATGCCTATCTTCTTATTTGGTTTGCATCTAAAAGTTTTCAGGATTTGTGAAAACATTTCTTCAAATAAGTCATCAGAAGTTAGTTTTTTTGAGTTTCACTGGAGCATTATGGTTATTTTCTGCACACTAGCATGGTGCTAAAGTTTGTGTTTTTGTCAGGAATAAGTAGTTGTGGAGGATCACTGAAGATGATTTAGCAGAAGCACTGAATCATTGAAAAAAGTGAAGAAAGAAAGAAACATGACATAAACAGAAGAGTGCCAGATCATATAGAAGAAAAAAAGGGGGGATCTGACAAAGACCAAATGAAACCACCATGCTGGTGACCTGTTCGAGTTTACCCCGCCTTAGGCTACCAGTAGCTGGGCTGGTTACAGCAGCCCTGTGACCCCAAAAAGGGTTTAGGGGGTTAAAAAAAAAAAAACGGAAGGAGAAATGCGAGAATAATTAAAGAGTTGTGATTCTGAAGGACAATGAAAAAATAGACCTAAAGGAAGGAAATCTACTCAAAAAAACTGCACACGAGAACACAAAAATGTAGGATTAAAATTCTTCAGCACCATAATTTTGGCTGACAAATAAAATAGAATTTGTGTCACTGTTGTAAAATTAGTCAGCCCTTGGTTTTGCAGTTACTCCTGCTGCTATCTGTGGACAAACTTATACTATCTTCAGCTCGACAAAAAATCCCAAACGACTCACTAAACCTTCATAAAATCCTACTCGTGAGACCAGATTGCCTTAATCTCTCGTCTAAAACAATAAAAACTTGATTAAACACAATAATACCCATCTGCAGATGAAATAGCTTACATGCTACCAGCTGGTTGAAATAAAGAGCTAACGTGCTTCATCCACTTGCAGCTCCATTAACAATTAGTGCCACAGGCAAAAAATAAGTGTTTGCTTTCTTCATGGATGCACTAAAAATGCACCTAAAAATGCTGACAACAAACCTATAATGTGCAAAATAAATAAAAAAGTTTGCTCAGCTTGATTCAAACAGGGTGTTTTCAGTGGTGTTGTGTTAATGATGCTTTTCTGTATTTTGTACAGGCCCTCACTTTGCTGCCGTCAATAACAACAATGAAATCATTGTGACTGATTTCCACAACCACTCTGTCAAGGTGAGGATGTTTTTTTAGAACAGAAAAGGAGTGACTCAAGTGTCTCTGAAAAGTAAACGAAGGGCCTGAATAAACGGTGAAAGAAATATTCCTTGAATTGTAGTTATTGATGTCCTCCCCAGTTATGGCTTATGCAGTTTAATTAAATGCAAACATTAGCCTCTTAAGACATGAGCTCTTAACAGATTAAATTCCCTGTCTTTGGAATAAATACATTTGGGTAAAATAATTCATTCCTTGTTTTTTAAATAAAGAGCATTTTTTGGTAAATTTACTAACATTACATCAAAAAATATTATTCAACTCTCTTCAAACAGAGGAAGGAAAAGGGAAAAACAAATGCATCAGAAGGAAAATGTAGTAAAATTAGTTCAACATAGTACATGGTAAAATTTCTTCTCATTCCATTTCAGATATTTATTGTTTTTTCTTGTTCTATGTTTCGTTTTAAAGTATATATCCAAAATAAAATATAATCATTATATCATCAAACTAGATTTTTAAATTATTTTAGGTTAAGGCTCATACATCTGTGTAAAGGAGAGTTCTTCGAATGTCTTAACTGTTTTGTGTTGATTCTTTAAAAATCTAAATGCAGTTGTTCAACACTGAAGGAGAATTCCTGCTGAAGTTTGGCTCCAATGGTGAAGGCAACGGGCAGTTCAACGCCCCCACAGGGGTTTCTGTGGATGCCAATGGAAACATCATAGTAGCAGACTGGGGCAACAGCAGGATACAGGTCTGTGGAGAGTGTACCCCAGCATACTTTACATAAAAAACTGAGTGGATTAGTCAAAATTGGTCCAAAGATTGAAATACAGTAGCAGTAAATCTATTTCTTTTCCCAGGTGTTTGATGGCAGTGGCTCTTTCCTCTCCTACATCAACACATCAGCGGACCCGCTCTACGGGCCGCAGGGACTGGCGCTCACCTCTGACGGACACGTCGTCGTGGCCGATTCCGGCAACCACTGCTTCAAAGTCTACCGCTACCTGCAGTAGCTCTGAGAACAACCTGAGCAGCACAAATCTCAACTACAGTCAACCACTCATCTTCATATGGAAACTGTTTCACTTCTTAGATTTTTCTTCTGATATTTGGCTTTTCGTGCCAAAAACAACTGAATAATGCAGGTTCCCACAGCTTGCTGCTCATTAGTGCTTTGAAGAGTCACTAATAACTTTCTCATCTATAGTGTGCCGATTTGAAAAAAAAATGTAGCTTCAACATCATGCAGAAACTGGAAATAAAGAAAAATAGCATTTTAGTTTCTGAAGAAGGCATGCAATTAAAGTAAGCGTACCTTATCACCATAGAAATTGTAAATCATTATAATTAAAACCGTTGAATCTTCTTAAAATAATATTGGAATTCCTAATAATTTGTCTGTTCACAAAAGCAGGAAATGTTGCACCTTCTGCATTTAATTAGTGGTACGTTTGATAGCATGAAAAAGCATCTCTTAGCATGACATTTTATTTATCCTGTACAATTTAGATGACTTCAACATCACTGCAAAAATGTTTATTAGAGCTTCAACTACAACTACGATCCCTAAAACTACAATCGTATGATAAATCAATTTCACAATTTTTTGCTGTTGTTTCAAACACCGCTCTTTAGTGACTCCACAATATGTTACCATTTGTTCATTTTTATTTAAAGTTTTTACTTAATGATCCACTTGTATCATATTATGTTTTCCAAGTCTAAAGGCAAATGTCAAAAATGCTGATCTCACTAAATGTATGTAATGACACCAGAGATAGAGCTTTAATCACCTTTACTTATTTGTACATGTGCTCTTATTGTACATATGTGCTTTCAATAAATTTGTCATGATCTTAAGGTGTATATTTTAGCAAAATCAACTGTCTTTATGGAAAGAAAAGGGAAAAAATAGTGTACAAAGTGCACCAAATGTAAATTGTAATAATGCATCTGTGTTCCTGCTTTAGAAAACTTAGATCATTTTATGTCCAGCACATAATTGTCAATATTTGTAATTTCGACTTTTGTCACTCATTTTCTACACAATCCTGTAAAGGTTTTATTTTATGTTTTTATTTTTATTTGAATGCCAAGTGAAATTAAAGTGCCCAAAGAAAAGAGTTGTGGGTCCTTCATGTAGATGCGTCTTAAATAACCCAAATAATTATTACAATTTACCTTAACCTGCATAAACTTGTACTTTTTAATTGATTTGAATGATTGTAAAGGTTTTATGTCCTAATATAAGAATCTAATGATCTGAGGAAGTCAAAACACCCTTCTGAACAGCAGAGGGGGTCGATCACCAAGGCGTTTCCTATCAAAGGGATGCTGCTTTCAGTGGTAGTAGAAAGGAAACTACAAAAATTACTTAAACCTCTTATAGAGTCATGTGGAGTCTGGTTAACAAAATAATTTATCTTTCTGAGCTTGCAGTTAGGCATCAGCTGTAATTATTATTTTTTTAATTTGTGATTCACATTCGTCTTTGACATATGTAGCTCTTAAGTAGTTCATTTTATAATACCGGTATTTATTTTTTTCCCCCTTTTTGTTAAAAAAAATCTTTTGAACTATTGTTTTATTTAAAAATATTTGATTCACATTGTAAATAATTGATTTATTCCTTATATATTCAATTTGTGCTCGAATTATATTGTTTATAAAACGTGTTTAGCATGGAGTGTGTTTTTTACGGGGTACCTTGAACTCAGCATTCATACGTGTCGTCCTTCCGCGGGAATTTCAGGATTGTTTTTCTGGTCTTTGAATCGGAACCGAAGTAGAACCTTCTATTAATCTTGAAAGTTGTTGGTGGTTGGAGTTCTTCACGACACAAAATGGTAAGATTGTGATTTTAAAATGCCAGTGGATTTTCAATGTGCGGTCAAGCGCCGAGCGAACAGCTACTGCAGTCTGTGTAATCCAGCTCACTTTTTTTAATTTAAGCATTCCGTTAAAATGTCAAAATAGACAAAGTTCAGTTTATTTTGTTTGTAAACTGCAATGAACTTGGGGATTTTGTGAGTGACAATAATATTTCAAAGTATCAGGGCTGACGAAGTTATTTTACTCTTCGTAGAAAATGTGACGTTGATTTAATTTTTAGTAGGTGTTGTAAATTTAAACATAATATAACTATCTATATTATGCCTTTTAGTGAGTTTACGTGGAAGAGTAAAATTTAAAGTTTGTTTTATTTAAGGTCTAATAAAAAAAAGTATATTAACCACATCCGTTACAATGACAAAGGCCTTTATTTGGAATGGATTACTGCCCACTGTTGGATAGGAGGAGAACTACAGATACTCTCACCAAATAAATGTATTAGTTTTGTTTTTTTTTTCACCTTTATTCCAATAAAAAAAATATTTGTAATTGACATTAATTTGTACTATATGGCGTTTTATGCCATACATCCAAACCTTAATACAGTTTCAAACAAATAATATTTTAAAGGTAAGAATACTTGACATACAGTTCTTCTAAAAGTTGAAGTTCTAACAAGGACATACATGGCTTACTGGGGTTAAAAAAAATATATATATATATATATATATATATATATATAATATAATATATGTATAATTTCATTATTATGTTACAGTCAAAAAAGAAAGGACTCAGTTTGGAGGAGAAGAGAACTCGAATGATGGAAATATTTTTTGAATCGGTGAGTTTATGTAACATTTTCTGATCATAATTTCACATCTCATCATTGATGCTGAATTGACGTGTTTCAGATGATTGTTTTAAACTGTCACTCCTTGTGTCATGTTATTGTTACTTCTCTAAAAAACATTTGTATAAGGCTAACTATATATATATACATAATTTAATTTAATTTGCAAAAAAAGAGGGATAACAGATCTTGACAAAAAAAATTATTTTGGAGATTTATTTGTTGTAATTTTTTTAAGTAATAAAATTTTTTTTCCCCCTTAAGAATATTTTAAAAAGTGCTGCTTTTATGATCATCTTCTTTTAGGATAAGCCCCCCCCCCCATTTCTTGACATATAAAAAAAATGTTAAATTGCCTTCATAAATGCTCAAAAAACACACGTTGCTTTATTTTATAGTTATTTGGTTAGTTAGCTTCTTTTTTGACAAGATAAAACTCAGAACTTCAGAACGCAAGAAAAAAGATGTAATAATGACCCCCCCCAAATCCAACTTCCTCATTTATAAACCACAAAGAAATGCTTTTCATTCAAACATGACTTCCTTTTAGAAATAAGATTCCCTGTTCTACACAGGATCGTCCTGCTGCAGCAAAAGTATTCAGTTAAACATTTAAGCAACACAACACGCTAAAATGAAATGTTTGTATAAGATCAATTTGAAGGGCCTTCATGGTTTTTTCTACTAACTACTGGTACCGTTTACCTGAAAACAAACAGGTGTTAATGGTTTATAATCTAATAGAAAAGGTAAATAAATGTAAATACAAATGTATATTATTAACACTTCTGATCTGGACAACAGCTAAACATTGTTGTGCTGCATAAGATAAGAGCTTTAACCTTATTCTAATAATAGGCAGAGTTTGCAGGAGTTTGTCCTACTGTTGTGTGAGCATCTCAGCCTTAAAATCATGAATATAACAAGAATAAATCACTTCAAGGAACTCTTTTCTACGTGCAATTGTATTTGTCTCTTGCCACAATGGAGCCACGTGTGCAGACCCCCTGAAATAGCTGAACAAATTGCAATTAAAAACATGTGTGGTTCGTGGCTCATTTATAAAGACAAAAAATAGGCGATACATTTGTGAACCTGTTCTTTCCTTCTCATTCCAGAAAGATGTGTTTCAACTGAAAGACATAGAAAAGATTGCTCCCAAGAGTAAAGGCATAGGTGAGTGATCAGCAGCTGAAACAAAGAATTGTCATTAATTTTGAGTAAAATATACATTAATATTAAGCATTTTGTTAGTTTGGTTCTTATATGTTTAGTTAAACCTCAATAATGTCTATTTTTTTTATATCATTTAGGCTTTGTGGTTGATTTTGATGATCTTTGTCGCCCCCTAGGGGCTCATTCTAAAACATGCCACCCATTTTCATAAAACACAAACGCCACCAAAAAAACAAAGTAGTGGTAGACAAACGCTCTCAAGATGATGAGTGAAACACACCCTGTAATATAAAGCTTGTATCTCTGTGCTTTTGATCTTGCTGTTTATTAGGAAACCCAGCAGCTGGTAATGAGATCAACAGATCTCAATAATCTGTAATACTTGGCTTGATTGAGGTAAACTGATCTGAATCCGATGACAGGAAGTGAACATGTTTGCCCCGGTGGACTTTTTTTCCTCTTTATAATGTTTATATTGGTCATTTACAACATGGGTGAAGTTTTATTCCCAACTGGTTCTTGTTTGTCAAAAAAAAAAAAACATGGAAAAAAAGCAAATAAAAAAACGCTTCTGATTTACCTTTACATAATTAAACAAATGTTTATCATAATTTCTCCCTTTTTCACCCAATGAGGTGTTTTAAGCTGCTTTGCCCCTCACGAGTGTCAGGTCAACACAGGGTTGTGTTCCTATAAGACAAATAATAAAGATTTACATAAAAAATGTATTAAGTGAGAAAAATACCCAGATTTCATGATTTGTTTTTTTGCTTTTTTAAGACAGTGGAGTTGGTGCCAACAAGCTCTGCACCCTCATGCATTCTTGAAAACACTGGTGACGTTCTTAGAGGATTGCCATGGCAACCAGGACTTGCTCCTGCCATCTGAGCTGTATTTAGTCTGTAAAGCAGAACGGGGCCTATCAATAGCAGTAATTTTATAATGCAGAGAGCTGCTGACGGCTTCTGGCTCTTTAGTTAAACATATTTCCTCAAGGAGCAGCTCGGGGTCTCTCTTTATGGACAATGAGGGAAAATATATCAAGAATGAAAAACTTGACTGGACTGCTGCTCAGGGGAGGAAAAAAATCAAATGGTGCAGATTGTGTTTGCAGGAAATGAAGAGGGGTTTTGTTTTCGATTGGACAAAGCATGACTCTGGAGAAATTGGATCTTGTTGCTGTGATTGAAAGCACACTGACACCTAATGTAGTTAGGGGGGTGGCAGCAAAAGATCTGCATTGCAGGCACATTTACTGGTTGGAGAGAAGCTGTGAGCCGGGGGGGGTAGCGGTGAGATCTGCAACGTAGTGGTAATTAAAAATCACACATCCTGAAAGTTATCCAGTCCCACAAGCAGCATAGCTACAGGTTTGAGCTGAGTTGGTTCCATCAAATCTATCCTGGTTTTGTTTCATTCTTTCGTCTGTTTCTGCTGCTGCTGTTTAACATCCTTCCAGCCATTCCTTTGCGGGGCAACCGGCTGAGCAAAGCGAACAGCCGCATTCCATTTCATCCTTGACACCTCCGGATGTAACTTCTGCTCCACTGCGTTTGCATCTCGCAGGCGTCCTCGCATCAGGCCTGAACGTCCAAATAGGCTGCAGATGTCTGGCTTTAGTTTGGGGAACTTTGGAGTTGCAGACACTGTGATGATCCTCAGAGGGATGCACTGCTATACATTACATCATGTCTCAGAGATCTTTTTTTAATTCAAATAGAGCCAAAGCTAGCTTAGCTTGCATTAATTTAAGCAATGCACACGAGTAAGGACAAATCCAGACAGAAAAACAAATCCTGATCTATATTTTATATCATTTTTGTTTGTTCTCCAAGCCCCCATGACTGTGAAGGATGTCCTGCAGAGCCTGGTTGATGACAACATGGTGGACTGTGAAAGAGTTGGTACATCCAACTACTACTGGGCGTTTCCCAGCAAGTCCTTGAACACTCGCAAGCACAAACTGGAGGAGCTGCAAAAACAGGTTTGTTCTCGTGAGCATCATCAGCTCAAAGCACAGAAACAAACTGAATAGTGTTTTTTTGTGATGCTTTTTTTTTGTATTATACACACGTCTTAAGAGGAAGGAGGGAGTTTTAAAAACACACCATAGAGCTGATAGCAAGAAGGTCATAAAAATACCCGGAACACTACAGAGAAACAGGAACCAAACTTAAAACCAAAAAGCACATTTCAATATGAACTAAAATTGAATGTTATTTGATGCACATTCAAAATACTTCATAGTGGAAAAGAAAATGGAAAAATAGATCTATTTCAAACTTGCGAGGCGGTTTGACAGGAAGTCAGGGCTCAGCTTTGAAGGCTTCGTGGTCGCAGGGAGCCACCTCCCTCTGCTGTTGCACGGCACAGTGACAGTGGGGAGGGACTTCACAGAAAAAGTTAATCTCCACGTTTCTTAATGATGAGTGATATGGAGCAGCAAATTCTTACAGAATATAAACTTTTCCTAGTTTAAAAGCAGGATTAATCATGATTTCCGTGTTATTTTGAGGCTTATTATCTACTGATCAAGAGCCTTGCAGTAAATAAATTTTGTTTTATTCTTAATTTATTTTTTTTATTACCACTGGTAGTATAGTTGTCATTCAAAATTTAAGTTGACAGTTTCAAAGAAGTTATTAGCTTTCACATTTTCGGTATAAAACAAAACGGTAAGAGTTATGACGCATAGTTGTGATGCCTCTTTGGATTAAATCCTTGGAACATTGTATAAAGATCATATGAGGTTCGCCTGTTTTTTTTTTTTTTTTTTAATATTATTTTGACATAGTCTTTACATTGTTTTTGGATTTATTCATTTATTTCATCTGTACATTTTAGAGCTTTTTTATAAAGCATAATTTTCAGTCAAAAATATGGAATTGTTTTTGTACAGTTGTGTAATTATTGTATAATAAAATTTAAAAAAATATCTGTAAAAAGAGACGCTGATGTTGTACTAAAAAAAACTGGCATCAAGCATTGCGACAAAAAACTGTAAAGTAGTCCAAAAAAAAAGCTCAAAAAGTAGTTCTCTATAACTGAACAGTTTTGTGTCTTGCAGCTCTCTGATGCAAAGCAGCGGAAAGTGACCCTCCAGAAAGCGGTTGAAAAGGCGAAAGTTGGACGCCAAGATACGGTAGGAACGCGTTGAAAATGAGCATAAACTGCAGGAAGCGGTCGCGGGAAAAGGTTAAAGGTGAAACTGGGGTATGTGTGTGTGTGCGTGCGTGTGGTTGTGCAGAAAGAGAGGAGCTCTATGCTGAAGGAGCTGAAGGCTCTGAGAGAGGAGCGCGTACAGCTGCAGGCCGAGCTTGACCAGTACAGAGAGTGTGACCCAGAATTTGTTGAAGAGATGAGTGAGTACCCCTAAAAGCTGGCAGGCATTTCAAAAAGTCTGTTTTTGTTTAAAGTAATTCCCAGCTGCCGCTTTGAGGCCCTTTACACCATCAAACACAGTCTGATCATCTTCATCAAGTATTTAGATTTAGCCACAAGTTTAGGTTACAGTTCACTTAACCCTTTCACATGTGAAAATGTCTTTTTACAAGAAATATTTTGTCATAAATGTTAAGAATACGCTTTTTAAGCTGCATCGATGCATATTACTGTAACTCAAACATTCATTTTGGCATTAACATTGTGTCATTGAAATGATTTTATGCAGACAGATGTGGCGGTTGACATCAACGGTCTGACGGAGGCTGTCATACCTGCTAAAATAGCCTAAGAGTTTCACCCACAGACAGCATGACACTCAGAGTACACGCCACATGAAATAGTGAAGCTGACATTTGCTGTTTGTTCTTTTGTTTATCTCCGGCGTGACACTGACACAAAGAAACTGAAAATAGCGCCTTATGGACACTGTAAGAAAAAGAACAACATGAAACGGTTTCAACTTTAGATGCATTATTGAAGGATTAGACAGAAGTGTGTGTGATTATCAGATAATTTAGGTTTAAATGAATCCAAAACCAAGGGATGAAACTGTTTAGCTTTAAACGGTTGTAACTAAGTTGGAGTTTCTATACACTTGAACTCTGAAGTGGAACATCTGTACAGATGGAGACACAACTGAGTAGAATGCAGTCTACTTTAATCTATTTATGCACCTTTTAAACAATATCATAAGAAATATATTTTAAAAAATAACTGAATAAAAATGAATGCAGGATAACATATTCTAATCAAGAATATTTGTAAGCCACTGAAATATAAGTTAGATTAGATTCATTGCATTTATGTAATCTATTGGAGTGTAATAAATATTTGTTTTTGGCCAAAAAAATTCTCTGAAAGCCTTTAAAGACCCACTCCAAAATGGTGCATTTGGTGTTTTTAACATGTTCTCACTTTTTTTCTGATGACGGAGATAGATAGAAAACTATGATTATAATTGTGTTTCTAAGTATTTCTTTCTTCAAATCATTATGAATCAGGAACATATGAAAAAAAAAACGGTTTGAAAAAGAACTTATTTGTTAGATATGCTGGCCGGGCCACAAGCTCCATGCTCCGCTTCATTCAGCTGGATAGTTCCAATATTGCTCACCATTTTTGTTGCAGCGGTAATGCAAAGTTGGGGGTTTGAGGCTCTGTAAGCTAGAGGCAGAGTATGTTAACAGAGAACTCTCAGTTATTGGCGAGGTTGCTTCATGACAACAGACCCGTTCACAACTCAGAGGCAAATTTTTAATAAACTGCTGCCGCTCTGCAGAAACTATGTTCTAGAAAACAACACAGGTTTTTTTTTTATTTTGGCTATAAATGGCACAATCATAATTAAAAGACCACTGGGAAAGCTTTTACAATAGATCAAAATATGATCAGAGTGGGACTTTAACTCAATTCATAAAACTTCTGCTGCTTTTGTGTTTGCTGCAAAAATGACAATCGATTTGATAACACTCCTTTTTAAGCTTTATTGTTTAGGTAGAAATGAGTAAAATAAAAGTTGGAGGGATCTGGAATGGAAAGTTTCTCTTTGGACTGTGACTTTTTCACCCAATGTCTGTTAGATTCAGATTGTTAAATGACCTTTGGACTAAGTCTGAGTTTGGATGTGATATCAGGATAGACCAGAGTCTCTGTAAAACAAGTGGCTATAGATGACTGTGTACTTTCATTTTCGTAACTGTCAAACCTGCTTTTAACAACCTTGTTGTCATAAGATCCCCCCCACACACACAAACTTTTTATAGGCGCTGAATAGTTCTCCACACTCATCCAAATGCTAAAAATAACTCTCTGCTCTCACTCTTTTCCTCACCTGTTTGTCAATTGTTTATATATTTTTTCCTGCTTGTGTTCTGAATAGTTTTTGTCTTACTTTTTGTTTGCATTTATTAAAAATAAAGAATAGAAAAAAAGTGTCCCCCTACCAAATTAATTAAGAAAATAGGTTAGAAAAAGTTGTTGTGGGTTCATCTGAAGACCGCAGAGCTGCTGCCATGCACACATTTGTTTACATTCACATTCTGGATAAAACTACCTTTACTGATGAGTGATATTTGTAGGTATCAGTTGTTTTGTTGCTTTAAAATCTGTCAAAAAGTTGACCTCCTACCAAACCAAAGTTACTAACAAGATGTTAAAGTGCAGGAAATCACTGTTCTGCTTTCTTATAACTCTATTATTTAAGCAGAGCTTCTCAGCTAAAGATTCTCTTAATTGTCTGGTAAACATGTCACAAAACATCCATAGAAGGCAGATGGTGTGAGCAGAGATGAGCTTCCTGCAGAGGCAGAGGCTCTGCTTGGTTGGAAGACCTGCATGTCAGGTTTTTTCCACTCTGCACGGGGCAAACTTTGCGTCTCCACAGCTCTAAAGGCTTCTGAAACTCGATGGCAACACAAAGGCGTGGTCAATGAACACAAATGCTTCTCTGGCTGCTGCATGTCAACTCACACCTCCCTGTGTTTCTCAATGCATGCATTTAGTTTTTACATAGTT
Organism: Adrianichthys oophorus; assembly: GCA_036245035.1. NCBI lineage: Eukaryota > Metazoa > Chordata > Actinopteri > Beloniformes > Adrianichthyidae > Adrianichthys > Adrianichthys oophorus. The sequence continues at coordinate 5,875,224 of BSAI01000119.1, read as the reverse complement.
CTGTTTCCCCTCGCCTCCAATCAGCTGTTACTACTGTCTAATCCACAAATGTTAAACGATTTAAAGCTAATCCCAGTATTTCACATCTGAAGAGTCCTTTTTTATGTTGATGGTACTTTTAATACCTTTTCACCAAAGAATTGGTGTTTAGATGAGCTTTCACAGCTGCCAAAAGAAGGGCACTATCTGAAAAAGCAAATCCTGGTGCAATCCAAACAAAAAAGCATAACAGTTCATACCAATCAGCTTTGTTTTGTCATGTTAGCCCATGAGCAGCATTATGCAACAGGTGGACACATTTCCAACCAAGTGAGTAATGAAGGATCTAAGCTGCTGTCATGCTGAGGCCTGCACATTCTATTATGCTTTTTTTATTGTCAAATGAAGAAAAATGTAAAATGTTCAACCTAATTTGCACATTTTAAAGACCCACATCAATTAAACTTGTATTTTTGGTGTTTTTACCATGTTCTTGTGGCATATTTGAGGACATATATATTAAGAACATTAAAATTGCATTTCTGAGTATTTCTATATTCAAGTCATTGTAATTCTGGAGCAGACGTAAAAATACAGTTTGAAAAAAAGTTTATTTGTAATGTTGGAAATACACTTGGCGGGCCACACACTCTTTTCTCGAAACTCTCAGCAACAGGGAGGGAAGAGGTTACTATGCGCAACGGTCCCGCCCACAAGCCCACAGAGGTGCATTTCTAATAAACTGCCAACAGGGCTGGGTGAATTTTTTTTATATGACAATATTGTTTTTTTTCATATCAGGCGATAGCAATATATATCACGATATAAACCAAATAACTATATCTGTCAAATTAGAACACTCGGTGTTCACACAAATATGCATTACCTTACTTTAAACATAGGCAGCTCAAGTGTTTTGAATTCTAAAGACATATCTTACATATAAAAGGTGTGCTACACTGCGCATTATGCACCTTTTCCCCAACGTAAAAGAACCACTCATATGTCTGTTATTCGTCTTGAAATTCCCTGTAACTGGAGTTCTGAGTACAGCAGTTCCACATAGCTTGTGTGAGACCAACAACATGCCACAATGTCTCTCTGTTTTTTTTTTTCTTTTCACTCATTTTTCTGTCTCCACATGCCCGTGTGTCTATTACTTTAGTGCACACACAGCTTTGCAGCAGATAACCATCTCCTCCAAGTGCAGAAGGAATTGTACTCCAGGAACGTGTATAGCTGATGTCTATCACATTATGGAGAGTGCAGAACGTCTGATTGGAGAAGGAGCTTAGACCTGAACCGGCATGAAAGTTATTGCACTTTTTGCAAGAAATGCATTTATTTTGTTTATTTTTTCAGAAGTTTCCTAATAACAGTGTACCACCTTTGTTAGCTTTGTAGTATTTGTTGTGACTGCCATTCATAAAAAAAGATGCCGTGTTTAAAAAGTGTGATTTTAAGCTCTCACTCTAATCATCTCTCAATCTGTTGTAAGTGTTCCAAGTAGTCTATTAATTATGAATATCAGTATGCAGTTTTTAGCCAAAATAAAAAAACATGTCATTTTCTTAAACAGTTTCTGAAGAGCGGCAGTAGTTCATTCGAAATTCTTCTCTGAATTGTGGGCGGGACTGTTAGTCTGGAGCAACCACGCCCCCCTTCCCCTCCCCATAGCAGAGCTCGGAGCAGGGAGCTTGTGACTCAGTGGATCATACCTACGTTACAGATAAGCTCTTTTCAAACTGTATTTTTTTTTTTGCCTGCTCCTAATTCACAACTATTTGAATAAAGAAATACTTAAAAATATTTTTTTTAAGCTTAATTTCCTTTGTATATGTCCTCCACTGTAAGAAAAATGTGAAAAGAACATGTTAAAAACAGTAAACATGATTTTCATTGAAGTGGGTCTTTAAACTTCCAATGCGTGCAAATTGTCAGGATAATGAAGAAAAAAATCTGAATTTTAGGATTATTTAAACAATTTAATTTAAGCTTCTCTAAATTATATTTAGTCCAATTAATAGCAAAGAGCATAAATACATAAAGCACAAAAAGCTCAAATCCTTTATGTTAATTGTTTAAAAAGATTTGCTTTTGCGCATCTTTATTATCTAATCTGACACAAAACAATTACAGATAATTGTGATGCCAGTTTTGACTTGGTTACAAAAAATCTACAAGGATTTGGCCAAAATAAGAAAATCCAATAAAAAAGGAAATTTAGTCTCTTGTAAAGAAGCTTCTTCCTCCAGTTTGAACAGCAGTGATGGTTATTCTGGAACATTGGGTTTATTTTTAGCACCCAGTTTTACTGCTGGTAAAATGACCCACTGGAGCAGAGTAGGCAGCTCTGCAACACCAAGGTAATCTGGCTTTTTTTGTAGTTTTTTTTAATATACAAACCTTGATGTGCTCATAAGCAAATATTACCTTAAGAAGAGTTCTGCTAGAACATCTTCCTCTCCTATAGTATGCTTTTTTCTTAGCATGCAGCCACTGCAACCAGTGTCTAAATGAATGAAATTGACATAATAAAACGTGCACAGGTACTTATCATACTTCTATTGTCTTGCAGGAAAGTCAAATGCTGTAGCTAAAGAAGCTATTTCCAGGTGGACAGGTGGGTGTTTGTTTCTCGTGTATTTAAAAAGCAATCTAAATTTAAAGACTGCCTCCGTGCAGTGTCCTTTACTCTCAGAGAACACTGTTTGTGTGCTGGAAGGTTGTGATCCTGGATATAGCAGCCTGGCCTCCACAGGCCCCGTTTATGTTGGGAGAGCTTTGATAAATGGGGCTGTTTTCAATGATGGGCTTCTCCTTGGGTGGTTGGAGCAGTTCCCGTACCACACAGGGATGCTGTCAATCTGCAGCCTCTTTTGGAGACTTTTTAGAGATCAGTAATGTTTAGGGTGAACTCATTTAGTCTCCATAGGAAATTAAGCAACTAACTAACGGCCAAGCTATCTATGACGAGTTCTGTGTTCAACAATGATGGTGTTTAAAGACGAGGGTATTCTTTTTCACCGGTAACTTATATCATGAGAGGAGCATGCGTTGTCATGTTGCCCCCGTTTTATCCGTTGCCTAAATGGTCTGCTCTCCAAAGTGTAGTTAATCAATCACAGGGTGTAGCTAGGGCTGGGCGATAGTGATTTTTTAATATCACAATATTGTTTTTTCATGTCAGGCGATAACGATATATATTAAGATATAAACCAAATAACCACATCTGTCAAATTTGAACACATCCGAACCAGATGCCTGAGCCTCCTCAACTAGCTCAGCTCGGTGTGGAGGAGCAGTCGCACTACTCTGAGCTCCCCCCGGGTGACTGAGCTTCTCACCCTATCTCTAAGGGAGCACCCAGGCACCCTACGAAGGAAGCTCATTTTAGCCACTTGTATCTGGGACTGCATTCTTTTGGTCAAGACCCAGAGCTCATGACCATAGGTGAAAGATCGACCGGTAATTTTGGAGCTTTGCTTTCTGGCTTAGCTCTCTCTTCACCACAACGGACCGGTACAGTGACCATATAACGGTGGACGCTGCCCCAATCCACCTGTCGATCTCGCGCTCTGATCTTCCCTCACTTGTGAACAAGACCCCAAGATACTTACCTCCACTTTGGGAAGGAGCACTCCACCCACCCAGAGAGGGTAAACTATGCAGCTATGCTGTTGGGGGTTTTTGGGTCTCCAATGGCAGACAGGTCCTGGGTGACAAGCCAGACAAAGAGCGGTTCAGAACGGTTCAGCTGTTGTGAGAAGAACAATCAGAGATTCAGATATGATTTGTTGGATTGGCGTCCCCATCCTGGAGCCAGGGTTGGGGTTGGGGCTCGCCGGTGAGCGCCTGGTGGCCGGGGCTCCTTCCACGGCCCCAGCCAGGTAAAACCTGAAGGACTGACATAAGATCACTCTCCAGTGGACCCACCATCCGCAGGAGAGCTCAGAAGGGGCCGGTGCAATGTTGTTTGGGTGTCAGTCGAAGGCGAGTGCCTCGGCGGCCTAAACCCCGGTCATGGAACTTGGTGGGTACTTTTTGTTTGAGAAAATGTTTGCATGATATACTTTTTTGGTCAATTGTCCCATTTTGCCTTGCAGTCCTAAATTAATTACAACTATTAGTTCATTGTGTCTCTGACTTGCACTGATTTTACTTTTATCAGGAAGGTTTTTTTTTTTTTCTTTCTTAACACCTGAAAAGTTGGTGTGTTCACTGGTTGTTGTGTCATCTCACGGCACAGTCTTGTCAGCACTTGTTCGACTTTATTGCCAAACTCAAACACAAGTGTCAAAATCTTTCAGGCTTGTTGGAAGAGGACGCTGCAGCCTTTGAACGCTCTTTTGTTCTGCTGACATTAAGGCTTTAACGTAGATGTAAGTGTCTTTAGTCCTGCTCCAGGCCACCAGACAAACTCAAGATTTCCAAAAACTTACAACTTTTTGAAACTAATGCACATACTGATTGTGGCAAGGCAACCGGGACACACCCACATGAGCCTGAACGCTGTCCGCGTCCTTAGACCTCATTTAAACACACTGAAGAGGAAAAACAGAACCCATAATGTGATTTATGTTTTAATAAAACGGGCGTTACTTTTTTAAGTTACTGCTACAGCACTCTTTTGTGTTAAGCCTCATCTGAATCCTTTACCTGGAGGTTATTTACAAGTGCTGTCAATCAATAAAACAATTAATCAGATTAATCCCACTTTGGATTGTGATTGATCACAATTTATCACAATGTTTTACGAATTAAATTGTATACGGCAATATGCAGCTTTCAAACAAAACAAAGGCTTGGGAGAAACATTTTCCTTCATTTTTGATTGTCTTGTTTATTTTTATTATGTTTAGATTTCTAAAGTTTTAACTCAGAAGTTTAATTTGTGTGCACAAAACACATCAACAGTAAGAAAAGCAGAAGTATAAAGACATTTATGTCTGCAATATTATCCCAAGAAAACAAAGATGCTGATATACAGCCATGAGAAATAAAAACATTGTTTCTCCACTTTAAATGATCCAGGTGAATACTCTATTCTGATTGGCTGCTGGGTGTTTTGGAAGAAGTTCCGGTCACAATGTTCTATATGTGAAGGCTTATTCAAAAGTGACGAAGTGTGCATTCGGAAATTGACACGCCGCAGAAGTCTGAACCAGTGAAAGACAGTTTCTTTGCAGAGTCCAATTAACCTGCATTAATGGATTTTAACATGTTAATTTTTTTTTTATTAATCGTGTGTGTTAACGCCTTAACATTGACAGCTTTATTATTTACTGTAAAGAAAAACAAAACACAGGAACAATGTATCAACAGCCTCATAAACAAAGCAGACTAGTATGGTTCTATTCATGTAAAAAAAACATTTTTTTAATCTTAAACTTGACTCTTGTTTGATGTCAATGTGCAAAAGTTTGATTCAGACAGCAAATTAAAAGAAAAATGTAATGTTTGAGAAATTTGAAAACAAAAAAAACAAATGCTTGTTTAAAATAAAAAGTAGACCACTTTAAAGTTATTTGCAAGTTGCAATAACCCACAACATTGAAAAGCTTTCTAAAAAAATTTGAAGTTATCTCTTTAAAGGGCAAAAGTGAGTTAAAAGGCTTTTTTCTTGTTAAAGAGGAAAAAGGGTAAAATGAAGAGTAAACAATGGTTGAGGGGATCAGGCCAATGCTTGCATGGTAAATGACTTCACTTTGCTCAGATGTTTATCTTCCAGTCAGAATAGATTGTTTTCAGGTGCTGCTGATTTTAATTGGTGGGAATAACTGCTCTCAGGAAGTATCAATCAAACCTTCGGCCAAAATAAGCCGACTTTCACCCGACAGCTCTGCAGCAGATGGTGTCGCCTGTGCGCTTGCTCAGGCAGCGTTCTCCAGTCCAGCTTCATTTTGTCACCTTCTGACTGACTCTGCTGTAAATGTGAATGAGCATGCGTTTGTGTTCCCCCACTAATTTACATGGCAGCTGTGAATTTCTGTTTCCAGACAACGTGTTTGCCATCAAGTCCTGGACAAAGAAGAAGTTCGCCTTTGAGGACAGCCGTATTAATAAAGCCTTCGGCATCCCCGATGACTTTGACTACATGGACTGATCATAAACTTTTCACAGACATTCCCCTGAAGTCTGTTTCTCACCGCTGTGCTGTTGGTTTTGTGTTTATTCTGAGTGGGAAAAAAACAGGAATCAGTTCTCTACAGTGTGAGGTGAAAACGCAACAGTTTTGCAGATGCAGTTTGCCAAGGAATATATTGCTCTGGGGCAACTGGAGAGCGGATCGACCAACCCATGGCTGTAAGGAGTCACAGGGTCCTGTGACAAACAGCTTGACTTTTTGGACACCTGTTGACTTGAAACTGAGAGCTCCAAGCCGATGACTGACAGGAATCAACCTTTCCACTTGCATTGGCTGCATTTATATAGTTTAAACAGATGGTTTAAATTTGTTTTCTTCATGACCTCTTGTTTTCATTTTATTTTACATTGGATCATCTTGACTCAGAATAAGTGGGACAAATGGCAAAGTTTAAATGCTGTAAATATTTTTTTCTTATTAAAATAAAGTGAAAATAAGTTGACAACAAAATGTATTTCTATTTGAGTTTAACTAGAGTGCACACACGTCTGCACATTGAGTCTCACATTTTGAATTTCTTGTCCAATTGCCCAGAGGGTGGTACAAAATCCCTTAATGCTTTGTTGTTTTTTTTTACAGCTGCAAACCTTTTTAGTGAAAATACTTAACTGCTGCGTTAGCATGTCTTGAATGACTGCTGCCCATTTCTTTAACGTTAAAAAGCTAAGATTAGCATCTTAATGGGTGTTTAGTGTTTACTCATTTGACCCAGTTAAAGGGGGTTGTGTGTCTGGTGTCGCGTTTACATCCTGCTGATCTCTGAAGTTATTTTGCAACGATTCATGAATTATATTTTAAGAACATATATTAAAAAAACTTTTGTAGCAACTGTGTTTTTTTTTTATTATTATTTTACCTGCTAGTAATTCATGTTTCTTGCGTTTACCTGCCCAACCTGTCTTAGCCTCAGATAATTTGAATATCAAGGCATGACGAGGGAGGCGCATCATTTCATCACGGCAACCTAAAAAAACGTCCTTTTAAAAACATTCTGATGCTTATTACATTTTTGAAGCAGTGTAAGGCCTTAACCTGAGGAATGCCTTTCCCTCACCCTCAACTATTGCAAAAAAGATGAAAGTTCAGCCAATTTTTAAGTCATAATTTTAACTTTTTATCACAGCAAAATATATAATCATCTGTTAGCAGTAGTGTATGGAAAAAAAATGTCTGATTCGTATGCAAGTGTGTGAAAGTTGGCTTGTATGACTCAAGTGTTTAGGTGTGGCAACTTTGATACTTGTCAGAAATGAAGCAAGAAAGGCATTTAAAAAAATGTAGAGGTCTCAAACAAATATTTCTCATTAACATAAAGTGGCAGAATTATTTTAAATATTTATTTTTTTAAATATTAATTATTTTAATGCATATAAATACTTTAGTGTTCATGTAATGTTTTAAACAAAATACAATTAATTATATTATTCTGGTGGACAAAACTATAGTTCAACATGTTAGTCTTAAATATTGTACATTCTACATTGTGAATTTTACTTCTTACCTGTGAGTGAAAGTTTCCACTGAGTAGTTCAAACCTCACTAAAAATGCCCCCACACTTACTTGCACCTCACCGCTGCAGGGCATTTAAAACATGTCGCCTCTTGCTTCTGCGAGGAGGGACGTTTGATGGGAGGCTACACCCACCTAGCACGCGGCGCTTCAGCAGGCGGGCGCGCGGGGAGGAGGAGAAGGAGGGAGATGCTGCTGCCTGTCTGCCTGCTCGCTGAGAGCAAGAAGACCAACGCAGCGAGGCACAAGTCAAGGTGCTAGCTGGCAAGGCAGCATGGCGGGGCTACAGGACTTCCACCAAGGCAGCCAGTGTCATGGGAAAACGTGGATCGGCGTACTATTAGGAGTAATACAATTGTTGATCCCATTTGTACAACGCGGGGGAGCTCAACTGCAAGGTCTGTTTTCACCTTTATTCACTGTTTGAAAAGGGGTGTAATGTAAAAAAAAAAAAAAAAAAAACGTTAGCTACCTGCTAGAAAACGTTAAACTTCGAAAACGGCGAAATTATACAAAATAAAAGAATCTTTTAATGTGCTAAAAATATTTTGAGTTAATTTGTGTGACCTAGTGAGAGCAAATGTTGCTTTCTACCAACTTGCAAAGTATTGTGGCTAATGTTTACCCGTGCGCTAATGTTAGTTCTTGCTAGCTAGTTGCTGTGAAATTTGCTCTGACATTTAAGCGGCTGCTCAGCTGCACCTTAAGGAGAACCAATTCGATATTTGTGCATTACTTTTTCTCCTAATATTTTAAATTTATTATAACCTGGTTTCAAGTAATTTCCCCCTCGAAGTTGATTTTTTTTACCAAGTAGCCGCCGTGCTCACGTTTTTTTTTTTTTCTGTGCTAAACAAGTAGCTAGCCTTTGTCAGTCTGCGCAAGCGAAGTCTCTGTCCCCTGCCTGTGGTTGTCACACACTCACTTTCTGTTCATTTCTTTGGAACAATGTAAAATGTGACTGGCTACGTGCACCGTTTTTCTGAATTAAAAAAAAATCTAACCCTTAATGTAATGCTTTTGTCACGCTGCCAAACATTTAACAGCTTTATCTGATGTCTTGTCTCCCTCAAAGCCTTGACTCAGATCTCCACCAGCGTGGTAGAAGTCTGGCAACCAGAAGAGGCAGATCCCTTCGTCCTGCTTCAGGTATTTGGCCTTTTCTTTGTCAAATGCGTTTGTGTTTGAGAGGAACTGAGTATGTGGAAATGCAGAAGAGAGATCAGCGAAGGGAAACTTGCTGAATGAATGACCGAGTTGTGCAGGAACAATGCTTTTGTAGAATTAAACATTTGTAATGCTGTATTTGGGCTGAAGAGTTGATGATGGTTATGATTCAACATTTGCACACAGAACTTGATTTTAACAGACACTCGTTAGTTAAGTAGTTCCATCTATGTCTGCATGATTTTTAAAAAGTCTTTGCAATTTATTAACCTACATTTGCACTTTTTTTTAGTTTATATGGTTAAAGATACTTTAGTAAACATTTCTCCTTGACTTTCCTAACATTGGCAGCTTAGTGTTTACTATCTGCTATCCTGCCATGTGGTAATCAGCTGACTTTTTCTGTCACCTGAGAAGGGGAGGGTCACATCCTGAGCTCTCAGGAACCAAGTTATTGATTGGTCGTGGTGGGCTTTTCTTTCCAGGCGAAAACAAAGTTAATAGTTAATTATGAGCTTGTCCTGCTTTCCAGGAAAGAATCAGTTTATTTTTGAAATTCTAGTGAAGCTCATAAAATGTTGCATTGCATGTACAGAGGGATCTGAGTCTGCATTTGGAAAAGAAAATCAAATTAGTTCGATGTACTGGTGTTTTATTTACATGATAAAGGAGCATGTTTAATCAGTTTTCCATGTCAATTTTGGATAATAACTGGCTAAAACTATCTAAGTGTCACTTGCAACCTTACGTTTCATGGGCCCTCTTAAATTGTCAACACTGGTTGTGACCTGTTGGTTAGTTTATTTATATGTTTGTGGGCTGAGCAAAGTAGGGATGTGGCCTATGGAGTAGCACCAGTCACAATCTAAAATATTTATAGTAAATGCCTGTAATCTTTAATATTAAGAGCCTCAAAAAACATTTGCAAAACTTTAACTTTCCCACAAGAAGGGGAGATGCTGTTTAGTCTTTGAAATTAATACCCTATTGAATGTGGGTATTTTTTTAGTTTACATTTTAGTGCAACAAAATTTGAATATATTTTTGCTCACTCATTTTAATAGGAGCTTAAAATCACAAAAAAATAATTGTCAGTTTTTGTAAAATGTGTTTGTAGAGAATTTAACACTTTGTTTCTCTATATCCTGAAAAGGGCAGACCCCTTTTGCAGATTCAAATTTGTGATATTTGTTTTTCCACAGCCAAACAGTTTTGCATATTTATAAATAGTAAGTTGATGTTTTCATACTCGTTTTTTTCAATTCCTTTTATCTTCTGTAACAAAAATGTGTTAGTCTCTTAAAAAAAAGAAAAAGAATAACTTCATAGAGATAAATAAATATTCTTCCTAGTATCATCGGTACTCCACATCCATTGCACATCCACATACATCTATTTAGTTGTCTGTCTGAGATTTCATGTTAAAGTTTGCTGCAATCACTGATGTTCACAGCCATCGAGGTTGTTTTGTCAAATAAGAACTAGATTGGCAGATCTTATCTGCATCATTTTATAATAGCATATGCCAGTAATAATATTTTGATGCCCTTCTCTGCGGATACAAGTACTACTAATCAGTTCTATGTAGCATTTTAGGTGTAAATACTGACCAGAGAATTGTTGGATCCCAACTGGGTTCGGATTTTACACTTCTAAAATGGCATTAGAGGTATGTTTTACAAATAAACATGGATTTTTTTTTTTCAATTAAAAAATGTGGTCCCTTTATTTCCTTTGGCTTGTCATTGCTTACATCCTTTTGATTTACACCTTCAAAAGAGTTTGATAAAATGTTTTTGTTATAATGACAAACTCAATAATGTTTTATCAATTTATACTCAATGGATGTAGACCTATGTGACTTTTTTTTTTAAAATTCCTTTTCAACCTTATTGGCAACATAAAAATTGTCTATAATAAGCAGATGATTGCTAAAATGAGTGAAAATGTAAATAATTGACTCTACATTTAAGGTACAGTTTTAAGCAGGATTGGCACTGTCACACTGATTTAGAAATTAATACTATTAAATATAGCTTTTAAAAATGTTCCTTTGACTTTGGTAACACAAATCTTTCTCTTTTTTTGTCTCAATGCTTTTGTTCTTTTAATTACAATTACATGCTTCAGTGTGTTTCCATTTACTTTATTCATTTATTTGCTCGTTCATCTATTTTTCTGTTTTCTAAAAATGCTGAACTTGAAAATATGTGCAGAAATCTAATAAGGGCCATGAAGAAAGTGCAGTTCCTGGTGTTTACTCCTATTCACATCTGTTGTAGTGATCAGACTCAGCATTTCCCAAAACAATTCCACAAACGACGAATGAATGTATGAATGTAGCATTGTTTAAGACACTTATAATCTTTTAAGATTATTGATGATAAAGTTGATGTGACTGAGCCACAATTGTGACCTGAAGAAATCAGATGCGAGGAGCATTATTTTTAAAGTCTGCGGATGATTTTAAGAATCTGTTTTTTATGCTGATTTGCTGTGGTGACCCCTGAGGGGGCATGCTAAAACGTGAACAACATTTTATTTATTTATTTCTACCAGTGATGGTTTAAGGGTGACATGTCTGCAGCTAAATCCTGTTGAAAACAAAACAAACTGTAAGCCTGGAGTACTACCCACTGTTGTTGTTTTTTGTTTTTTTAGGGGGAAAAAGAACAAAGGAGAGATGGAGTTCCTCTAGAAGAAAGGTAAACTTTTATTTTTACTGCTTTTTCAATAAATGTAAAAGAACAAAAACTGTTCCAAATTGAAAATTACACATGCATAAGATCATTTTTAGATTGTATAGGATGTTTTTATTTACAGCCGCTGTGGAAAAGGAATAGACGTTCAAACATTCCTCACTAATGACATACTCAGTCTCAGATTGCATTACAAAGATTATCACTGGTTTTTGCTGTTACAAGACATAAAGTACAGAACCTGGAGCAAAGGCTGATATGTTTGAACAGATGCAAATCATTGCCTGTTTCAGTGTAATAAACCAAAATAAGGGAAGGAAAAAAAAGAGGCCCTTTTAAAGTCTGGTCCTCCATGCAGGCTATATTGTTTATGTTGGTAAAGCGAAGGGTCGGTGGAGGGGCAGTCTGTTTGAGAGGCACAGAACCAAATTCCTGACTAATTTTAGAACTCCTTGAGAGGAAAAAAAAAGGTCTGTATTTCCCTGAAGTTTTTTGTTCTCACAGAAATACTTAGAAAAGTTGATTTTATATGCAAATCCATTTTATTTTGGGATAAAATGCATGTGTTCAAAAGCCAAGCAATTTGGAGGATTTTCTTAGTTTTTTTTTCCATGTTAAGAGTTTTTTCTCAGTGTATTTTTTAGCCACACATACAGTTCTCTGTTGTGTACTATGTTCCTGCAGTGGGAAAGAGAGAGAGAGTCAACTAGCAGTCATTTGGGCCTTTCGTTTCATTAAACTGTCAGATGATTACTACTAATATGTATGTATATATAAGGAAAAGCTTATGACTAAAACTTAAAAAAAAAAGAGCTGCATGTCATGAAAACTGGTTGATATTTGGGGAAAAAAAATGAAAAACAAGTTTCTTTAGAAAAAGTGTCAACGTTTGGCCTGATGCTATTATCAAAAACTTACAGAAAAATAAACTAGTTTGTTAGTCATATATCAAAAACTTTGTTTTTTTGTGTTTTTAATCTAAGTTCAGTTACTTTAAATTGAAAATTGAGATATTTTACACATTTTTAAAGAAGTTCTTTTAGAATGTTTTTTTTCTGTTTTTTAAATCGCTTCTTTTTTAAACTTAAATAAGTAAATAAAAAGCAGTAAAGTCATTGTCTGATTTTTAGCTCAGATTGATTTTTTCTAAATGCAAAGCAGACAGCAAAAGGTGATTTAAATTAATAGTTTATTTATTGAAGACCTTTTACCTTGTTTGGTTCACAATCAGTCACTAGTAAACAGTAATTACTTGGTAAAGCACTTTTTTAAAAATTTTGATAAAATTCAAAATGTGTTTGCAGAAAAGTGTTCAACAGCTTGTTGACCTGGTGAACCCCTGAAACATAGACTGTTTGAGGGTTATCAGACGGTTGCCAGGCCTGCCATCACCTGTTCCCTGTTTATTAAGCAAAGATAAGACAGGCCACTCAAGACTCTTTTATTTTGTGCAAAGAAAGACGCAGTGTTACTTCAAGCTGTTTAATAGGAGAACAAACTTTAACGCAACTTTCTTTCATGTATTCTGCCTTTATATTTCAATAGTAAAAATGTAGGAAAAAAGGTTTCTAACCATGTTTGACCAATTCTTTTTATTTGTTTTTTCTCAACAGCAGTTCTCCATATACACAGGAGAGGGGCAAACCATTGCATTTTCAGCCCCCAGTTTTGGAGTTTGGGACACAGTGAGTGCTGCTGTAACTTCCTGCTTTCATGTGCTGATTGAAAATAGATGTTCCTCCTTCTCTACGGGTATTGATGAGCATTAGTCACATTGCCAGTAATGCAACAAGACAAAGTTCTTGATTTGAAAATCTCAGTTTCTGTGTGGAAAGATACAGAGAACCATCTATTTAAACTGGGATTTAATGTGCAAAAGTTTCCCCAGGTTCAGTCTAGTTCCGTGAACGATTAATAAGACGGTTTGTCATCTAACATTGAAATTTAATAGTTTCTTTAGTAGAGCATGTGCTGTTTATCATTTTTGTCAAATACAGCAAAGTTGGAGGATTTTTTAATTATTTTTTTTACATGTAGTGTTTTTCACTCGTGACCTTTATTAATGAGACTGCCCCTTCTATTCATGAACATACTCAAATTAAAGAATTTACTACCAAACTACCCAAAAAGAGGATTATTTTTACATCAACTTCTATCAAACTAGACTTTGAAGCCTCTGATTGTATTTTGCTTTTTCCTTGCTTGTTTATCCACTTAAATCTGACTTCTGAATGGTTGATGCTTTAAAGAAGTTACTGCCTTCAGACTTTAAACAGTGTTGCAACCTCATAAAATAGTGAAATCCCTATTGCTTAAGACAGTTTGAAATATCACAGAAAGCTCTGGTTCCCTAAAAGAGGAGTACACAAAAGTTTGCTATGTTGACACAAATTAAGATTGTTTTTTTGTGTAATATTTAAAAAAAAAAACAAGAGGTTTTTTTAACAAAGCAAAGGCCTTTTACTTTTGTAGAAGACTGTGAAAAGCACAGCAGTAAAACTGCCTTTCAGTTTTGTGTGCAAGATAAACTGGCTCCACTTAAATGAGTTAAAATGTTTTCTTTCATACATACAATAGGAGTTTGACGCTGTGGCTGGGCTGCAGTCCCAGGAGCTCCTATTAAAAGTAAAGTTGTCCATAATTATTTTGTCATATTTTATATGTTCAGCTTGGAATGCAGAAACCAGGCATTCAGGATCCCAAGAGGGATAAAAATGAAAAAGCTTAAGGAAAAAAATTGACTTTGAGTCACAAAGAAACTGAGACACCTAAAATGCTACATAGAACTGATTAGTAGTACTTGTATCCGCAGAGAAGGGCATCAAAATATTATTACTGGCATATGCTATTATAAACTTATGTAAGAACTGTGGGAAAACATTTTTGTGTTCACCAGCAGGTCTAGACAAAAATATAGTTCTTTTAAACCAATAATCTTGTGTAAAAAAGTGGCAAAAGAAAAGTTTAAATTTTTTTTTTTTTATCAAACAGCTTTTGAGCAGTGCAGCCATAAAATGAAAGTGAAGTTGGACAGAAGTGAAACCAGCTTCATTTGGGACTTGCTGCCAGAGTGACATATATGTCAGCTCTTTCCATAGTAAAGTTAGAGCTGGTTGTTTGTATTCTTACAAAACAGGTTATGCTCAATTTTTGCAATGATTCAAAGCAACCTTCCTTGATTATGTTTTGTTGAAATACAAATGTTTGCAGTATGTTGAGCTGCACATTTACAAGTCAGATTCTTTTTTTGTGGCTGTTTACTTTTTCTCTTACTACCACTGGTTTTAGACTATTGGAGTTTTTTTTCCTTCCATATTTCTGCAAAGCATCCATCTCTTTACATCTTTAAGAGTAATAACACAGATTAATAGTATTGATCTGATCTGTCTTCTGCTTTCCTAAGTTAAAAGTAAAATGCAGTTTTGTCAAAATTAATATAATTTCTTTACATTACATAGCAGAGTATAGTGTCTTTGCTTAAAAAACACTCCAATGAAAATCATGTTTTAGGTGTTTTTAACATGTTCTCATTGCATTTTTGTCACGATGGAGGACAAATTTAAAGAAAATTAGGATTAAAACTGTGTTTCTGTGTTCTTTATTCAAGTCGTAGTGAATCCAGAGCTGACAAAAAATGCATTTTGAGAAAGCTTGTAGTTGTTGCATAGAAACTACAATCAACAGACCACAAGGTCCCTCCGCCACTTCATTCTGCTGCATATACTTATAGATGACAAGATCCATTAATGTCTTCGTTTTTCTCCTCTGGCATGGCATCTGGCTCTTAACTGTATGGCTGGATAGCTCCAATATTGCTCGCCATTTTGGTTGCAACGGTAATATTAGGTTAGGTTTGTGAGAGCCTGTAAGCTAGCGGTAGAAAGTGTAAACAAATGGAAGATGGGAAGTAATCACAGGTTTACTCAATAGTCCCACCCACAAAATCAACAACTCAGACACAAATCCAATGATCTACTAACGCTCTGCAGAAACTTTGTTCTAGAAAACAACTTTTTTTTTTTCCATTTTGTCTAAAATCTGCATAATCACAACGGAAAAGATCACTGGGAATGCTTTTACAATATATGAAAAGATGATTGGAGTTGAACTTAAATAGTAACTAACATCATGCCTACATCAGCTTTTATAGCTTTCTTCATGTTTGTGTTTGTAGTTTTACTTTTCTATCTTGCAGCTCCATTTAGTTTAATCAACAGAACTTAAAGCATGCAGGTCCTGACACTTTTTTGCTTACTTCAGTGTCATAATCTAGAAATGAAATGACTTTGCTAATCTTTTATAGCGTCATTATTTGTTTATGGAACTTGAGCTAAAATTTAATCTACTTTGGAATGTGAGTGAGAGTTTTTGAACAGGTTCACATTTCAATTCCAGAATTTTATTTAACTTAAACATTTTCATATACACATTCTAGAGAAGAAGTCTTCTGTCCTGAACCTTAAATATTCAGCTATTTAGCATAAATATACTCTGATTATTGAGTTTTGCATTAAGTATCAATATAGGCTGACTGAGCTCTTTTAAAATTTAGCCAGATCCAATTTAGTTTGATCAAATGTCTGGAAAAGTGATCTAATTTGGTTAAAGTCAGTCATGAGGAACTGAACTGCGGGAGGCTGATTTCTAACAATTTTTTTGAAGCCATCAGTAATTCACTTCTGCCCTTTTGTTGACTTTGTCTTGAAGCGTTTGCATTGCAGTTCTGTATATGGTTTTGCTCTCCTGTTTACAGGCCTCTGGGGCTGCCAAGAGCTGAAACCATATATATACACAATCCTAGTCAGGAGGTTCCTGTGACTCTTCTGTCAATGTTTACATCCAGCAAGCATTTTTACATACCTTCCTTTCACAAAAGTGTAAGTTTCCACCATATCTGCAGATGTCTGGAAATGTCATTGTTTGTAAATAATCTGTTTATTTCATTGTTATAACTTGTAAACCCGTTTTCTGACTATTTTTAGGTGATTCCACCAAGAGGGAAGGCATCTTTTAAATTAATTTTCCTCCCATCAAAGGAGGGCAATATAGAAAACACATTATTTATAAACACTTCAGCACATGGGCTGCTATCATATCAGGTCAGTATACAAATCATGCCATTTTCATGCGGTCCATGTTGAGTTTCATGCTTTTTTTTTTTTTGCTTTAACCTATATTATCATATGCATTAAATATTACAGCTCATATGCTTGCTTTATGCGTACAAAGTGTGGTCTGAATTCAAAAAAGTTGTAGAATTTTGTGTGCTTTTTTTTATTCAAAATCGAAAATCTGCCAAAATACTCCCATTTCTTTATGATTATTATTATTTTTTTTATTGATTTTGGTTTGTTTTAAGGAATTTCTACTATAAAAGCAAAGGAACAAAACAAAATATATATCAAATCTTTTTAATAATTTAATTCATAAAGTGATAAGAAAATAAAAGAAAATGTTGCTATCATTGCTCTTAATCAACAACATATTTGTACGTATACAGTGAGTTGACACATGTTCATGATTTGATTTATAGTTCACATAAATGATGGTTTATTTTCCTTTTTTCCATTTAAAACCAGTTTGCCAATGATAAAAAAAACTGTTGTTGTAAATTCTGGTTTCAAATGATAATAAGGTGGAACTTTATTAAGAGTTTTTTTCTATTAAAAACTTATAGAAAAACATTTCCTGGACTAAAAGGTGAAGTTTCTATAAAACTAACAATAATGGATTTAATGACTTGTTACTAAGTATTAAGATTAATTTTCTTTTATAACTCAGGCCTAATTAATACCCTGTAAAATCAACCGTCTGCATTTATTCCCTATCTGGTATCCAATTGATTATATTTCAACACTTGGTACAAACCTAGAATGTTGTTGAACTTCCACATTTGTGTGCAGTGGATTTTGTGATCATTCTGCCAGTTTTATTTTAGGAACTGAGATTTTTTATCATTTACGATCAATCCAAAGTGTTTTAAAGTAGCTTCAGAAAAAATAACGCCAAAGCCTCAAGTTTGGTTTACAATGAAACCTCATTTTTAGTTGCATTTCTAAAATGAATTTTCCCTGCTCACAGACTGATTTATCCAACACTCGACTAGTATTTATTTTCGCTCATATACCTGAGATTTTGTATCGGAGCTACAGATTGTTGTATGCTAACTAAAATTGTTTCTATTTCTAGGTATTTGGTGTGGGAGGTCACCAAGGTTCATTAAAATCTTTCCAAAGAAAGGATAATCTTGTGATATTCCCTCACATCCAAAGCATTAAGCTGACCCAAACTCAGGTAACGTAGTGCTTTTTTTGTGTACTAGTTTGGCAAAGTTGGGAATAATGGTAAATGGCAGCTTATCATTGGAAACGGCTAATTTCCCTTTTCCTGTCAGCAAAGATAAACTTGACTCCACACTCACTCAGAGACGTTTTTAGAATCACACTGACAAGTATATGTTTGAATTTTTGTACCCGTAGCAACATTTTTTTCTTTTGTTAGTCATCTACAACCATTTATTTGCACACAATTCACAGTCATGCCTAACCCGCGCATCAGTTTTTATACAAACTAAGACAATGTAAGCATGTGCTAGAAGCATCCGAAAGGAGCACTCGTTTCCACAACAGGAAGTGGGGTGACAGTTGCAAAATGTCAAACTGGCTAAGAGAGCAGACATAAAGCTCTAACAGTCACACTGCTGCTCAGGCTGCATTCATTTTCTCATTAAACGCCCTTTATTTTTGCATTTAGTTCATAGAAATTTTGCCCGTCCAAGTGGAATTCAGTCTTCCTTCCAGTTATGCCAACCAGCTTTTATGTTCTTTGTAAAAAATAATTTAAATAAAAAATAATTAAATTTTGAAACAATTAGACATTTAAGGCTTTTATCCATCTTATTTTTGTCCAGTTTAATCCAACAATGTTCTGACTTGCGCTTACTTTACAGAAAAAAGTTGTTTAAACTATTTATTTAATTATTTTTCAAGATTCTAGCATTGTTTATTAGCCAATGTGAAACTATGCATTAGTTTTACTTTTAAAGATCTTCTGAAGTTTTGTTTTAGTGATTGTTTTGTTTTTATAAAAAGGTTAATGGTTTTTATTAAATTTATTTCACTATAGAAGACTGCTGATTTGTAGATTCTTTAAAGTTCTCTTCCTTTATCAAAGTATTTTTACTGCATAAAGTTTCTAGTTATTTTAGCGTAAAAGCATTTGGTTAAACACACTCCTATCATTAAGACTTCTGTGTGCTTAAGTCAAAAATTTTACACCTTTCACCTAACACCTTAAAACTTGCAAACTTAACACCAAGGCAAATTTCAGAATAAAAACAATGAGATTCGATATGCCTTCCTTAATACATATAAATGTAAATAAATAAACTAATAACTGTTGTCTGAACTCACGTGTTAATGCTTTTGGTCCTACAGGAAGATGCGTCCAACATCACTATTCTGGGTCTTCTCCTGGAGTGCAGCTTACCCAAGAGTTTGCAGAACAATCCTCAGGTAGTTCTTATGTACTGCAGCTAACAGACATTCTGCATCGTCTGCATCTCAGCTTTGTTTGTAACCTAATAATTAACATTAAGGACGCCCATTTTGATTGAGATTTTTTCTTGAATAACTTCAGCTGTGAACGTACAAATACTGCAAAAACACAAGTAGCATTATTGTATATTTGTAATACCTTCAACTTCATTGGTGCATTGGTGAGAGATGACTTTACTGGTTTTCATAGTACGCCATCCTTCATTTACTGTTGGAGTTGCGTTCTAAAAATAACCTGCAATAAGTAAAAGCCTGTAAAGTAGCCATCTTTAGTTTTTACAGTAACCATAGAAGTTTTAAGGCAGTAAAACCTCTCACTGCACACTTCATACACTTTTCTCAGAAATAAATGAACATTTTACTTTTTTCTCTTTTGTTCAAACTCTCAAACCTTCATAGAAAATTAAGTCTAGTATTATAGAATGAAAACAAAGATCTACTTGTGATTGAAGAGTTTCGTTAATTTTATCCTTAACTGTCAAAGGTTGTCCACGACATAGCAAGAAAATCCCTTACAAATAAATTCAGTTTTGTGATCATCATTCATAATGATCAGCTTCATCATTATGGCCAAGACCACAATCCAGTGATTCATTTTATTCTCAATATTGCTAAGTGTTCATACTTTTATTGTCTAGTCTTTTATTTTGTCCTTGACTGGCATTGCACTCCCCCCAGGGGTCGTGCCTCCACAATGAGGAGCGCCTCAGTATGCAGATTAATCTGTCAGCTCGGGGGGACCGGCCCGCTGACCTGGACAAGCTTAAGCCCTATGTCATTGAGCACATTTTGTTCATGTTTGTCGCTCCTTCTGCATTAGGTGAGTGTGTCTGACCTTTGGTTCCAAGAGCGAATATTAGCAAGTCTTGCACTGAGTTACAAAGTCATTGCTGTAATGTGTAAAGTCCAGCTTTAAGCAAATATTTGATTTGGTGATGAAACAAATATTGCAAAACTAAACATACTTTTTGTTTTCTTTATGAAATCTTCATCTTTTGTTGATGTTTCTCTAATAAATCGGTTTGTCTTTCAGAAGGGAATGCTAAAATAGGAGTTTATATGTTAAATTCTGGTGGAAAAAAGCTCTACATAAAGGTGAGCATCATTTTCAAGTTTTGTTTAACTTCATCATAGCTAGAATAGACAATCATTGCAGTTCTAAAAAGATGTTTTCTCTTTCCTGTCTTTCAAGGAAATGCAGGTGCTCTCAAAAGTAGAGATCAACCTGAACATCAATCAAGTTCTTCTCAGACCAGAGGCAAAAAACTTCACAGAAGTGGCTGCTTTCTCATGTAAAGGTATTTTACTCACAATAATGTACATGCACTCTTTTCACTAACTCCTAAGCAAGTTCTTCTAAGTGAAATATTTTTGATTTGTGTTTTTTTTCCATCAGGTTCTTTGTCAGGCCATGGACAGAAATGCATAAATCATATCAGTTTAAAAATAATGGTAAATAGGACAACCTATAACTTCCCTGGAGTACATATCACACACAGGTAAATAGAAGAAGTTGGCCTCGATCATGCTTGAACACACACAGCGAAATGCGCTGATGGTTAACAGAGTTTGTTGGTGCTTTCTGTAGATGGAAAGTGGCAGATCTGTTCAGTCTTTTTCAGGTCAAACAGAGAAATTCTAATGTTGTGGATGTGTGGTTCACCAACCATCTCCATGTGCCTCTCACTCTGCTGAATGCCAGCCTTTCAGAGAAGCTGCGTGGCTTAGTGAAGGTAGGCCTCAGTGGGTCCTGTGGAGATGGAAGATGGATAAAATGTTGTTTAGCAAATTGAGTTTGGGCGTGTGGATTGCTACTATACTCCATCCATTTTTATTTGAATGTTTGGTGCAGAGTTTAACAGATGGTCTCTGTCGTCAGGTGATGAACTTCAGCAGGCCTCTGAGAGTTCTCTCTGGTTGCTGGCATATTCTATCCCTCCAGCTACTAAGCAGAGCCGTGCCCATCAACCAGATGTTGACCCTGAGTCTGGATACCAGCCTGGGCACCACACTGCATATTCCTCTCTACTTCCATTCAACTTCTTCCAAGGTACAATAGTGTCTCTCATAGTCATGCGGTAGTGTGGACATATGAGAAGTAAACCTAAAGTGACTGTGTGCCGTTAGGGGCAAGTGGTGTTTGAGGCTGAAGGAGAGTGTGGACACCACTGTCCTCTCAGATTATCTGAAAAAGGTGAAACTGATCAACTCAAATTTATTCATCGCTTAGAACAACCACTTCCATTCTGAAAATATAATTTGTTTTAATTTTATTTCAACTGAACTCCTGCCTAGGTCACTCGCAGTGGCAGCGCTCTCTTCTCCCAGACTTTTCCTCCTCATCCTGGGCTGTGGACAGCAAGCTGGCCTCTGAGCTGTGCTCCCAGTGGCAGAGTCACAAAAACAAACTTTCTTGCAGGTGCGACACAGACTTGTAAACACACGTGTTGCATGTTTGCTCCCACAGAGTTGGTATCATAGGTAAAGTGTTTACTTTTGTCTTTCTAGATGGCCCAGACTCACAGTTGAAGGATCCTCTACTCTAGACTTTGGAGCCACAGCAGTCAATGAAAGCAAAGTGGGAAACTTTTACTTAGAGAAAATACATTTTATTGTTACATATGTTTGGATAATATGTAAAGAATGATTTTTTTTTTTCCAGGTCAAGGGGTTTACTCTAAAGAATCCCTCATCTTCTGTCATATCTGTGGAGATTCGAATCCTCTCCCTCTACCCTTCTCCATTAGAAGCTTTGGACCTACTAAACAAATGGTACGATATTCTGTTGATTTGACAGAAAACTAACTTCTATAGTTTTTTAAAATGTGGTCTGAGTGTTTGCTTTGTTTTTCTCTGACAGGTTTGAAATAAATCCTCTCAACGTCAACATTAGTACATCAGAATTTTTACTGCTGGCTTCTCATCATAAGGTAAAACTGTTTTATTCAACAAATAGCTATTTAGTCATTCTTCTGTTATGTCTAGTTCAGCATAAATCCTACATGTTTATTTTGTTTTCTTTAAAGATGAGTGAGAGCGAAGGAACATTAGACATTGGAGAGGGAGTTCTTCATCTGTTGCTGCAACCCTGGGAGATCAGAGAAGTGTCGGTGGTCTTCACCCCCTCAGAACACAAACCCACCACCACTATTCTTGTCATCAGGTATCATTCAGTTTTGTTTCTTTTTTATATATTTAAATATTCTCATGTGCAAAAAGACAGATGTCAGTACAAAAAAAATGTCATTTATGATTTTTTTTTTAACAAATATAATTTTAAAAATACAGTGTTCCCTTTGCTAAATCACGTTTCACCCTTCGTGATATTGCTGTTTCATGGACATTTTTCAGTGCGATTTTGCACTTTGTTTTTTTTTTTTTGGGGGGGGGTTTGTATTGTTTTCTATGCCCCATTGTGTTCTGTGTCCTGATTGGCTGTTGACCTTCTCAGTCAATCTTCTTTGTGTCGTGTCTCCTGTACAGAATACATTCAGTTTGCCAAATCTACATAAATCTTCCATCACAAGTAGATCTTTTTTTTCATTCTATAAACATGGACTTATCTTTCTGTAAATGTTTGAACTTTGAGAGTTTAAACAAGAGAGAAAAGTGAGAAAATGTTCCTTTCTGTGTAGAGTGTAGGGAGAGGGGATTTTACAACCCTGAAACATCTATAAGCCTGTTTTGTAAATTGTATCCATTGCAGGTCATTTTTAGAACCCAAGTCTTGAAATAAACAAGAGAACACTGCATATCAAAATAATTATTAATCCCACTTTATTTCTACTGTGTTTAAAAAATATTAGCAGACTTAATTTACTGGATGACTTCCAATAATTTGTTTCATCATACATTTTAATTCAGTTAAAAAAAAAGACTTTGTAGATGTTTTTATTTTTATTTGAGACATGTTTACAGTTTTTTTGTTTAAAGAACAAATTGGATTTGAAGTGAAAAAGATAATTTTGCTGAAAAATGTTGAAACGCTAAATTACTAGAACGTTTGGAGTCTGTCTCATTGACACAAAATTAATCCATCAATCCATCATACTCTATGAATGTTTATTTTGTATAACTGCAAGATAAATTGTTGTTTGGCTAAGTATACCAAAAAAACTCAAAATGAAAGTGACAATGTTTAGTATGTAGTGTAGATCACCTTACAGGTGAAAATTTTGACTGTCTTACTGACATTCTGCATCTGCAATTGCCCCTGTGGTTTAAAAACCTGAATGCAAACAAACTTTAGACATGACCTTCCCCTATCTGAAACAGAACATTTCTAAATGCATTCTTCTGCTTTTATGTGATGCAGGCTTTCATATTGACAGATTGCTGCATCTGTTGGTTTTGAATAGATAAGTCATTTAAAGTACTGCTATCAGATTCAGTTTTACAGCCTGTTGACTTTTCTAAAAACTTTGTAGTGGAACCCTCACGTTCTGTTTTCCATTTTTGACTGACTAAAATAGAAGAGATCAGGTGATCTTAAGTTTTTTACTTTTTCTTTACTTTTACGTTTGAAAACTGTGCTGTCATTATTTGTCTTGTTACTTGCGGACCTTTATGTGTTAATAATAAGTAAACGCAGATACGTTTGTCACAGTGATTTGTGTCTTTGCTTTACAGGAACAACCTGACTGTGTTTGACATGGTGACTGTTAAAGGTCACGGAGCCAAAGAGCTGCTGAGAGTTGGAGGCAAGCTGCCCGGGCCTGCGGCCTCTTTACGCTTCAGTGTTCCTCAGTCAACTCTGATGGATTGTCGGGATGGTGAGATTTTAGTCTGAACCCGATGATTCCTTATGCGGAAAATGACAAAACATCACCATGAGTAACATTATTGCATCCTCCCATCAGGTCTGCGCAGCAGCAAACCACTTTTCGCCATCAGAAAGAGTTTCAAGGTGGAGAACGCAGGAGAGCTTCCTCTGACTGTCATTTCCATGAACATTAATGGTTACAAGTGTCAGGGGTTTGGCTTTGAGGTGTTGCAGTGTCGTTCGTTTAGTCTTGAGCAGAACACCTCCTCTGAGATCAATATAGCGTATGTAAAACATCACGCTTTACATTCTGTTGCAGCACCTGACTTAGAAGCTGACGGCTCCCACTCTGTCCATTTTCAGTTTCACTCCAGACTTCACCTCCTCTTGGGTCATTCGAGACCTAACCCTGATGACTTCCCGCGGCACCACCTTTCCTTTCACCCTCAATGTGACGCTCCCCCACCACATGCTGCCGCTCTGTGCCCAGGTGGTGCCTGGCCCCAGCTGGGAGGAAACCTTCTGGGTGGTCACCCTCATATTTACATGGTTAAACTCTCCTACTATTTTTTTTTCCTCAGTTAGACTTTTATTTTTCTACACACAGGATCACATGATCTCAAAATTATTCCTATTTTTTGCAGCTTCTCCTTGTTTGGTGTGTGTCTGATGGCTTTCTATCAGGCACAGTATATCCTCACGGAGTTTGCAACACCGAACTTAAGGAGCAACCACACCTCTGTCTTGTCCCGGGACAACGGCTCCGTCAACAATGTGACACCTAATGGAGTAAAGTATGTCTAGCTACTTTAGTTTAGAAACATTGTAAACATATGCAAAAGTATTGTGTGAAACATGTTGAAGCATCCTGTTTATTTTTTCTACAGTAAAACAAAGGGAAGTTGTAAGACTTACATGGACACTTGTCACACATCTGACAAGGGGAAGGGGCGTGGCTCGCCAGTTCTAGCCAACAACCCCGCCCTGCGCCCACAATCCTCCAAGAAGAGCTCCTCTGCCACTCCCTCTCAGCAGCAAAAGAAACACAAAGTCTCTCTCTATTACACAAAGTACAAGTCCAGCACCTCCACAGCTGCAGCTGTCTCAGTGGATGAAGAGCATGAAGAGCTGACACCTGAAAGTCCTCTCACTCCAGACCTCTGCAACAATAATCCTGCTTTCATTGACGAGCTGGACAATAAGGCAGATGATCTCCAGAGCTCTATGGAGGAAATGGTGTCATCAGCTGGTATGTTTCCCATGGAAATCCCCGCTGAGTTCCCCACAGACGTCTCTCTGGATCCAGGATCCAGACCCGTTCTGCTGTTTTACAGTCCTGTGGACAGGAGCTGCACAGAGCACTATGCACAAAAAATGGATTCTGAAAAAAGGGACAATTCTGAGCCGGAGGTAAAAAAAAAAGGCTGCTGGATCTATCCGTCAGTGCATATTTCTGTATCTGAAAGTCCTTCATACTCTGTAATTACTAAAAGGACTTTCAGGAAAGTTTTTGTAACTCCTCTGCTTTTTTGGTTTAGGTTATAGACAAAAGCAAAGGCCAGAAAAAGAAGGGACAAGGTACAGAGACGTTCCTGACAACGGGAAATAAATCAAAGAAGAGTCGCAGAAAAACAGAAAATGCTTCCAGGTGTTGTATTACTTCTTCATATGGGTTCAGTGTGTCATGCAGATGTATAATAAAAAAAAAGTTATAAAGCATTTCAAATAAAACTGCAACAAGTTCAGAATCATGTTTGTCTCTGCAGCGCCCCTGAGCTCAATGGGCTGATATCATCAGAGAGAGACAAAGAGGCAGACTGGAAAACGGGTGACCATGGTGTCTGTGGAACCCGCAGCCGGAACCGGAGCAGCTTTAAAGCAGAGGAGCTGAAACCAGGACAGAATTCGGAGAACTTCCATAAACAAAATGGTGCGTATTCACCTTAAATATGCCAGCAACTACACATTATTGTCAAAACTTGTCAGGAATTCTCAATAAACAGAGCTTGTCCTCACTAATGTAGTTTAGCAAGTTCAAAGTACTCTATAGAAACTTAGAAGACTTTGACAACATTAAAGCAGCGGTAATAAAATAACAATTGTAGGAATATTTGGCTATAGAAAAACAAGCACAAATAAGAATAACTTTTAAAAAAGCAAAACGTATTGAGTTTGGGAAAAAAAAAAACCTATACGCTGCATTCGGGTTTGGTTATTCAAAAAAATAAATAAAGCCAAATTCTGAAAATAAAATGCAGTATTGATTAGTAAAATCAATTGGCTTTCCTTTGAATTATTTTTTTCAGGGTCAAAACTCCTTTCATAGTAATAATTTTATAATGGATGAATGAAAGTTGCACTTTTGTTCTTCTTACATCACTGGTAACTGTTTTTATTAGCTAAACTCAATTGGTTTTGAGTAGAAATTTCAGAAAAATAAATCATTTTGTGTTGGATCCAAAACAGATTGGTATAATTGTGTAATTTTTGAATCAAGATGGAATCAGTTCAGTATTTTAACAGGCATATTCAGCCTGCACAGCACTTTTAATTTATAAAACTTATTTGACAATGAAATGTGTTTTATTTTTATAACACTGCATATAGACACAACTTTTAAATTGAATTGTGCCTATAAAGAGTTTGACGACTTCCATATGTGATGCTATTTGTTTGACTTTAAATCCACAAAGGAGGACATTTCACTGAAAGCTGCTACAGTGAAACTTGTGGCTTTAACACGAGTGACTCTTGTTGATTTCCAACAGGTGTGTGTCCTGCCCGTGCTCACAGAAAGAGTCAAGCTCAGTGGCGTGCAGACGGCGTTTGTGAGTCAGGTTCAGACTCGGGCAGCTCCTCTGGCAGTTCCAGGACCAGCAGAGGGAGCTGGGGCAGCTGGAGCAGTGCCAGCAGCATAGAAGGAGACAAGGAGCACAGTGCTCGAGGACAAGCCTGCTCTACCTCATCTAGAAAACGTAGGAGGCTTGAACACTCCACCTGTTTTCTTTTTGTTCATGAGTTATTTATCGTTATAATGAATTTTTGAAGGGATCCATAATCTGTTTTTTGTCTGTGTTTTCAAATAAAATATCAACTTCAGTCATTGCAGTTTGGACTTTGGATATTTATAGTATCTCCTTTTTCTCTCTCAGGAGACTCTATGCAGTACAATAACTACTCTCAAGAAAGAGACTACCAGACGGTGAACTCAAACTACAAGGCTTTAAGGTATTACCAGCTAAACTAAGCTTGATCATTGTGAATCTGTAGCACAAAAACCTGCAGAAATGCAGCCCAAAGGAAGAAAGTTGTCCCCACTCTTATGAATTAAAGTCATATTTTTAACTAGTGTTGGGTAGCATAGACTAAAGTTTGCTAATTTAATTGTGGATGTTGTCCACCTTTGCTTTTGATCTCCTCAGCATGAACAGCTTATACCATAACGATGTGTGCCAAAGCCCAGAGACTCCAGCTCCCAGCTTCATGCCAAGTTTTGCTGCTGTCGCTGCTGGAGTGGACAAAAACATGGGTAAAAACAACAGCAAACACAGTAAACACACTTAGTGTTTTTCTATTCCGTTGATTATGTTGATGGACTGTTATGTTCTCTTCCAGAACTGTGTGGTCAGTATCCACCTGGAGAACCTTGTTCAGCGTTATCCGTTCCTCTTACCAACGAGTTCAGATACAACACCACTGAAGCTCTGCCTTACATCGCTCAGCCTGCAGCTTCTGGGTCCTACAATGGGTACGATCATAACAATCCATGTTTAACAAAGTCAGCTCCTGATGCTTTGGATAAAGTGGAGTGGAATACATTTGTTGTTGTGTAAATGTCATTGATTTTGTGTGTTTTTGTTCTGTTGTTTAACTGTTTTGTCATCTCTGCAGGTTTACATGGAGTAGTGCCAACAGGAATAGCAACAATCCCCCCAACTACACAGGTATACGTTTTCTGTTGGCTTATATTTTTGTGTAAAAATGTGTGTTTGATCTATTTTTTTTTATCAAAATAAAGATCAGATATGTTCACCTAAAGGAGCAAATATTCTCAGACTCAGTTTCCCAAACTGTTTTTGGAGATGTTATCAATACTATTTTAGAGATACTTGTGTGTGTGTGACCCACAAAACAAAAATTTGCTTTGGACTCTAGATTTGGGATTTACTTATCCATTTTTAACGATTTTTAAATGTTAATCTGTGGTTTTTTTTATCTGTGGTTCATTTGAGGCAGCACAGATGCAATAAAACCCTTTGCCGGCTTTTCTTTTTTTCTGGAATGTAAGACTTAATTTGGACTTGAAAACTGAACTCCACTGGCCCAGGTAATAAAGAACAACAACATTAGTTACCATAGCTATGCAGATGACACACACATATATATTACAATGACACCTGTACACCGAGGCCCTGTACAGGCTCTTGGTAAATGCATTGAGGACATCAATGACTGGATGTGTCACAACTTACTTCAATTAAACAAAAACAAAACTGAGGTTTTTGCTTTTCGGGCTAAAGAGAAATGGTTGGTTGTCACTACAGAGCTTCAAATCTATTCATCTTAACACCACCAACCAGGCCAGAAATGTGAGTGTAGTGATAGACACAGACCTACATTTTGATAAACACATTAAGACAGTCACAAAATCAGCCTATAATCTTAAAAATATTTCAAGGATTAAAGATCTGATGTCCAGGACCTGGAAAAACTAGTTCATGCATTCATCTTTATTCGACTTGACTATTGTAACAGTGTTTTCACAGGAATACCAAAAATAAATCAATCAGGAAACCACAGCTTATTCAGAACTCAGCTGCTCGTGTTCTCACAGGAACAAAAAAATAGATCACATCAGTCCAGTTCTGAGGTCTTTATGCTGGCTGTCTGTCTGCCAGAGAATAGACTTTAAGGTTATGCTACTGGTTTATAAAGCTTTGAATGGTCACCAAAATACATGACTGACCTCCTGATCCAGGATATACCAGCCAAACCTCTCCCGTTCATCTGGATCCAGTCTTTTGTCAGTTCCTAGAGTCAAAACTAAACATGGAGAATCTGCATTCAGCTTCTATGCTCCACAGATCTGGAACAGACTTCCAGAAAGCCTTAGATCAGCTGAAACACTCAGTGTATTTAAATGCAGGTTAAAGACCAACCTGTTCTCAGCTGCATTTGATTCATTTGTATTCAAGAGTTGAAATCCGCACTGTTTATCTATGCTTGTTTTAAATTCACTTCTTTTTAATTTTCTTCAAATTTTATTGTAATGATCACACCTTTGATGTTTTGATTGTTTTCGTTCTTTCGTGTTTTATGTAAAGCACTTTGAATTGTCTTTGCACATGAAATGTTCTATACAGATTAACTTATTCTGTCTGTTGCAATGCTCAGCTTACTTAATGTGCTCTGTTTGGTTATGAGATGAAACCAATACAATAAGTCATGTTTAAGTTTCTTTTCTAACAAAGTATTTTACAAACAAGAACCTAATGAGACATAAGATTATCAGGTTTTTGTTCTTACCGTCTGTTTATTTCTTTTCTTTGTATTCTTAGATAACGGAGGCTTTTCCGGTTGTTTTCCTCACCAAGAGAACTGTGACATTGGAGGTAATCAGCCCAGCTGGAATGAGGAGCAACCTCAGAAACCCCCTGCAACCTGGAACTCTGCAGCCTGTGTGGGCAGCAAGGTAACACTGCAACATCCGAGTCCAAAGAGTTGCCTGCTAAATGCAAATTACTCCGGTGTGTAAATATAGAACATTGTAAGCTTAATAAAGGCCATTCACTGAGCAAAATCCACAACTCTTTCACCTGTGATCAAACCAGATCACAGGTGTTTTTTAATCTATTTTTTTTTTATCAGGTCAATGAACATTATTAAACATCTATCCAGGTCGTGATGGATGTACAGTGCTTTGCGAAAGTATTCGGCCCCCTTGAACTTTTCAACCTTTTGCCCCATTTCAGGCTTCAAACATAAAGATATAAAACTGTTATTTTTTTGTGAAGAATCAACAAGTGGGACACAATCAGGAAGTGGAACAAAATTTATTGGACATTTCAAACTTCTTCACAAATAAAAACTGAAAAATTGGATGTGTAAAATTATTCAGCCCCTATAAGTTATTATTATTGAACTGAAAGTTTAGACGGACGCCCCGGTCTTTGAAGATTTACAGTGGTCTGATACTGCTTCCATTTCAATATTATCGCTTGCACAGTGCTCCTTGGGATGTTTAAAGCTTGGGAAATCTTTTTGTATCCAGATTTAATTTAAACTTCTCCACAACAGTATCTCGGACCTGCCTGGTGTGTTCCTTGT
The DNA here is from genome assembly GCA_036245035.1 of Adrianichthys oophorus. Taxonomy (NCBI): domain Eukaryota; kingdom Metazoa; phylum Chordata; class Actinopteri; order Beloniformes; family Adrianichthyidae; genus Adrianichthys; species Adrianichthys oophorus. The sequence continues at coordinate 5,845,076 of BSAI01000119.1, read as the reverse complement.
TCTTCATGATGCTCTCTGCGCTTTAAACAGACCTCTGAAACTATCACAGAGCAGGTGCATTAATATGGAGACTTGATTACACACAGGAGGATTCTATTTCTCATCATTAGTCATTTAGGTCAACATCGGATCATTCAGAGATCCTCACTAAACATCTGGAGAGAGTTTGCTGCACTGAAAGTAAAGGGGCTGAATCATTTTGCACGCCCAATTTTTCAGTTTTTTATTTGTTAAAAAAGTTTGAAATATCCAACACATTTCTTTCCACTTCACGATTGTGTCCCACTTGTTGATTCTTTACAAAATAATACAGTTTGAAGCCTGAAATGTGGCAAAAGGTTAAAAAGTTCAAGGGGGATGAATACTTTCGCAAGACACAGTAAAATTGATGGATTATAGCAATTATGATCATTTGCATAATTGATTCCAGTTTACTGAAACTGTCAATGGATTTTGCTTCTGCAATGAAAATGGGTCTTTATTTTTATTTGTTTTTTTTAAGTGTAGGTAAATTAAGCAGCTAAGCCTGCAAAAACACTTAAATCTGTGATCGGCTTGTAAACAAAGAACCATTCATGTGAAACGCAGTTCAGACATGAAAGCACATATCAAATAGTCTCTTTGTAAACCTGGTTTTGTTTCTGATCGCTCTGTTGGAACTTTACATATAAACAGTATAAAGATCAGTTATCATTCTTCCACAAGGATGTTTTTCCAGTATGAAAGTTTTTCTCCTTGAAATCTAAAATTCATTTTAAAATAAGTGGTTTTTTTTTCATTTTTTAATTCAAAAAGAAAAAATCGCTTTACGTTTTAATCAGAAATGTTTGAAACTTTGACACTTTACACGTAAAGAATGTAATTTTCTTCTTTGAAAAAAAAGATGTCATCTTAAATTTGAACTGTTGTTTACAGAGAAAAATAGGACAGTTTATAGTGCTGTAACGAGTGTTTGATTACTCGAATATTCGCAATCTGCTGCCAGAAATTTGAGTAGTAATGTTCATTATATCCAAGTTCGTTGATTTTTGATCTTTATAAATATAGAAGAGTCTAGTATAAATACGATTCAGGCACAATGAATTTATTGTCCTAAAATGCAGAATAATCTTGAATTTTAAGTTTATAAACTGAAAAAAAAAATCTCAGTGCTACTGTCACCAGAAGTACACAAATCTCCAAGAATAAAAGTTATGGTGACGCTTTCTATTTTCAAAGTAAAACTATCAAGTGTGTTTTGTTTTTTTTTTATTTAAAGAAATGAGACTAAAGTTCTGTTTACTGACTTAAGTTCTGAAAAAACAAATTTTCTTTAGCTCTGGTGTTTTTGACTTTTTTTTTTTTTTTTTTAGCTTTACAACTTTTTTCTTGACCAATTTAGGCTTTTTTTCCTCATCATTTCACAACTTCCTTCTTGTAAATGTAATTATTTAAGATATTTTTATGGTGGCCCTAGTACTCGTGCCGTAGAAAAAACAGTTATTCTTGTGCAGAAAATACTTTACGCAGAGCCTTTATATTTTCTTATAGTGGCCTGTCTCTAATAGACGCCGGTCTCCTATAAACGGCGGGTTTAACAGCTGGTCATTACTTTAGACGCCGGTCTGTAATAGTGGCGGGTGTCAAAGAACATTCTGATAAGGAATCTCACCACATTTTGAATGGCGCAAGCACATGGGTGATGTTAGGAAGACTACAGAAAAACAGATCAGCAAGCAAACCAATTGTCTAGTGAAGGTGCAAAGGAGGCGAACGACAAATTAAAAGAACTGTGTTGAACATGGATTAATGAGCAAAGACAGAAAGTTGTGTGTCTCCAGGAAAATGATTGGCATGAAAGCAAAGAAGATTTTTGATGCAGAGATTGATGATGCTTCAAAGAGAAAATAAACGTTCACAGCCATTGCTAAACAGAACAGAATACTAATTTTAATAAATTCTGAAATGTTCATCTGGTTTTGTTGTCTGCATTTTGTGACTGAATTTCACTGTAAAATGAACCCATTAATCATCACCATTCTGTCTGTAATGGAATGAACACCTTTCTATAATAAACGCCTGGCCGGCTTTCAGAGTTTTGGAATAAAAACACTGGTGCTTCTATCAGAAGATAAACGAGATGCGGATTTGCTTTAATTGTTTTTTTCTCTTTTATTTTTTTTCTCAGCCGTTCTTCCCAGCAACCCGCAGCCTGTCCCCGATGTCCAGCCTGTTTGGGTCCATCTGGACCCCTCAGAGCGAGCCTTATCAACGCCACTTCCAGCCCGAGCAATCAGGACCAATGTCCCCCGTGTTCCCAGCCACACCCATCACACCGCCGCACTCTCCCTTCAACCGGGGTCCAGGGGCTACTTATGCTCCAATCCAGTACTCTGGCTTCAACCCGTTTGGCCCCCACATGAACCTGGACATCTGGAACTCTTCCTCCAACCGCAGCTCCAACTCGCAGCTCTCCAATGACTCCGTCTACTGTGGAGATGTTTAGGAAAGAGAAATAAAAACGCAGACCTTAACAATAACTACAAACACATGAAACCTTGTCAAAGAAAGGAAATAAAATGAATGTTCTTTTATCAGTGATGGGGGGAAAATGTGAAAATTTCTTTTATGTTCCAATTTTCAAACGTTAAATGTTGTGAGAGGTAAAATGTGTTGTATATTTTTCTAGATGTTTTGCAGTTTTGATCATGGAAAATAAAAAAAAAAAAGGACCTGGTTTGCTTCTAAGTTACACAACAAAATCTGTGTTACTCCTGTTCTTCTATAAGTTTTTGGAGTAGTTTGTATTAAACAATGAAGTTTATGGTTAGATATTAACATTCATTTTAACATTCACCAGCATTAAAGACCAGATGGTTTTCTAAGAAAGACGATAATCTGAACAGTTCTCTTTTTAAAAAAGACATCAGATCAAGAAAAGCACTAAAATGGAACAAAATAAAACATGTTTCGTTTTGTGTAATTTGTCCAAAACACTTTTTAATAGTGAATATTAAAATGTAAAAAAATAAAACTAGGAACTGGGATTTATAAGTGGAAAAAAGTGCAAAAGTTATTAAATTGAACTCTAGTTTCTCATCACATCTTTTACAAAATATTGAGATAAGATCGTTTTTAGAAAAAACTTCAAATCTTGTCCTAAAGTTTTTACACTTTCCAAATAAAGCAGATTAACACCAGTTTGGATGAAACTGAGCAGTGTGAAAGACCCTAAAGGTGAGAACAGCTTTTGGGGAGCTTAGGTTTTGTTGTGGAAGAAACCACCAAGTCCACTTTTTCTGGACACAGAAGACAGACTGGTAAGTAAGCTCGTCTTATAGGTCGGCAGGTTTTGTTGACCCCAGAGGTCAAAGTTGATGACATGGGACTGCAGAGAAATGATAAAGTTTTCGCCCAAACCATCCTGTTCTCCACGGGCCGTCTGTACCGTTTTAGTACAAACATGAGCCTCAAATCTGGTTGTTTCTTCACCAAGTGAGCCACGACATTCGAGGTAATCAGCCCAAAATGTAATTATTAAACTACAAGAACACATTTTAAACCGTATAACTAATTTATTCCTGTTGCTCATGTTTTAAAACAGACATTTTCATTAAATCACAAAGATAATTGAGGTAATGTCATTTTTATTGTTTGAAAAAGGTACTTAATGATACTGTTCTTTAGACTTTACCATTTCTAAACTACTGGTATGAAATCTTGACAGACTTTTTCTTTCCGACTCAAGTGCTCGAACCCATTGGATCAGATCTTATTTTTCTTTGAGGCAGTGCTACATCTTCCATCTGTGGTAAGAAGCACATTTATTTATTTTTTCAACCTGAAGTTTTAAGGACTTTTTATGCACCAGTACACACAGTTTTTGGTAAAAAAGTAAACTTTTAAGACATTCAAACCCAGCCAACCTTCTTTGTGATACCTGGATCTTAATCCTTGGCTTGAACTGAACTAAACATTTCTACACTTCATGTCTAAAAACCATCGTGTTCATGTCTATTATATCTCTGAGGTAAATATCTGAACTGTGTTTATTTAAGAGTTCATAAAGAGCCATTTTTAGTCTTTTAATTTTCAGGCAAATCTCACTAATCCTTTTTAATAATCCACCTAAAATCAATATTCCAGGTGGTTTGGGCTCCTGACTTATGACAAAGATTCCCTACGAAGCCCCAGAAATGCTGGTTCCAGTTTTCAGACTTTTATTTTTTAATGTGAAACTGAACCTTAAAGTGAAAATGGTTGCACCCGTTTTAAATTCTAATATGCCGCCTGTTTTGAAAGGCAAAGAATAATCTCATTTCCATTCTTGTTTTAGCTTTAATCTATTTTAACTCTTTTCACTGATGATTTGCTCCATTGAAGTCCAACCTTAATGGGTTTGGGTCATTCAGATTTGTTGTTTTTAAGTCTATTTTAACTTTCAGAAGAAGAAAACAAATTGACATCATAAAAGCACATTTCCCCTACAGGCAGATTGTTCTGTCTGTTTTTTTGATTCCCCCAAACTTTCTACCTTTCCGTCAATCATAATTTCATGCTACAAATTCACAATAAATGACTCCTCCGAGAGTTTTTTTGTGTGCTTTGTGTGTGTGTGTGTAAACGTGCTTGTGTGCCTAAAAGCGTGTGTAATTCTTTGTTGGGCTCTTAAGAGCTGACATATTGCAGCTATTGATCTTTAGTCCTAAAATCAACACAGAAGCCGGGATACTGACGACAAGCTGGGTAGAGGGGCATCAGGGTGTTCTGATAGCGCACAACCACAGACACACACACGTGTACAATGATACAGTGGTCTGCAAACATCAGTAAAACTCAGTGGCTGTGCAGGATTTAATCAGTGAGACTTAAAACAGTTTGATTTTGTGATATATGCGCTTTCAAAAGCACAGATGTCTGCTTTGCTGTCTGTGAACTGTAAGCATTCTTTACTTTTACTTTATTTTGGTCTATTTTTTTAAACAACAACCTAATTTTACTATTTTCCTTTGCATTAAAATAAACACTTTTTAAATTATTTAAATGTTTTATCAGAGGGGATATTAAAAAACAACAATTTTGTGGAGCAGTCTACTATAACCTTACTGTTTAAACCAAATGACATTTATCAATAAACAATCTGAGGAGTTTTAGTTTTGAAAAAGAAAAGATGGTACAAAAGGAATTTCAATGCATTGCTTAGTGACTGTTGTGGTTATGTTTCAGAGCAAAAATGATTTTAAACTAAAATTTAAAAAAAGTTTATTGACGACATTGTCATCTTTCTCTTAGAAAATGTTGTCTGTTGTTGTTTTCAAATGGAGCACAATACTGCAGTCAAACTTTTAACAGGACCCATTCAGAGCAAACTTTAAAAAGTTTTATCTTTGAGGGCATGCAACGGTTTAACCACTCGAGTGCATCCTACAGGTGCTTGGTGTGTTTTTTCTTCTGGCTAAAGTCTCCATTATGGATTTTATTTTATGCCGTATTTGTCTTTATCTTAGAAATGTTTGTGCTTATTATAGTCGTCTTTTAGAATCATCTTGTGGTTTATCACCAAATGCTGCTGTTCAGAAGGCAATTTACTTATGCACTTGCCAGATTATTAACAAAATATCAATTTAACAAAAGTTCAAAACAATCTATAACAGCCTTATAAACTCAGGACTCATTTGAATCTATAAGGATTGTCACATTTGACACTGGTCGTTGTGTTTCTTAACCCTCAGTAGTCGCTGAACCACCGGTTTGTTTGCCAGTCACAACAGCGGTTTACAATGACGAAGAAATGACACCGGCACCCCCAATTAGTTCATTCATTCATTTTCTATATCGTTTTATCCCTTTCGGGGTCACGGGGTTGCCGGAGCCTAACCCGGCTACTCATGGGCGAAGGCAGGGGACACCCCTGGACAGGTCCCCAGTCTGTCACAGGGGCCACAGTCACCCATCCAGACCTAGGGACAATTTAGTGACCAATTAACCTTTGAAGCATGTTTTTGGACGGTGGGAGGAAGCCAGAGTCCCCGCAGAAAACCCACGCATGCACGGGGAGAACATGCAAACTCCACACAGAAAGGTTCCCCATTGGTGACACTGTTTCAAGTTAGTTTCAAGTTCATAGTGGAATTTTTGTGTAATATGATTAAAAAAAGAATCTGCAGTACTAGAAAGATTGATATCGACCATCACCACAAAAACAGTTTTAAAGATACATTATCAGCAGGTTGTAGAAAAAAAGATTAAAAAAAACACAGACTTGGTGCTGGAGTTTCCCAAAAGGCAGCACTTTGTTTGAGTCTAGCAAGAATAAAGTCAGAGGCCGCTTTGTCTTCATAGCAATTTTCACACACAGCATTTAAACAATGAAGTAATGTAGTTTTAAATGGGTATTAAAACATGGAACATGAAGATAGAGTTCTGAAGGTGCAGCCTCTCTATGCTGCAACCATGCATTGTTGTCACAAATTGTTCTTTACTTTTTGAGCATGAAAACTTTTAAATGTGTTCGTTTTTCCACTGGTTTCAGATACTGCTTGTATTCCAGTGTGTCCTTCAGTCACTGCTGATGGTTAGCATCCCTCTCCAAAAGTCAAAAAAGCATGTGATTTGATTTCATGCTCTTTTATACTTTAACTGGCTTGATAACAGGGACAGAAAACAAACAATGATGCGTTCATGTCTGTGTGTATAACAGCTCTTCAGCATCTCTTAGCAGAGGATCCATTAGCCTGCAACCTTCTCCTCGGTTGCCCAGCGATTAAGTAAACAACATGTGTTTGACCAATTCCACTTGCAAATATTTGTCCTGGAAGTTTCCTGCAGGACATACTCGTCTGCAGCCATGTGCTGAGGTATATATAAGGCGGCAATCCCACTGGGCCAGCATCACATGCGCACACACGCTAAAAAGGAGATCCATTAGTGACCCAAACCATCATCTGGAATCATCTGAATTCAGCCTCAAATTCAAAAGGTAAACTGCTTTTCAGGTTTTTTTTTTTTTTGTCCTGATCTCCTCTGTCTCGTTCTCACTTTTTCTTCTGGGTTTTTCTTCCCCCCAAAGTTGTAACCAACATGGCTACAGGTGTCATGGAGAACTTCCTCGTTCAGGAGCCAACTCCAAACTACTTCCCTATGTTTTTCCAGCACTCCCCCTGCAGAGAGGATGAAGAGGAGACACTGGCGGAAATATCAGAGGAGAGAGAAGATGAAGAGGACAGAGAGGATGAGGAGGAGGAAGATGAAGACTGTGAAGCTCAAGAGGATGAGGAGGAATGTCTTGGTGGGTTTCTTTTAAACTCTGCTGACCCTGTTCTGGACATGACCAAGCAGCTTCTCAGGTTTGCCGATCTCATCAGCCATGATGTCCAGCGGTATTTCGGTCGCTGCTCTGATGATCGACAAGTTTGCGACATCTACAGTGACTCTGTCTCCATCACAACTAGTGGACGTCTGCGTTACTATGACGACCTGCTGAAAATTGCAAGAGCGGAAAGTCCAAACATGCAAGACTGTGTTTCTGCAGGCAGTGCAGAGGAACCAGACATCGGCTTTGCCAGTGGCACCAGTGGTCTTGGGCCCCTGGCTGAACTGTTCGACCACAGGGGTCTGAGTCAGAGCCAAGGCCAACCCATGATCAAGCGACACCTCCCACTGAGTTTCTGGACCGAGCCGGTCCCGCACAGCTCTCTGGTTGACTTCAGGAACGGTTCTGACCTTAGCCCCACAAACTGTGGAACTCACACTCAGGATGGTGCGCACGTCACCAAACACATGAACTACAGCCTTCTTATGCACAGCAACACGCAGACGCTCAGCAACATTCAGCCGGACTTCAGCGACCTGCTGGCAAATTGGGATCCAAACCTGGAGTTCACACACACTCTAACCGAGGACACACACATGCAGCACTGAGCGCACTGCTGACATGTGGAGTCCACAGCTGTAACAAAGTCAATAAAAAAGAAAAACTGCCATGTTTCCATTTCCTTTTTGGATTTTAATCTTCTTCAGTCAGATTAAGATGTACCACTTTATCTGGATGAATGTGTTCATTCATTGAATCTTAAAGCCTTTTTTTGTCCTAACTCTTCATGGATTCCTTTAAAAAAACAGTGTCACACTAATGTAATAATTTAGAAAGTCAGATCTGGAAGAACAGTTGATGTTGCAGTCTCTGATCTCTGGTTTGACTCTCTGGGGGAATTTCCCTGCTGGTGAACGAAATTAAGATTTAACTGATTATAATTTCATATTTTACAAATCCTAATTTGGAGAACTGTCACTGAAGACATAACCTGCCTTTGTTCAGCTCTTCTAGTGTTTCTGCAGAGGCTAAGGTGAAAGAAAAGTCACAAAAGTGTTAAGTAATTCAACATGCAGAGACACACAGCTACAGCTGTCATCGGTAATGTCACAGACACCTCTGTCTGTGCCATGGTTTAGTGGAACAGGGTTAAAATCTTTAATAAGCGAGCACACATGTTCAGCAGGTAATATGTCACTTATTCATGTACAATTTTGTCGTTTCTTTCCCATTTTTTAAACTACAGGAATTCAACTGAACATAAGGTATCTACCCCCCCCCCCACACACACACACACACAAAAAAAAAAGATGAAGACCTAGCTTCATAAGCTTTCACAATCAGAAGGAAATTTACTTTTGTGTTTAATTAAGGAATTTGAAAGACAATATTTTTTAAATATGTATAATAATCATTAGACATGTTTATTCATTAGCAAGTTAATGAATTAATTATTTTACTATTAATTGTTCAGTGGGTTTTTTTATTTATTACATTTTTGACACATCACATCTCCAAACTGTTGCCTCTTTGTATTCTTTCTACAGTACAGCAACTCTCTTCTAACTTACGATGGCTCATAAGAACAAAGTTCAGTCATTTGTTACTTTTCGTCAGGTCTATTTTATACCTTGAAAGCTGTGTCTCCACCAAAAGTTTTGCATCACAAAGTGTGGCAAAGTAAGCTCTACAATTATACAAATTCTTTCATTCTGGACAAGCAAAAACCGGGTGCCAGAAGGAAAAACAGGATGTTCAGAGAGGACTACAAAGTTGCTGGGTTATGGAATCAGAAGATCATGTCAAAAGATTAAAAAACACAATTTTAGATTTTAATGTCTTTTTCTAACAAGGAGTCAAATTTTTTTTAGCTAACTATGAGTAAATAGAATTTTTGCTTTAACTTTTCATCAAAACACTGACTGCAGCACCTTTGTTTTGCTTAAGATTTCATAGAGAAGTTCTTGAACTGCATTATATTGACCCATAAGATATCAGTATAACAGGAAAACATCAGAAATGTGTTCATTGGTCCACTTTTCCTTTATATATATATATATATATACTGTATGATTTTAAAAAAGGAGAGAGAGAACCCTGAAGACGCTGTCAGCCCTGTCCTCCTGTTGGTTGAGCGTCTACATCATGACCCAAGGAACCCGAGCCCTGCAACCCCCAACTTCCCACCATCCAAGATGGACCAGAGCAAGGAAACCAAGCAGGACCATTACCCCCAGCCCGAAAACAGACATCCCAGCCAAGATTGAGAAGACACAAGTTCAAAAGCAAAGGCGTAAAAAAAAAAGAGCTAATAAATAAATTAAATCAAAGAATAGTAATAACTCCTGAGAACAAGTACATAATACATAATACAATACATAATAAAAACAAATACACAGTTTAATCATAAATAGCACATTAAAACAAAACCAACTTTAAACACAACTTAAATGCTAATCTAAAAAGATGAGTTTGAGGTTTTTCTCAAAAACCTCCACAGTCGATAAGACCCTCACTTCCTCAGGCAGGCTGTTCCTTAGGTGAGGCCACGCCATGTATGGCGTGGCCTCACCTAAGGAACAGCCTGCCTCGCTATGGGTTTTTGTCTGAAGTCCAGGCAGTTTTAGCAGTCCTGCAACCGAGGACCTGAGGGCTCTTGGAGGGTCATAGGCTACAAGTAATTCAGAAAAAAAGAAGGTCCAAGACCATTAACAGTCTTATAGACTTATAAAAAAATCTTAATATCAATCCTATAACTGATTGGGAGTCAGTGCAAGGACTTTATGGGTTAAGAAGTGTAGTAGTTTATTTAAATACTCCAAACTTGAATAAAAAAAGCACAAACTAGTTTCTCTGCATCATTTTGTCATAGGATGTTCCTAGTTTGAAAAATATTACAGAGACTAAAAACCATTTTCCAGAACTTTTGTTTACGTACGAGATGATCACTAAATTACTTCCATCCAGTATACTTAATTTATTTCAGGGTAAATTCCTGAAGGTGTTCGTTACTATAAATTTAAATGTGATCTGAATTTATTGAAGAGTTTAGAGTTTTATGGTTTATTAGATAAGTAAAGCTGAATATCATCAACATGTCTGCTGTGCTGTCTAATGGTTCCTAGTAGAAGCAAGTTATCAGGACTGGTCATCCTGATGATTTTAACTTCAACATATTGCATAAAACATTTCAGCACAGTGAGAGTTTTTTGAAAAATCCAGGTTTGTTTCAGGCAACTGACTGGGAACAGGTGTGTGAATATGTTAAATAGGAAAAAAACAAAGTCAGAAAAGAAGGAAAAAGCTGCAAATAAGATGATAAGTAAAAGCCGATCAACCTGCTTCTAAAATGTTCAGCCAGATGGCACTTTTTCATTGGCTTGCACTGACTGGAAAAGTTACCCAAAAGTGTAACGTCTGATTGGAGGAGAGAGAAGGCCAGTAACATTTTGACACACACACACATCATTGTAGATAAATAAACCCTACAGTCATTTCAGTGACATGCAAGCTGAAGCTCTTCCACACCTGACAGGAGCTCACACACAAACATAAGGATGAGGAAGCTCCTGTGGATGAGTCTGCTGGCTCTGCTGCTGCAAGCCTCATGCGTCCAAGCCAATGATGACAGCGCAGAGGAGCACAGAGATGCTCAAGACGACACAGCAAAGGAAACTACAGAGGAGGCCTCAGCAGAGACAGGCGAAACTGAACAGCCACCAAAGAAGGAGAAAACAACCGAGATAGAAGAGGAGCAAGACATCATGATTCTGCACATCAACAACTTTGACAGAGCTCTCAACCAGAACAAACATCTGCTGGTTGAATTCTGTAAGTTTTATTGAGTCATCAATAATTGTTTAACAGATTTATACTAGAACATCTAAAGTTATTTGTGCTTAAACCTCACAGCCTTTGATCACTTTTGCGGGAGACAGCAAGCTTTGTTTTAGATTTTTTCGGGGAACTGCAGCGGATTTCAAGGTTGAATAATTTCAAATTTCTCTATATCTACAACTAAATAAATCAATAAAAAAAAAGATGATGCACTGTGGGATTAGGATTGATGTTAAAATACTTTGCAACTTTTCTGATGTTGAAAAAGTGTTTTCCACTCACACTATTTGCCAAAAATACTATACTGGGTGAGCATATTGCCAGTCCTGTCCAGATGCTTCCGTGGTGAAATTCTCCCACAGATGAGCCCAGTAACGGCAGAGTGGGAATAGATGGGATAAAAGCTTGTTCCAACTGCTGCTTCCACTATCAGCAGCTCATTTTCCTGTTTATCTGAGCAGGAGCTGCTGATAACCATGGGCCGAGGCCGGTAGCCGAGCACTGTTCTGCAGAAACACTTGAACTCTGTGTGTGTGCGTGCAGATGCTCCCTGGTGTGGCTACTGTAAAAGATTTGAGCCAGTTTATGCCGAGGCTGCTGGGATGCTGAAGGAGGAAGGCTCAGTGATGCGTTTGGCCAAAGTGGATGCCATTGAGGAGAAAGAGCTGGCTGAGGAGTTCAACGTTGACAGCTTCCCCACTGTGAAGCTGTTCATGAATGGAGACAGAAAGCAGCCTATTGACTACACTGGTGAGACCACGGGCAAAAAAAAGCTGCTTTTTTACTATTGTTAGCAATGAGACTGGAATGTATTAGTTGCCCTTTTTGATCTTAGTTTGTGTTAACTTCAATGCAAAAGCTGTAACACAGACAACAGGTGCTTGGACTTGACTTGTCTGCCTTCATTGTCCAGGTAAGAGGACACCTTCAGGAATAGTTGAGTGGTTAAAGCGCCGCACAGGACCTGGAGCTGCAAACCTGAACTCTGCAGACTCTGCAGCTGAGTTCATCAACACCCACAACGTCACAGTTGTTGGATTCTTTGATGTAAGATTTCTCTATTTTTATTTATTTCTATTTTTAAAATGCATTCACAGCATGGCACCATTCTAGTAAAAAGGAAGATTACCATCTTTCTTTAAAGAAAAATAATATTTGGTCATTGGAAAACCAAATTTAGATCCATCATCAGTTCTTAAGTCTATATTGAAAACTGTTGAGCTGACACTTGAAAATCTGTTCAAGTCTGAAGAATATATGCTCTCTTGAGGAGAAGTCAGTCTTTTACATCTCTCAAGATGAATACTGGATAACTTTTTTTTTTTTTTTTTATCAAAGCAGCTTCAGTCCCTTTATAGAGATGAAAAAGATACAGATAATATGTTGAAAAATAATATGTTGGAAGATATACGGTATATAGAATTGGACTGAGCGAGTGAGACATCACCCAGAGAAAACTGAAAGCAGGCTTAGGAGAGTTTTTATCATTCATCATTGCTTTGTTGGTGCACTATGAATCCTAGTACTGTTACATGACACAGTTTTGGTCAAACTTTAGTTGCTACACTCATGGCCTTAATCTTGACCCTAGCTTACACACAAATAAACTTTTTTTTTACTTTGTATGCAAAAAAAAAAAAAAAAAAACGAAAAAAAAACATTAAAATTGTGTCCCTCTGACCACAGTGTCTAAAACCCACAATAAAGTGACTTATTCTGCATTTAATCCCCAGCATTCACTAAATGTGAAATCATTTTATATTGTTCCAGGTAAAATAATAAGACACAGCTCGACAATCTTCAACCACGCTGATATTTTTAAAAAATCTTTATGATGAGATTCTATTCATTCAGATAATTATTCAAATTAGCATAAAGCTTTTTATTTGTTTTTTTACTTTGCTATTATAAACTCAAACAGTAAATCTTGAAGCTCATAGAAGTTTTCCTTAGCATTATGTTGAGTGATTTTTGTGTAAGGCATCCTGAGAAAACTCACAGCTGTCCTGAGTGTTTCTACAAATGAATAATCTGAAGCTGGAGAGAGCAGAACCACAGGTTGTCTGGGTTCCAAAACTCTTTTCATGTTAGTTATTGACTCTATAGTATCATTTTCTAATCTTTTATTTTGTTAATGAAACTTAAGGTTTATTTTGGTGTAACTTAATCCACCTTAATAATATGTTTTCATTAATTTCTAAGATCTGGTGAAGTTTTGTCTTTTATTGTGATAGGTAAATCACTATAAATGTGCATCAGTACAGTTTCAAATGCCTGTGATTTTCATGTCCTCCTTTTTGCAGAATCTGGAGAGTGAAGCTGCTGGTGTTTTCAAGGAAGTTGCTTTTGCTTTGACTGACATCAAGTTTGCAGTTACAGCCTCTCCTGAGGTTTTTAAAGAGTATGAGGTGACAGCCAACTCAGTGGTCCTGTTCAAGAAGGTACGACTGAAACACGGTTCAGGTCTACAGTCCACAGAGAGGCGGCGCAATGCTGGCCCAAATGAGCAAGCTTTACTGCCATCCATTGGTTGGACAATCCACTTCAATCAACTAAATCCAATACAACAAAGGGATTTTCACAATACAACCTTGAATTATCCAAAGTGCGAAACTGCAGGATTTTCAAAGACAACTAATATTCCTCATAGAAACTACATTTTTTTTTGGCTGCACTACTTTTATGTGCCAACTCATTCCAAAGGAATGATTGTCAATTTCAATTTAAAAACGCCTTGAAATATAATAAGGTCAACAAGAAATGTCAACACAAAATGACCTCAAACTCATCCACTTTTAAACATGCAATCAGGACAAGGGGATTCATCTTTTTTAAGTGACACTTATGTGCTGTATTGTCATTCTCAATTAGGTGAATTTTTACTCATTCAAATTTTACTTTGCACATTGATTCTTTTCTAGCCTTGCAGGGCCTGAGACACCTCACAGGGGACACAAACATCATTCAGTTTTAGAAGAACAGCTTTGTAATGGAATTAAGTTGCATAATGGCAGTCATCAGTAAAGGTTGTATCAAGAAAAATGCAGGAAACCATTTATTAGTTAGTTCAAATTGTAGCTAGAATGTCATGAGAGGAAGAGTTTCAACTTGAATAAATTCATCATTTTATTCAAACAGATGATTCCAAATGAAAAAATAAACTCAAGACAATCTTGCAAGATAATCAAGTGTACAAACAAGGAAGTAATCAATCAATCAATCAATCAATCAATCAATCAATCAAACTTTATTTGTATAGCACTTTTCCTATGAAGCAAAACGCAAAGTGCTTTACATTAAAATAAAACAGATTAAAAAACAAGCATGACTATAAAAATATATCTCTCCCCCCCCAACATACAAACATGTAATCCACCCAACCCCTTTCACAACTTCCACCCCCTTAACTGCTGGGAGACATTGGGAAACAGGCTGAGCAAGGAGAAAGTTGGTTGGTGGACATGCTTATAGTTGGGACCTCTTCCTCCGAGGACAACCACATAGCCAGTCTAATGCAGCATTACAGGCGAAGACCCAGCCCCACCACAACAAGGTGGCGAAGCAGGTCCCCACCGAGAGCCGCAGCAGCTGAACCGTAGCTGACCCAGAGGGAGAGGACCCAGCCGAGGAGGCACTGGATTTAAAAATAATAAAATATGAATCTAAAATTAAAATGAAGCATTTGATAAAAGCAACAAACAAACAATAAAACATGAAAATAAAAAATATTTAAATAAGCTATAAATAATCCAGTGTAAAATCATAAAACATGATAAAATGAATAAAAACAAGATAAATTAACATAAAAAACGAACTTAAAGCTAATTTAAAAAGATAGGTCTTGAGCCTTTTCTTAAAAACCTCTATGTTCTCTGCGGTCCTCAGGTCCTCCGGCAGACTGTTCCATAGACGGGGGCCATAGTATTGAAAAGATGCCTCTCCATAATTTTTGGTTCTCACATTTGGAATGATTAGTAGACCAGTGCCAGAGGATCTCAGGGTCCGCGAGGGTTCATATTTAACTAAAAGATCAGATAAATAAGAAGGCGCAAGACCGTTCAGACATTTAAAAACCATTAAAAGTATCTTAAAATCAATCCTGAAGCAGATGGGGAGCCAATGCAGGGATTTTAAAATCGGCGTGATGTGAGCTCGCCTTCTGGTCTTGGTGTGAACTCTTGCAGCAGAATTTTGGGCAAAGCTGAAGGTTCTCAAGAATGAATATCAAATCCATTCACAATTTAACTTCCTAAAGTTCAGCCCACTGTTGTTTTTCCACATCAAAAGAATACAGGGTGAATATTTATTAGAACATTCTAGCACACTGTATGGTCACATCTTTGTAACATTCCAAGTGTTTCCACACATTGGACTGATGGCTAATGATGGTTGATCATTTTTTTGCTGCATCACATGTGAGTTGTCCGCCATGATGACATGTGGTCATTTTTGCATTATATATTCAAATAAACCTACCTTACCTCAATCCAAATGGTATTGTCCAAGATTGACCATAATCAATGTATTTTCCATTGAAATGATTGCTAATGGTTTAGGCCAATTCCGTTAATAACTTACCACAGACAGATTATTTTGATTGGATTGTAGGAATTTTAACTGATTTATGGATTAGGCACCTCTATTTCTTATAGTAATGAGTGTTTCTTCTTGAAGCATTTTTCCATTGATCATTTCATCTGAGTTTTATGTCAAATAAATGACTTTTGGCAGTTTCACTGTAACGTTATGAAGTTTTTCTAGTTTGATGATGGCAGGGCAGACTTTGTGCTGTCTGAAGGGGACAAGCTTGACAAACACAACCTGACAGCTTTCATTAAAGAGAACAGCCTGGAGCTGATTGTCCCGTTCAACCAAGAGGTAAATGGACATAATTGTTAAAAAAAAAAGTTAATTTTAGTTGCATTTGAATTGATCTGAGTGTGTTTTCAGACATCAGACAAGATCTTCACCTCTCGTGTACGGCTGCACTGCCTTTTGTTCATCAACTCCACTGTGCAGAGTCAGATGAGCCTGCTGGAGGAGTACAAGGCTGTCGCCAGAGAGTTTAAAGGAAAGGTAGGAGTCTGGAGTGTGCAAATGCCTTAAGGTGCAAACTTGACTGTTTTTTGAGAATGCTTTATCTGCTCTGAGAATTTTCTTGAAAGCTCGGCCACTTTTTGTCGTGTAACGCAGGTGCTGTACATCCTGATCGACATAACGACAGCCGTGTCACACGTGCTGAATTACTTTGCCTTATTAGAGACGGATGCCCCCACTGTGCGCATCATCAACATGGAGACACAGAAAAAGTTCAAAATTGACTCCGAGCTGACCATAGACTCTCTGAGACAGCTTTCCCAGGAGGTTGTTGATGACACTGCAGAGGTAACACTTTAGCTCAGCTGATGTGAAGTCAAGCAGGAGCACTGAACTCAAAGCTGTTCCTTCTTTGGTTACTTCAGCCATACTTTCGGTCCGAGGACATCCCCGAGGACTGGGACAAGGGCCCAGTTAAAGTCCTGGTAGCCAAGAACTTTGAGTCCGTTGCCATGGACCCGACCAAAAGCGTCTTTGTAGAATTTTGTAAGTTATTCTAACTTTTTATATATTTAGCTGTGTAGTTTTTTTCCCAGTTCACAGTTCGAGTATGTGCTTATTAAAGTTTATTAGCTATTTTAAAAGTACTCTAAAATGATGCAGATGTTCTGATAAAGTTCACACGTACCACCTCAGCGGGATTGCAATTGACTCCAGCCAGCTTGAGTCTCCGCAGTTCATTAGAAATTCAATTTTTATCAGAGTGGGTCTTTAAGAAAGTATATAAAAAGGTATGTTTTGTCCTAGACTAAAATGTAGGAAGTAAACATGTAAAAAATTGTAAATCATGAACAGAAAAAAATGTATCTCATTTATCTTGCAAGCAGAAAATCTCATCAATTGATTTTTACAAACTTGAAAAGAAAGAAGCAAGTTTGTAATCTTGTAACACATGTCTTGCAAAAATGTCTGAATAGTAACACCTTAGAGTGCACAAAAAGAGGGACAATGACAAAGATGAGGCTGTCTTTAGTGCAATACTAAGGGATGCTAATGGACTCTTAATGAATACTTTGCCACTTTCTCTTGTCAGTCACCGGTTCTTGTTGGATTCTCTGCAGCATCTGAAAGCTGTCAATGACAAATCATAACACTCAGGCCAGCACAGTTGTCAGTGTTTTGTAAGTAGGATAGCCTCTTCCACCCCTTCACAATGTGTTTATGTGTGCAGATGCTCCTTGGTGTGGACATTGCGAGGAGCTGGCTCCAATCTGGGAGCAGCTGGGAGAAAGGTATTCTGATCGTGATGACATCCTCATTGCAAAGATGGACGCCACAGCCAATGAGTTAGAGAGTGTGGCCATCGATGGATTTCCAACGCTGAAATTTTTCCCAGCTGGTGGCAAAGAGGTGCTCGCACACACACCAACACACACACCCACACACACACAGAAAAAACAAATGATGTATTTATACACATACACATATTTGTGTGTGTTTGCGATATTTTCTCTCAGGTGATTAGTTATACTGGAAAAAGGGATCTAGAAAGGTTTTCCAAGTTTCTTGACAACGGGGGGGTGCTGCCAGAGGAGGAAAGCAATGAGGATGATGATGATGATGATGATGATGATGATGAAGAAGAGGCTGACAAAGACGAAGCAAAGACAGATGAAGAAGATGATGCTCATGATCAGAGCAAGGTTTGTTCTGCTGCTTCACTATTTCCTCCTTTGATGAAACTGGATTCACTTTTCTTTCCTGACCGCAGCAGACAGACGACTCTTCAGAGGGACCAACAAACAACACATCCAAAGATGAGCTGTGATGACAATTCAAACTAAGATCAAGCGCTCTGTCATTTTTTTCTTAATAAAAGGTATTCAAGTTTGACCTTTGTTGTGATCATTATTCAGCCTTTGCTGCTTGTTTGGTTTGTTTTTTTTTCTTTTTGTCCTTGTTCAGCAGCTGAGCAAACAGATGGAAACAGAGAGCCTCTTTTTCTGGACAGATTTGATTTTTACAATTGGGATTCTGTCACATGCTTCATGGGCAAAGCAGGTGTGAATTTCCATTAATTTTGTATGTATTTCAAAACTAAATTGATGTGTACATTTTTAGGGATTTTTTTTACAGAAAGGGGGAGTTTTGGACCAAGAACTTGGTCGAGGTAGAGTAGTGACAGCACTCACAATCTCACATCAAGATCACCCTGATTCAAATTCCACGTGGGTCCATTTCATGTTACGTTTGTGGGCACTCTGGCTTCCTCCCACAGCTGGAAAACTTGATTCATAAAATGATTAGTGACTAATCTGCCCCTCAGGTGTAGATATGTGGCCCAGGGATGGACTGAGAACCTGTCTAGGGTGCACCCTAAAGTAAATGGGATAGACCCCAGCAACCCGTGACCTGCACAGGACTAGAAGATAGATGAATAGATTTTTCTCAACTGGACAAGAAAAAAAGAAAAAAAAATGGGTGGGAAAAAGACAGAGAGCAAAGAAGGAGAAAAGGCAAAAACACACGTATATAAATTCACAAAAACAACTGTGGACATTTCATATACAAGTGAACCCACAAGCACCTGTGTTCACCAACACACATGCAAGCACCTTTCTTTAAGGCCTTGTTGCACACATTCATGCTTGTGCAGGAACAGCCAGGGCAGTCACAGAGAGAGTCCGCCACTGAAACCAGAGAGGGAGCAGGATCACGATGCTTAAACCAGGGCAGAGACAGGGCCCCCAGAAGCCCAGGGTCCAGTACAAGGACCCCACTCAACCCCAATGATAGCCCCAGGAGCACGAAGACCCCTCTGATTTTAATATGATTCCCAATTTGTGAATCACAGGGATTCTGCCCACCGAGTGGACCCGGGAAGAGCCAACACACCCATGACACAACCACCAGTCTAACCCATTGCCACCAAGCACCCCCAAGGGACTGATAACCCCAAACTTCCCCAACAGACCGCAGCTTCAGCGTGGTTTTAAGATATCCTTCTTTATCCTATACTTGTTGGCTTAGAAAACTCACTTGTGACTGCATTTTGTTTTTCTTTTGAAGGGTCCTTTTTTTTCTGAAAGTTTGTCATAGAAACTGATTATCAGTAAACTAATGGAGAAACGACACAAGGAAAATAAAGAATGGCCGGGAAAACCAGCCGGTCCGGTTTTAACACGTGACGGGAAAATGTTTGTAATTCCAGCGTGGAACAGGTTCAGCCAAGTGTGACATCACAGGTTTGGTCATTGTGGTGTGTTTTGTTTGTAGCCAGTGATGTTTCCAGCTGAGCATAAGGTAAGATTGTTCCTTTTCTTCAACACCTTTTAGTTTTCATCAGATCAAACTCACTATTGGGTAAAAAAAAAAACTCAAATTTATCCTAGATAATGTGTAAAGTCTGTGTGTATCCAGTGTGTGTCTTCACACCGTGAGAAAAGGCTTGTCACTATACACATAAGAGGAGCGTTACCTGTTAGCTTACAAGTTGTTGCTACTGGTGTTTACCAGAAGATAAACTCAGGATTTATCATTCCTGAAATTTATTTTGTTAACTTGTATTGACGGTTTTACTTTATTTACTGGTTATTGACATTTAGTAAACATGGTCTGTTGAGGATTAAATACTTAACACTTTAAAGCCGAACGTATCATATTTGATACATGAGTCTGTCAGCCCTCCGCAAGAGCAATGGAATGGAAATACAAATTTATTGTATTTTATTTGTCTTAGAATAATTTTGTTAGCTCAATTTTTTTGACCTAATGATACAAAAATACATTTATATGTTAAAAAAAACTTTTTTTTTTGGCTTGTTTGTTCAGAGTGACCTATAACGACTCCAAATGCAAAGAATTTGAATTTTCTGTCAATTATTTAATGGTTCAGGCTTTACAGGGTTAAAAACAAAACTAGTAAAAGTGGGCAGATGGTCAAATCAGATGGTTGTTTTTTGATCAAAAAGTCAAAAACTGTTACCTTTTTTTCTATTTATACATAAAAACTAGAAGCAGGAGAAAAAACAGAAAGTAGAGAAGTACATTATTGCGAATACACCAGCTCACATACATTAAGGTGATACCGGATACATTAGGAGTAAGTATTATAAATTAAAGATACAGAGCTGTGTGTGTCTGTGCGTTGTACATCACATCAAACTAAATATTATTTTTAGAAACACAGGATCAATCTGAGCTCTAAAGTGCTGTTATGCAATTTTTGTCTTCACACAGCCAACAGAAACAACTATTTCAGCTGTACACTGTTTTATAGTGTGTGTGTGTGGGTGGGTAAGTGGGTGGGGGGGTTGTTGGTACAAAGGGAAACATGTTGTAGACAGAAAATGTGTTTATATATCACAGGGATTGTGTATGAGAAACTTGATGCCTTACATTTCCATGCTAGTTTTCTTGCATTTCCATACAGGTGGGAGGTGGGCCAAATACGCAGTATGTTTTTTTTTTTCCAGAATAAAATTAGTTTTCCTATCTAAATGCTGACTCGTACCTAACGGTTTTGTTTTGGAACGTGTTATTTTTAGTGGGAACCCTGGCAACAGGAATGTCTTCTTAGAATGCCTGTTAATAAAAATGTATACATGAAAGTCTACTATTATAACAGAATAATCCTCCTTATCCCCGTGGTCCTGAATCAGACTAGTGACATGCCCAGGGGGTACCCCACCTTTGCCTAACAGTAGCTGGGTACCAACCCCGTGACCCCAAAAGGGATTCAGCGGGTTCTGAAGATGGATGGATGGATGGATAGATGGATGGATTTGCTGCATTAAAAACTACATCCATTGAGAAAATGTTCTTTTCAGAAAAACAAGTTGAATTCAAATAAAATCAAATTTTATTTACTGAAAGAGCTGCTGGGTGCAGACAAATCTAACAGCTCTGATTCAGAGCGTTGCGCTTTGTGCAGAGGCTAGAAGCAGTTTAAGCTTTGACTACAATGCAAATTTAGGGAAATGGACAGTTGCTGCCCCTGCGACAGACTGGCGACCAGTCCAGGGGTGTCCCCTGCCTTCGCCCATGAGTAGCCGGGTTAGGCTCCGGCAACCCCGTGACCCCGAAAGGGATAAAGCGGTTTGGAAAATGAATGAATGAGTGGACAGTTGCTCATTAATATGTAATTTTTTCAGAAGCCACCTGTTTGATTGATGTCTAATTCAATGGAACCTCCTTCATATGAGGAAATCAGTCAGCAGCCACCTGCTCTGGGAATAGAGGTATCAAACCCTCCTGGCTACACCGTCCTATTACCTTCAACCCCTCCTCCTGCCTACTTAGATGCAGGTAACACATAATAATAACGTCATCCCTCCTTTTACTCATTATCCAGCACAGTTGCAGAGGGATCATGACTTGGGCTTGTTCAGGGCCGCATTACAGTTTTTGATGAGCGAGCTGGTCACCAACACCACAGAATGCAAGAGTGTTTTATGGAAGTATTTAGGCCACCTATCTGACAGTAAAATCTTGGCCAGCACTGAGTTATGATGCGATATTAAGCTGAAGCAGAGCAAAAAGCCACTTTCTGAACAGTAAAAGAAATAGACTTTGTGAGGTCAAAATTCTTTGCTAATGAATTGCAACGAGAAAAAAGTTGTTCATCTTGGCATGTGTTTACCAAATCCAGCCAATTCAGAAAGTACATATGACTGCTGTGAGGGTAAGTGCTGCACAAGGACACAATAAGAAACACAGTGAAATAAACAGTTACAGAGTAAAAGGGAGATTAACTGCCTTTGACAGCATATGACATTTTATCCACAGTCCAGAATTAAATGCAGAAACGTCTTTGTTCATTATTCATCACAATCAAAAAAAAAAGAAAAACCTTCAAAGTATTAGTAACTATTCAGAAGAATTAATTGTTTAGAGACATTTTTAGCCCTTAGCCCCATTTTTTTACACAGAAATGGAGAAATGACAGCATGAAACTCTGCTCTTGAAACAAAAAGAGCCATGTAAAAATTAGATGTCAAAACTAAACATTTTATTTTGGGATGTAATCCCACTTCAAAACTGCAGTTCCTCTGTTTTCTAACAAACACAAACGTAACTTTTTTGCCTCATTTTTGTGTCCCTTATTTTAAATACAACAGAAAAAGCTAAAACTTGTTCCAATGTTGTTTTTTTTTAAGTAAATGAGAAGCCATGTCCACATTTTAACAAAAACTTTCAAATGTTTGTCTGATTGTAGTTCATTCAAACCCCTTTCCTTTGCTGATGACACCTTCTGTGCCTGTGGTTGTGATTTCTTCCCCACAACCCCCTGGAGCCGTCGTCCATCAAGCCACTCAAAGTACTGAGTTTATTCTGTTACGTTTTATTTAACTTCCTCTAACACATGATCACAAATGTAAGACTCTTTTCTGTTGTTTTATCTAAATGACAGTTGGTGTGAGACGGACAGAAGCTCAGACCGTAGCAGTGGTGTCTCAGCCGGCGTCTGTTCCGATCATAGTTTCCTGTTTGAGGGAAAATCCTGGTTTGGTGGTTTGTCCTCACTGCCAAGTACTTGTGACCACCAAAGTCAAACACGTGGCTGGAGAATATGCTTGGGGCATTTGTATGACCCTTGCCTTGTTGGGGTAAGAAAAGAAGAAATGCCAGAATACTTAAACCTGTAAATGCTTTGCCGCCTACAGCAGGATGATCACCACTTTGTTCCTTTTCTGTTTCAGGCTGTTTTGCGGTTTCTGTTTGATCCCCTTAGTTGTTCCTCACTGTCAAGATGTGAATCACTTCTGTCCTTGTTGTAAAAAACAAATCTTTGTTTTTGAAAGATGACAACATCCTCACATTTGGACATTCATGACTCCATTTTTTTCCTGGTTACACTTTTCTTCTGTTTTTTTTTGGGCAAAAACCAAAAACCATTCATCTTCATGCAAACTCCACACAGAAACCCAGCCAGGATCCAAAACAGTTTTCTCACTGAGACTACAGTGCTACTCACCAAACCACAGCTTAACTGTACAGAGGAGAAAGTATGTATGTCACATCATCAAAATTAAAATCCTGCTTTTAATATTATCTTTTATATTTAACAGAGGTTTGCCTTTTTGTACATTTGACAGAAATTCCAGTGTTTTTTGTATCTAAGTGAAGCTTAACACACATGTATGCACACCAACGAAGAAATAAGCAACAAAAAAAGAAGAACTCCTCCAACATGCAAAGTCTGAACTTGGAGGGTTTACTGTCACTGTGCAATGTGTCATTAGGATGTTCTGTCCGTGATGGTTTATTATCTGTTCATGTATTTGAATTCTGTGCATTCTATGTCTTGCTTTAAAGAGAAGAACTTTATCATAGCGATGTAAATAATAACTAGGTGTACACGGTTGACACACCAGACAATTAATGCAAAACTCTTGTTTTTTGATGAGATTGTTCACTCACTGCTTTGAAATCCTTTATTGAATGAGAGACGGTAGCCTACTACTGAACTTCTGTCATCACCATCCTCTTTTGAAATGTTTGGACTGCCAGTTTATAAGTTTCTTCACGTTCGAGTTGATTTGATCTATATTTATATTATTATTGTATTGCAGTATTAATAGAAACCGCCCGATGACATGATAGACCATTTAACATTTGGCTTTATTAGACTTCAGTTCACAATAAACTGCGTTTAACTACATTTACTCATCACAGAACTGAAAGATGTCATGAGCTGTTATGATGCTAAATACAGCATCAGCAGCGGCACATCCAGATTGATTTGGTTACTTGTTCTCAACCCTTTAATTGTCTGCTCAACCAAATGGAAGAGCACATACTGAAAACCTATTTTTAAATACATAAACTGGTTGTAATACTCTCCCAGGGAAATATAACAATAAAAAGGTTTTTCTTTTCATTGATTTTCTTTTGGTTGGGTTTTGTTAAATCATTTTTAATCTCTACTGTCTTTTGTTGTTTTGAGTTGATAACTGCACCTTTTCGGAAGGACAGGTAATACAATTATTAAAATGACTAATAAAATAAAATTAGATTATTAAAATTATGAAAGTCCTGCTATTTTTCTGTTTTTTTTCTTCCATTAAATAGAATGTAAGATATTATTCTTTACTTTTAATATTTGTTTTTGCAACAAACAAAAAAAAAAAAATTGTAGCAGTAATAATTGGCATAGGTGCTGCTAGGTGACTAATAGTTTAGGTTGAGGTCTTCCCCCGTGTGGATTGCTGTGCCTTGGGTGAAGAGATTCACAAATTGAGTGTGTGCTTTGCATCACGCGAGTGGGTGAATTTGCTGAGTAGGTTATGGTTTAATCTCCACTTCTTAGCGGCTCCGGGCCTCAACTGATTTTTCACTTCCCCAACTTTTGTTTATGGTGTTTTGTTGAGACTTTTTTATGGTGTTTTTAGAATTTTTGGAATAAAATCATTTTAATTGTGGATTCACGCCTTCTGCTCTTGTGTGCAGTCTACCTATTGTTGATCCTATTCCCATATACCACAAATGCATTCAAAATGACCACTTTTTCCTGTATTTTTTTTAAAAACAAATTTCAATTTCTTTATGGAATGCCCCTACCATCTCATTTTTGAGGAGGTGCAAATACATAAAACATACAATAAATTAAATGAAATTGCAAAGATTATACATGAAACATAACATACAGACAAGATAAACTTGCTAACTCTTAAATCTCACCACACTACTGCCAATGTACAGAAATAAAACTCAGAAATGATATGAAAGATTCTTATAACATCCCTAAATAGAAAAATAGAACAGCATAACAAGTGACCACAATGCCAACATGTTTTATGGTATATTCATATTAAACAGACTCCTATGATTACAGTGGTATTCCTAAGAAAAGAATAACACACTCAATTAATCAAACTACATTAACAAGTAGTTTTAAGAAACAAAGAGGACTTGAATAAACCAAAAGATTCATGGATCTCAAAGATATGGGTAACTTGTTCCAGTCAGAAGGAGCTTTGTACTGAAATGACCTGCGTCCAACCTCTCTGTAGATTAGTGGGACTGAGAGTGAGACAATAAGTGCTTCTCAGTAAATAAGATGTTACTGGATTTAAATATAGTTTGAGGTACTGTGGACAGTAAAAATACATTTTAAGATTAGGGTTATGGTTAGACGGATTGGATGGATGTAGCCAATTGAGTTTTTAAATAAAATACAAGTGAGTTTGATATGGACATTTAGAATTTGTGAACAGTATCATCTGAACCAGTGGTCCCCAACCCTGGGCGGCAGACCAGCACCGCTCTGTGGATCACTCTGTACTAGTCCACACCAAAAGAAAACATAAAGATTGTAATCATGAAAGTGATCCACGTTGTTTTTCACACTGTTTTTCCCAACAATCTATACGTCATAAACACCTATTGGCGTACCTTCTTTTTAGTTTTCCAAATGATAAACTAATGCTGTCAAGTGTCAATATTTATTAAAAAATATTTATTTATAAATGTATTTTGTCTAATTTACAAAAGAGCAACATTTTAAACATTACAGGTGACCTACTTGAATGAATAGATGAAAGTGTTTCTAAGATTATTTTGACTGTAACATGACAACCATTACAGTGCTTTGTCTCCCTCTTGTGGTTGCTAATAATGTAGCAGAAGTTTGGGGCCCAATCAGCTCCAATTCACCAATAAAGAAAAAGCCTTTACAGGAAAAAATGATTAAGAAGGCGTTGATTAGTTACACCATACACATTGTGTTTTATATATATATATATATATATATATATATATATATATATATATACCAACTTCGCAGCTTTTACCAACTGCATTTTTTTTTGTCTGCTCCAGATTGACAACGATCGGAATGAAGAAATACTCAGAAATGCAATTTTAATCTTAACTTTATTGATATTTATAGTCACATTCAAGCATATATAGTCCTTCATCATGCCACGAGAACGTGTTAAAAACACCAAAAACACAGTTTTAATTGGAATGTGTCTTTACAAGATTGTCTTTTGTATTTTCAAAGTGGTGCGAGAATTTCCTCCTGGCTAGTATCAATAAAAAGAGTGACTTTTATAGCTTTTCTTTTTCTTGCTGCACATTCTATTTTGACCTTGTTGGAAAATACCCTCCAAGGTAAAGGACGTTTGTAACCTGACATGAGCAGCAGCCAATGGCAGGAATACAGCAGGGCGCAGATAGGAGAGTTAATCAGCAACAGACTGCTGGGCATAGCAGGCAGATAACAAAAGCACTACAATTACTGGCTTAACACTGATCCAAACTTATCAGTTCATCCTTGCACAACTCTCCCTCCACACCTTCCTGCCAAGTCTGTTCAGTGTCCATGCTTTCTAACAGCCTGTGATCCGTCATGAGGAATCTACTAATATTGGGTGTAATGGCAGTTTGCCTTTGTGCACATGTTGCTGCAGACACACAATCCGAACCTCAGGGAGACACAACACTTCCAGAGGAGGATGGAGTTTTACAGCTGAAAAAGGAGCATTTCCAGAGAGCGCTGAGGAAGTACGAGCAGCTTCTGGTGCACTTCTGTAAGTAGCACTCTGACCCGTGGAGTTTTACTTTGGCTTTTGAACGCTTTGATTGATTAAATTATCTGTTTAAAGCTTTGCACGTACTCTATGTGCCCCTCAGACACTCCTTTTACCAAAGAAGCTCATCGTGTGTCAGAAGCATTCAAGGATGCAGCCAAAGCCCTCAAGGGGTCAGAGGTCAAACTGGGAGTTGTGGACGTGGCTCAAGAAAAAGACTTGGTGAAAGACCTCAATGGAACCAGCTACCCTATGGTCAGATTATACGTCTCTGGAGATATACACAACCCTGTACCCTGCCCTGGTGTGTAAGAGTACATCAAAAGGAATATTTATTGTTCACAAAGGTGTCAAAGTTTAAAATGAAATGGGGAAAAAAAACAAGGCTATTGTATAGCTGGCTCTGCCAACAAATTTAGGCACAAGATCCATGAATTTGGAGTTTTATGTGGACATTTGACTTGTAAGACATTCATGTTACAAGTTTTGCATTTGTTTGTATTTTAACGAGAACAGACAATAGACTGTAGATTTTTTAGTAAATATGACCTCCATCATCTCTGCAGCAATCTCCGTTTCAAACTCAATTTCTAAAAAGCTAGATAAAGGCAAACACAAGTTTTTACTAAACGCTTAGTGGTCCACGTGGGACAGGATTTTTCACTCCAGTTCAGATGCTTCTGTCAAAGCCAGTTAAAGATTGTTGTGTTTCTCATCAAAGAGCTCTGATTGTTTCCTTGTGCTTGTGATAGCATGGGTTGTGTTGGCAGCCCTTTTCTAATATTTTGTAAGAAAATGAAACAGTGCTAAATTTTTTGAACCCGTTTTTCTGAATCATGTTGAAGATCCTCAGAGCTCGGCTTCCATCTTGACGTGGCTGAGGAGGAGGGCGGGGTCAGCTGCTGACCTCATCACCGATCTGAGTCAGTTTGAAGCCTCAGAGGAGTTGATGGTGGTTGGATTCTTTAAGGTAAAAACTGTCCGTTCTGATTTGATCTTCTATTGTTGTGCTAACCCCTGCAGGTTTAGTCATTTGCGTGTATTTGTGCAGGACCTGACCCATGAGTTCGCCCTGGTGTTTCATGCTGCAGCGGTTGACCTTCCTGACATCAGCTTTGCTTTAACACAGAATGAGGAAGTCAGCAGGAAATACACCGTCACACAAGATGTTGTGTTACTGCTTAAAAAAGTATGTATGACCAACATGAAAGCATCACACAGTCGATCATGTTATTTAGAATATTAAGAAGTTCGACTGTGCATTACATTAATTAATGCCTACTTTCATGTGTTTCACAAATCAACAATCTCATAAAAGTCTTTCACTTGATCATCGTTTAATTTTTTTGTTTTTCCTCAAACTGCTAAAGAAACTTTGACATTTTTTTGTTCACAGTCACAGCAATAAAACATTTGTTCTTCACTGTGTTTGTGTGTTGTAGTCTGAGCTCATCAAGGCTCACAAGATGACGCCTCAGACTTCGAAAGAGGAGCTGGTCCTCTTCATCTCTGTCTATACGATGGATCCGGTCACTGAGTATAATGGCCAGGTACTGTTGTTTAAAGCATCAAGCAAAAGAAAATTCTGAATGAATTGAATCACTTCTTCAAATGTTACTATAGGAGGAAGTAAACTCAAAACATACAAATCCCTCCTCCCTGAATCTCAAGAATTCCAATCTAGTTTTCTGATTCTTCCTTTCATCCGCCACACATGCCGTTATGGCTTCAGTGCAGTACTTAGAGTGCTTCACGGTGCAGTTGATGATTTTGTTGTTTTTCATGAGGGTTCTTTCTCTACCTTTTCGCAGACAGCCTCTCAGATCTTAAGCTCACCAGTGTTAAACCACGCCCTCCTTTTTGTCAACAAGAGTTCTGCAGACTTTGAAGAGATTTCTTCAGCCTTCAGCAATGCTGCAGAGGAGTTCAGAATGAAGGTTTGCAGAACACAAATTCTTGAAGACTTCTTTAAGCACTAAAAACAAAACACCTCATATCTACACGCTACAGAATGTGGTTTTACCTTCGCTATAATAAAAGAATGTATGCAATTAAATCAATTACATCTTCAAAAACATAACCATTTGCTATGGCTAATAGATTGTGCTTTTGTGTTTAGATTTTGTTTGTTTTGGTGAACGTGGCCGAATCTCGTAACGGCCGACTTATGGAGTACTTCAGGGTTCGGGACTTTGAGGTTCCTCTCATTCGATTGGTCAACCTGACAGATCATGTGACCTACCACCTCCCCTCAGACACCCTGAATGCAGAGGTCATTGGAGCGTTCTGCCAGTCCTATCTGGATGGAACAGCCAAGGTACCGGGAGCTCACAAGTCCTGCTTGATGAATGGGGAACCAAGGGTTACGTTTTTTTCAGGTTAATCTGTTTGTGTCCCTAAAACAGCCCAAAATGCAGAGTGAGCCGATTCCTGAAGACTGGGACCAAAAGCCTGTGAAGGAACTGGTGGGAATGAACCTGGAGAGAGTAGCTTTTAACCCTGACAAGACGGTTTTTGTTCTGTTCTGTATGTGAACGCGCCTTATATGCCTATCTGGTTTCATGTTTTTCAATCCACCAGTTTGTGGAGACATTTGTATTTTTTCTGCATTTAAAAAACA
This sequence comes from Adrianichthys oophorus, assembly GCA_036245035.1. NCBI lineage: Eukaryota > Metazoa > Chordata > Actinopteri > Beloniformes > Adrianichthyidae > Adrianichthys > Adrianichthys oophorus. Next base: position 5,815,756 of record BSAI01000119.1, on the reverse strand, counting down.
AAAACAAAAAAGCACCTTCTGTTGTCAGGATAAAAAAAACAAGAATATGAAGCTTCTTCAGTCATTTGAATGTGTTAAAGGCACTCTTTGTCATGTATACAAGCACATTTAACAGTTTTACAAATGGGTGTTGTAATGAATAATTTGTTCTGTGTTCAGATCTGCCCTACAGTAAAGCTTCTCGCACTCTGTTCCCGCTGTGGGAGGAGCTAGCCAAGGCCTTCAAGGAGCGGGAGGATGTGGTCATTGCACGCATCGATGCTTCCGCCAATGACATCAACATGTCTACACAGGGAGCCTACCCTTCCCTCTGCCTGTTTCCCGCTCTGTACACAGAGAGGGTAGGACACAATAGTAAATGATAAGAGCAAAACCCGTTCTCCCGAAGAGTTAAAGTCCACTTTTTAGCCTAAATAAGACAAACGTGTCATTTTCTAGGTCATAGTTTCTGCAGAGCGGCAGGAGTTCATTAGAAATTTGCTTCTGAGTTGTTATTATTTAGGGAGTCACACAGGGAGCCCGTTATCATGACTGCTACACAACAACAAGCCTATGTTTATGTAAATAGTCTCGGAGATATTGCTAATTGCTTGTTAGAGTAATTTTTTGTGTGATTTGGCTGCAAATGAAAGATAATAATGCAACAAAAGGTTCATCAGTAAATGACTTTACTTTTGTGTTTGAATTCATAATGCTTCTAGCTGTAATTGGTTGAGGGAAACTCAGCATGATGCAAAAATCTGATGAACAATATGGATTAAATACTGACTTCAGTGAAACAAATCTCACTCTAATGATTATTCTCACTTCTGTGCTGAAAATGGAATTCCAAGAAAACACATTTAATGTTGGCTTTTTTTCTTTAGTGTCACATATAGATCATCAAGACATTCTGAGCTTGTTCATTAAAAAAGATGCTTTTATAAACATCTATGCAACTTTCACTTCTAATCTCATCTGTATGCTATACCTCTCTTAACCTCAGGGATCTCCATCATGTGTTCTTTCTCTCAGATGGTGGTTTACAGAGGAAAGAAGACACTGAAGGATCTTGTTCGATTTGTAGATAAAGAGATGGAAAAAGCCAAAAAGTACAGAGTAAAGGTGAATCATTTTCTTCATGTGTCAGCAAGTGACTTGTGCAGCTGTGAGTTTGAATGCTGCCAAAAATAGACCTCTTTCTGTTGTGTTTCCAGGAGGATGAAGAAAGAAGGAAATACAAGGAGGCCCAAGAAGAAGACACAACAAAAGGCAGAGAATCTAAGGATGAGCTTTGATGCAAAGACTGGAACAGCTTAGATTTGTGTGCTGTGTGTTTGTGTGTCACTTGACTTGATTTGCTCATTTCTGCATCTATTTTCATTAATTTAACTAAACTTTGAAAAGTCTCTTTAATCAAATCAAATAAAGTCTTATTTAAAAAACAACAACAACAAATGTGGGTGTGGCGATTTTCCATCAGAAATACAAGAAGCAGTTTGATAGAGTTCAATATTGCCATTTCAAACTGTAACCTGCAGTGTTCACCATTGGCTGACCAGATCGTGATGCCATGTTTTCATCATTGCCGTTTAGAGGAAAATCTGAAATAGCAATTGTACATTTCTTCGTCTCTAAAAAGTTATTTTTCTCAGTACAGACTTAGTCTATTTTCATTATGGGTGTAAAGATTCGTTTTAAGAACAATTTGATTTATATGATCATTTGTGTTTGCCAATACAATTCATAATCGATATTTGTTCATTTGGATCAATCTGATTCACTGACCTAATATCGATCCAGGACATTTTTAGCCAAAACTATATAACCAGTGTGACTCAGAGAGGAATACCTGGTACTGAACAGTGCAGGTGAAGTGTTCCACTTTCCTTGTATTTCTTGCAAGATTATCAATAAAAATATGCACAAACAAACAAGCAAACAAAAACTAATGGTAAATCCATTCAAATTTTAGTTTCATAGGGTTTAACCCATTTTCCACCCACCCACACACACACACACACACACACACACATTAAAATAATATAAACAGAACGTTATTAGAACATTCTATCACACTGTATGGTCACGTGTCTTTGCAAAATCAAAGTGTCTCCACACATCGGACTGTAATGATGGAGGGATCATTTTTTGCTGCATCACATGATGTGTGTTGTCCGCTGTGATGGAGCTTAGTTATTTTGACGTTACAGTAAAAATGAGGGGAAATCACAGGAGTAGAAATTGAACCATGGCTTGATCGTTACACCCCTAATTGCCATGGATTTGATCATGCCAAATTCTGCAGGAAATGCTGCCAGAATCCCAGCTTTGGGAATCTTGAGGTTGATTTAGAGTGAAATTCCAAAGACTTATATGTATGTACCTTTGTTACTGCTCACAGATCTTTTTTTTTCATAAACACTTGTTCCAAACATAGTTCTGTATTGATTCTTAATTTTCAGATGATTTAAGACAGCGCACTCATGTTCAGGTGAATTTATTTAGCTTTTTCATGTTTATAGCGTTGTTACATCACAGTCTTAATAACATTTTGGTCTAATAATATAACAAAATTGGGTTTGCATGTTTGGAGTGGGAAATGTGTTTTTGACAAAAGAAGAAAAAAAAAACACTATGAAGACCAAATATAGCTTTTTTATAGATACTGGATATGAATGGAAAAAGCCAGCCAAAGCCAAAGCGTCAGACAGCGGCACTTTGCTGCAGCCGGTGATGCGCTCCTGTGACGCGGTGTGACTTCACACTGAGGCTGGAGGAGACGCTCCGCGCTGCGCTCCCCTCGACTCCTGTCGGTCTGCGGGCGAGCGTCACCCTGCACAAACCCGGAGGGATGGAAGCTGCGGGCGCGTACGGCGCCAGGAAAGCCGGGAGCGTCAGTTTCGACCCGGTTGCGTTCTTTACGCATCCCCGCACCGTCCTCAGACTGCTGTCGTGGGTAAGCCTCTTCTGCGGTATGCTGGCTCTCTGAGCGCACGGCCTGTCTGCAGCCTCCCTTTGTCTGCATACTCCTCGCGTTTCCAGCATTTCTTTGGCTTTCAAGTAAACCGCGTCAAGATCTTGTAAAGAAAGACGAATTTTTGATAAATTATTTTTGTACAATTAAGAACAGAAAGCGCGATTTCAGCTGCCTCCACATGCCTCCATCAGGAGCCCCGTTGTGTCTCGACAGAGCTAATTAGAGATGGGTTTTTAAAACCTGCCAAGCAGACTGCTGGGAGCCACCCACAGTAAAGGGAGGATCAGCTATCATCATCAGTCCTGTTTGATAGCTATTAAGGGGAAAGAGCCTTTTATGAAAGGGAAGCAACATGTCTGATTGAAGCATCACCATAAAAAAAACAAAAAAAGGTTTTAAACCTGATTTAAAAAAACGTTGAGACACTTTAGTAAAAAAGGCTCCCGCAGATTAAAAAAAAAAGTCAATATGAACAAATAATCATGTGAAATTAATATTATTCACAGTTTTTGTGGCATGTGGCAAAAATTACAGCCTGAAAACAGAAACATGGACCATGTTCTTTCTCATTTATTCAGATGACTGGTCTTTTTTTGGGGGGTGTTACTTTATGATTGTACCGTTTTCTGCCAAAACAAAAAAAAAGGAACTTGTGTCGTTTTCTAGGTCATAGATCCATTTCTGCAGAGCGGCAGGAGTTCAATAGAAATTAATCTCTTAGTTGTGGGCAGGACAGTTGTTGTGAAGTAAGCCTGACCACATTTCCCATCATCCCTTTGTTTAAACTATATCCCACTAGCTTACAGCCCCTTACACTCCCAACCTAACATTACTGGTGCAACAAAATGGGAAGCAATATTAGAGCTATCTAGCCGTATAGGTTTGATCCAGATGCCAGTTCAGATGAGGATAACAAAGGCGTACATGGATCTAGTTGTCTACAAGCGGATGCATCAGAATGGAGCGGGGTAGGGAACTTATTACCCACCGGTTTTAGCTCCTACATCACTCCGAATTTCTTATTGAATATAATATGTCCTATTTAAAACGACACAGCTGGCAAATGACTCAGGCTTTTTGATTTTGGCTAAAAACGGCACAATCATTATTAAAAAACTGGAAATGCTTCAACAATAGATTGAAAAATGATTTGGGTGGGTCTCTAATGCATTCAGTCTTTGTCACTATAAGATAATTAATTCAAGTTAATTTATACTAAAAAGTGGAATTTACCTTTAAAGGACTTACATAATGACACATTGTGAATGACCATTTCTTTATCTCTATCTTTGTCTGTTTTTACTCTCCAAAACCCAAACCGGACCTCAACCATTACCAATTTATGCCTAACCCCAACCCAAACCTAACCTATGCTCACACCTTAGCGTTGCACCTAACCAGGACTCTCTGGTACCCATTAAGATCGGAAAGGTGTGATGGTTAAACCAGGACAGGTCCTGATGAGGTGACAAAAGACAGTTCACACGTATGCACACACATAGTTGTTATGGTGGTGTGTATAGGTGATCCAAGCAGTGATTTTGTTCATAAAAGACCCCTTTTTCTTACAGGTTTTCTCTATAGTGGTGTTCAGCTGCATTGTCAACGAAGGTTACATTAATATCGGCAGCGAGCGTCTGCTCTGCGTCTTCAACAACAACGCAGATGCCTGTAACTATGGACTCACGCTGGGTGTGGGCTGCTTCCTTGGCAGCCTCTGCTTCCTGGTCCTGGACTTTTACTTTCCCTCCATGAGCAACCTAAAGGACAGAAAGCGTGCCGTTCTGCTGGACCTTATATTCTCGGGTAAATTAGCACCAAGTGACATAGAAGTGAGAAAGCTCCATTCTGCCTTTCGAATATGAACGATCGGTTGAAAAGATTCTAAAGTGCTCTCCCTGCTTCAGGTGTGGCCAGCTTTCTGTGGTTTGTAGGCTTCTGTTTTCTGGCGAATCAGTGGCAGGCCACCTCTCCAGACGAATTGCCGCTGGCTCAGGGCTCGGACGCCGCCAGAGCCACCATCGCTTTCTGCTTCTTCTCCATCCTCACATGGGTCTGTACCTGTTTTTCTTGACAGTTGTTTGGGTTTGTTGTGTCATTGCACACACGTCATCATTGCTCGCCCACTGCTTTCTCTTTCACTCTTTGTTCTGCAGATTTTTGTATGAAGCTTTTAATGGCACACCAAAGTCAGATTAGATCTGATCCGTTATGCATTGTCTTTCCAGGTGTAAGGGTTAGAAGTTACAGGAAAGAGGCCCAGGGTTCCCTCTCCCCGACAATATTGAAGTGTTTCCAGACCACCTAAGAGAGATAAACTCTCCAATGTGTCTTCAGTTTGAAGCAGGTTGTCTTGTACAAATGTGCCCTTCTCTATGGAGGCATCTTGACAATATTATTTTCAAATGCAAGAAAAGTTTAAAGAGTAAATTACAATGTGTAGGTGAATACAAAGTTTTGTCTTCAGATTCTCTATTCACCACTAGGGGGTGGTTCAAAGTCCACAATACTGGAGACAACTCACAGTTTATTGGTCAATGCTATGCTCCATGCTTCTCTTACTTGAGTTGAATTGAAAGTGTAATGATCTGCTCTGGAAGAGGGGTAAGAGCTGAAAGGTGGGTTTTAAAGAAGTCAAAAGGACCACATCAACTGCAAATATCAGAGGCGGTATTCCAATGCTTTCAAAGACAAACTTTTTCCACAAATTGTTTTGAACACAATGGGCAATCCAGGCCCTCGAGGGCCACTGTGTCTGCAAGATTTCCAGACATTCAAGCCTTGCTCTTAAAAGATTACCCGGTTCAGGTAATATTTTAGTTAAATGCCAAAACGGCCTAAAAACCTCAGTAAATAGCAAAATAGCAAAAAGAGCTAACATAATGTTAAAATAACAGCAGCATGCCAAAATAGCTAAAAAAAAAACTAGTAGATGCTAAAAGTGGATCTATTATTGATTTAATGTTAAAAGTTAAAGTCCCTTAAGTTGTTACGCTTCTAGGTGCGTAAACTTTGTGGTCTGCATTTGACTCATCCCCTGTGGGAGTGGTGAGCTGCAGACACAGCCATCCTCAGGAGGCGTATTTGTTGTTTACCCCCCAATACAACACCTTTAATGTTGAGTATCAAGCAAGGAGGCACTGGGTCCCAATTTTAGAACATTTGCCATGACTTGGCCTGGATTTGAACTCACAACCTTCACAGTTTCAGGGTGGACACTCCTCCACAGGACCACTGAGCTGTTCTTTAAGGCAAACAGTGGAAAAGGAACCTTAATTTGTCATTGAAAGGTTGAGAGGAACTGTGGAATCAATCCTGTAATGTGTTTGGGTCTGTGGACTTGCATGTGTGAAAGAGTTCAGCAGTCGCCATGGAAACCGCCTCTCTGGCAGGCAGAGGAGGAGAAGGAGGGGGACATAAGATTTTCTCTTTGAAAGTAACAGTTTTGACGTGGCTCAAACAAATGTTCATGTCTTTTAAAACATTAATCTCTGCGTAAAAATGGAAACACCGTTCCCATCCAGAAATGATGGTCTACAACTATTGCTTTTTTTTTTTTAGGATTTTAGGCCCAGGAATTTAGAAGTAATCACAGGTGAAAAACAAGAAGTAGACAAGAAAAATGTATCACGGTCATTGGGAGAAATTGCCTTCTTTTGTTGATATTTGGGGCCACCGTGAGAAAACTACGTCTCAGGGTTTTCAAGGTTGTGTTGTCTTAAAGCCAAGAAAATTTGATATAAAAACTTTTTTTGTGAGCGACACTGCAGCAGAGTTTGTGCAAATTGAATCCATGAAGAAAGTCTGTGTCCGCTCACTCTGACACACTCTACTCCCTGACTTCAACTGTCGCTCGTTTTGTATAGACTTTCATTCAAAGATGACGCGTCGACTTTGACCTGCGATATCTCAAAAACCGCAAGGAGTTTTAAAAAGAAAAATACAAATTCAAGAGCCCAAAGTCTGCTGAACTTATTGATATGAGGATCACATTAGAATGTCTGGACCTCTGCTCTGTAAAAAGTACTGGAGGAATTATGTGGTGTTTCTTCATTGTACAAGATTTGTAAAAAAAACAAAAAAAATTGTCTGCTATAACACACAAACAAAAATAAGATTTTGAGCTGAGAACCTGACGCCTTTTAAAATTAAAATTAAAAAAAAAATTTTTACAGTAGACTGTGAAAGTGTTTGTTTCCTTTTTAAAAAATGGCCGTCTTGTTGTTTGCTCTAATCCTCATGATACGCATAATCATTATGTATGATGACTTCCTGTCCTTGGAGTATAGGTCGTAATTCTTCAGTGTGTGTCTTCTAAACAGGCCGTGCTGACCCTGAGTGCCCTTCGACGCTACTTAACTGGCAGCAACACAAACTTGTTCACTTGGCAGCATCTGGAGCCATACCCACGCAACGTTCGAGCAACACCGTATCCCATCCCTAATGGTGCAACCATAGTAACCACCAATCCTTATGAAGCTCCACCCTTCACTGAAACCCTGGACCCACAGAAACTCACACAGCAAAGACCCATGGCTCCTGCCTTCTAGAGAGGAGCTCGGAAAAAGCAAGAGAGGTGTGAGCTGATTGAGTTCACTCATGATGCAGGCACGGACATCTTCCATCCTCGTTGGGGCTTGGCAGGATGTTAGATTTACTGTTACCATGGTAACTGCTGACGAAGTAGTTAGTTGTAACCCTCTTTGTCAAGACTAGTGTCCTCTGTTCACTCGATGCACGCAGCTGTTCTCACCCACCACCAGTAACAGTTAAACACACACATTTGGAAACACACAGACGCACACTGCACGCTCATTTAGTGAAGTGCAGGCTAACAATTATGTAGATCCGCGATGGCGCTCCATCTGCATACTGACGAGACACTGTGGAAGAAAAGTAGAAGCAACCCATTCCATCTGCTTCTCTTTGCAGTCGCTCTGACCAATCAAAGACTGTCTCTGGAGATATGTGGCCTACCTTTGGCTGAAATTTAGTCTGTTTGGCCAGTAGATTTTGAGCAACTTAAAGAGGGGTCAAATTTTTTCAGAAAATGTTACGTTTTCTTGGCAGTAGCATAAATAGCAGAACTGCTTAATGCATTCTGGCTTGTACAGAGTTTCAATGTGAAATATTCATGTGATTAAATATTTTATTGTGATATGTTGAAGCAAGCAGGGAAAAGACAATAAAATCTTCCCACCAGCTCTGTGCATTTGTATTTGTTGACATCATTTTTTATCTAAATCTATTTGTTTCCAATTATCTAAGAAACGTTTGAGAATCAGGATCATGGTCTGAGATTGTGGTAAAATTATGTGATCAACATCTGCTGGCAGCCCAAAATTAATGTTGAATTAATTAGCAATAGCCAGCAGCTGATGAAGGCTGGCATTTGTTTATGTTGAATTAATTCATATCTGGCCAATTGTTAAAATCTCTTTGTATAGGAAAAATACTGAAACAACTACAAATTATTAGAATAAAGAGTCAAATGAAAGTCAGACAGGAAGTGGTTTTATTTCCACAAATCTGCAGTAACATTGAACATTACAAACCTCTGGACCATGATCACATCCTGCAACAGTGATCTCAGCATCTGTCCTAAATATCACTGACAGAAAAACTGACATTCAATACTGTAGAAATTCCTTCTTAGCCCTCAGTATCGTTCCTGTTGTTTTTAATAAAATATATTCTTAACCTTTTTTTCTACAAAGTTTTTACTTTATGCACTGTTTTATAACCAGCACAAGCCCTTCTGCACCTCTGGCTCCGTCTGCTCTCAAGCACTTTAATTCTCTGTAAATGAAAGAAGAACCTGCTCCTAAAAGGTGCCAGATTGAAGTGCAGACAGTAGGGGGCCCTCTAACTCTACAGAGCTCTGGCCACATGCTTCAAACTTAAACTGGGTCTAATCTACCTCTACCCTGAGAATACAAAGAGTGCGGTCGAATAGCCTTCAGATCTGAAGACCATTCTCAAATGAGTGACATGAAAGGAAAAGCTAAAGGCTTCATAATTACTTAAAATGTGTCTTTTAGCATTGGACCCACTGTTTTATTATAAAGAAGATGGTTTAGTTCCATGATTTTTGGGTGGATGAATGTGTTTGTTTTCTTTATTCCATCTTTCTTTCTGAGTGCAGTGTGTTTGGTTCTGCGGAGCCTAATTCCTGAAACAACCTCACAGGTGCGTATTAGGCAAAGTAAATGTTAGATTCTCTGTGGACTATATTGTATTTGTTGGACTCTTCCAGGAAGTCTTTTTGCATGTCTTTACAAATGACTTCCACCATCTTTTCTTAACCTTGTGACTTTTCTCAACAAGGTCAAGAATAAGAGCAGGAGAAAGCAAAATTGTAGGAGATAATTTGTTTGACTATTCGACCGTACCCGGTGACAGAGAAAAGGGGAATGAGCGGGGATTCAGTTGGCTGAACTTACAAATGGGTGGGAGAAAGAAAAAAAAAAAGTGAGGTAGAAACTACTTAAGTTCAGGTCACACTACATGATCTTAACTGGAAGTATAGAAGAGCAAAACTGATTTTTTTTTTTCTTTGAAGACAGTCGAGGATGGGTAGGTCTTGGCGTGGAAGAACTTTGACCAAAAAAAAAAAAGAAAAATTATAAGACAAAGTGCTGCAGTCTGTGAACAATCAGACAACATCCGGAGGGACAGAATAAAAGCCTGAAGGAAGTACAATGAAAAGCAGAGCCTTCCTAAATACACAATTCCTCAGTATTATTAAATATTGCAAGTTTAAAAAAGAAACAGTTTTTAACACAAAATTTTCTCCTATCAGAAAATAGCGAAACAATAAATTAATTCTTTAGACTGAGGAAGGAGGAATTAGGTGAAAAATAAATTCAATAATACATCAGCAACTATATGGAGGAAGTTTCAGGTCAAAACCTCTTGGTTTGCATGTTTGATCTTTTTTTCTGTGATGCAAAAAAGTTACAATTTTGGTCCCCCAACCAAAAGTTTACCTGGGTGATCAGGAAAATAACTGACAGAGTAAATGCACGATTTAAGTCAGTTTATGAACACGAGCAGCTCAGCCAGTGACTCGGTCTGTGCTGTACCTGCAGTGCAAACTGAATCTAGTAGACCTGCAATTATAAAATAGGAAAATGATAAGTGAAAATAAAAATGCAGAGTAGAGAAGGGAAAAGGAAGGTAACCACTCAATTAAATATAGATGCTGGGATGTGGCTAGTGTGTCTGAACTAAAGCTATGGTTCTGTTAGAAGAAAACTTCTTCTTGTGTGCATCTCATGTGGAACAGCACAAAGTGATCTTTAGATACAAACACACTCGTCCACACCGTTTCGGAGTTCTGCTCAGACACCCTGTGGGTGACAGGTGAGACAGGAAGCCTGTATCCTTCCCAGACAGCTTCACCTGCAGGTCTGGCTGACGTCTGTCAGATATTTGATAAAATAATTGTCACGACGTCGCAGGGAGATGTCTCCCAGGTGTCAGCCTGTGATCTAAAATGACGACCGGTCAATCATTAAAAATAAAAATAACGAGAAAATTACATTAAGCTGAGCTGGTATTCCTAATCGGTCTTCCGTCTGAGCAGCAACCAGATCCAACTCTGATGAACTTCAAAGACCAGACAGAATCCAGGATGGTTTGTTGGTAAAGTAAACAGAAAGATCACAGAGATTTCATTGCTGCAAATTACCGTTCTGATCTAGTCTGTGTCAGCTTCATTTAAGGAAACCACGAGGGAATAAAAAAGATGAATCTCTTGCAGTTGCTAATGCTAACACATTTTCAAAGCGTCCATCCCCTCTGGACTGTCCTAAAGTTGTGTCAAGAAAAAAAACAAAGAGGTTTCAGAAATCTTGACAGACATGAGGAGAACAGAAAGCTTAAAGACCCAACCTGAAGAACTTTGTGTTTTTTTTAACATGTTCTTGTAGTATTTTTCTCATGATGGAGGACATATATGAAGAAATTTAAGCTTAAAATTGCATTTCTGTAAATTCTGCAAAAACATGCCACTGGAAAAAGCTTGTAGTTGTAATGTAGAGCTCTCTGCTCTGCTCAATTCTGATGTATCCACTTGCAGATAAATAGATCCATCTACATCTTTGTTTTCCTTTTCTGAGCTGGCATCTAGCTCAAACTTGTACGGCCAGATAGCTCCGATATTACTCGCCGTTTTTGTTGCACCAGTAATTTTAGGCTGGGGTTGATAGGAGCTGTAAGCTAGCGGGACAGCGCGTAAGCAGATAGATAACCGGACATGTTGCAAATTTACTCTACGCCAACAGTCCCACCCACAACTCAGAGGTGAGTTTCTAATGGACTACTGCTGCTCTGCAGAAACTTCTAGAAAACGACACAGTTTTTTTTAAAATTTTGGCTAAAAAATGGCATAATCATAATTAAAAGACCACTGGGAAAACTTTCACAACAAATCAAAATGTTATGTGAGAGGGACTTTAAGTTTAGAATCATCATGATCCACAGAAGTTTTTGGGAACATGTATCCCTGCCCAGGCTGGTGGTTGTCTGTGTAATTGTCATTTCAGAAGTGAAGCAGGGTTGGATCTGGTTGCTGCATGGAGGGATGAGCTAATATTAACATTAGGTACTTGAAGTTTTTTCTGTCTTCTTAAGACGAGTTGATGATTGTTCATGTAATGATTGACCTGTTGTTATGGTGGATCACAGGCCAACATCTAAAACATCTTACCAAGAGCAAAAGTTCTCCCTGTGACATCAGTGCTGTTATTTTTATTTTAAATTACCCCACATTGGCCACACATGCGTGTGCTGTCTGGGTCCATGTTCTGGACCGTTCCTCCTTTCTCTCTTATGTGTGCTCTATGAGCACATTCAGATCCTCCAATCCCATCACTGGGATTTTTAGTCGTCTACAGAGTTCTGCTCCTGTTGATTAGGAGAAAGGCTTGAGGCATCAAATGATAGAGTCCTCCGTCTCAGCTCAACATTAGTGTCAGTTTGTTGGGTTGCCATTGTGACTGGCTCCTCCGCTGGTGGCGGGCTCATCCTCTGCTTCCTGCTCTGGCCTGAAACCGGGGATGCTGAATGACTGAGGCAGCCTCTGTACTCTCCAGGACTCGGGGAGAGGTGTCCACTTTTGTGTGAGGAGCTGAGAGGAGGCAGCCCCGGTGAGTGAACTGAAATATTTATGCAGCTAACTTCCTCATCAGCATCATCAGACTGGGGGGACGGGTTTGATCCGGCGCCAGGCTCTGTGCAGGCCACTCTGGTGCTACAGAGCGAAGCTGATAAGCTGGACTCGGCGCTGATGAGCTTCAAAGTGGACAAGCCCTGCGGACTAGCAGACCTCGTTTCTGCAAGCTTTTCTGGCTGCGAGCCGCAGATGGCTTGCTCAGGTACGAGTCCGTGTGCTGGGGTTTCACTGTGGCTCCGGCTGTGGCTCCTGCATGAGATTACCCTCTGGGGATGTGTGTATTTCAGTGTGTGGACGCTGGGCGATCGCTGGCGTGGCGGACTGGAAGAGTCTGTGGGCACAGTGAGGCAAGGTTCTGCCAGGTTGTCAGCTGATCCGCTCTGATCCAGAGAGTCAGAGCACACGGCCGCCTAAAGACACACACACAAAACACAAACACACAAGGACTGTTTATTGTTATGCAAGAGTTTGTGCGCTCGTCATCAGATCAACAGAAATGACTCCTTTTAATTCCTGTTCATCTATTTCAAGATAATTTTTATCTTCAGTCGCCTCACTTTGTGATCAGTACGCAGAAGTACATCACAGAAGACTTTTATGCAATATGTTGATCATTATTAATATACTGTCAGGATTATATTATATTATATTATATTATATTATATTATATTATATTATATTATATTATATTATATTATATTATATTGTATAGGACTTCAACAAACCTGAATGAATCAGATTGACTGTATATAAAATTTGTAAATGACAACTTTTTCAATGCTCCTTTGTGTGATGTTTTTAGTCCAGTCTTCACTAAGCAACTGATAACAGTTGTAAATTTGTCCTTAATTAATAAATTAAATGAATTTTCTTCTTTTATCCCCACATAAACAACAAATTTGTAAATATGGAAGGCATACTGAGCAAAAAAAACATTTGATGTTGTATTAAAAGTTGTATGATGCTTCACCAGAATGACTGATGCATTAAAGATTTAGAGGAAGGATGAAAGCATTGAGTCACTCGCATAGCATAACAGAGAATTTTAATTTCTCAATTTCCCTTCAACTTAAATGTCATTAATTCAGTTTAAAACTTCTTACAACATGATTGTAATTTTTATTGATTGATGTTTTTGTGCTTTTTCAAGCCATTGCTGAAATTAAAATGACCGTGTAAAATAATTGCATCAAGAAAAAATAATCAAAGTGATAAACTATATTTTAGAAGAATCAAACACATTTTCATTACCATAATTGAGGTAATTCAAACAAGAATTAAGTAAAAAAATCAAATGATGCACTGCTGAAAAGAACAAAAGGAAAGAAGGTCAAGAAGGACAACATACCTGTCTTTGTAAATGTCTGTTTGCAGTGCGGTACGACCCGGTTCGCTTCAGGACAGAACTATCTGGAACATAGGAGGGACTGAGCTTGTTCCTGTCAAGACTGTCTTCAGGGCTGAGCCAGAGAGAGGGGCGCCTGCTGCCAAATTCTGTTGGACTGAGCCTGAGAGACGGATGCCTGTCTATGCTGTGGCTGGACAAGAGCCTCGGCCTGTCGGTGTTATGGTCTGGATTGAGTCTGTATCCATCCATGCTGTGAGCAGAACTGAGTCTGTGTCTGTTCATTTGACGGGCCGGGCTGAACTTGTATCCATCTATACTGTGCGCTGAGTTCAGTCTGTACGTTCTGACTCTGTGAGCCGGACTACACTTGTGTCCTTCTATGCTGTCGGCAGGACTGAGCCTGTGCATGGAGTGTCGGTCAAAGCTTTGGGAGGTGCTGAGGCAGATCATTGGTCTCGAGCTGCGCCCAGAGCCCAGTGAAGCATGGCTGATGGCGGGCAGAGCTCCTGGAACCTGCAGCAGAGAACTGCCTCCACTGGAGCCCAGAGATGATACAGAGCCTGTAAAAAGTGGAATTTCATTACAAACATGTAAAACATTGATTTAAGAACAATGCTTTGACATTACTGAAAGCAATTACAAGAAAATTCCAGATAAATAATTAAACATAGATGATCTTACCTCAAATGCTCAGTAAAATAAGTTTTCTGTCTATCAACAGAAGAATGTATTGATGTCTTTTTCTATTGTTACATAAAATCGATCTATGCGAAGTTCATTCAGCCCTTTTAAAAAGGAATGAAAATTCATATTTTTCTCATAAAAACTGAGTATTAAGAGATATTGGAAACATCCCCACAGATTTCAGAAAGAGCCCATCAGAAAATGAACCTATAATCTTCAATATTGAGAGGGCACATCAAAAGCCTTTTAAGCTACAAAGTCATCTTTATCATATTCCAGAACATTACTGAGTAAAGTGAACAATTTGCCTCTGAAATTGCCAAGGTTGTACCTTCCCATCGCATGTGGCTGTCCACTGCAGCTGTAACCCCAGCTTCTTATTTTATATTAACATGCAGAACCACTCCCAAAACCATGTCCTTGAAGCTTGTTGTGTGCAGCAGATAGCCGTTATATTTCTATTTTACAGACAATCAGCACGAAATTTAGGTTTCAACGGTCTAAAAGGGGTTTTTAGCTGATTAGTGCCAAACACCCTCAACCCTTTTAGTTTAATCTTGAGTTATTTTGTTTATTTTCTGTGTGTTTACCTTACTCTTGATTTAGGATTCTAATTAGACTTGATCTTAAATGAAATTTCATTTTTTAAGGTACATATGTTTATTGTTGTTACTTTAGTGAAATAAATAGGCATTACAGTGACTTTAAGATCAAGAACATAAATTGCAGCATCTCAAAGTCTGACTCTGAGGCAACCCTCTCATCCTCTGAAGCATTGTTTGAATCTTGCACATTTATTCTTAGACTATATTTTACTCTTGTGAAACATTTTGTACTTTGACTGTATTAGGTCAACTTCGCCACAGGGGGCTGAAATGTGGAGTGTGGTGGATGGTTGCCAAGTTATGGTTGGTTTGGGCTGATTGTCCAGCCATTTAAATGTAAATGTTTGTTGATCATGGAATATTTTTTGCTATGATTCTTGAAATTATAAAAGCAGCAGGGTCGTTTCACCGTCAAGGTATATTTATAGCAGTCAGCAGTGGATATAGTCTATTTTTCCAGAAAATATAAGATCGAAAGACCGAAAACCTAATAAACAAAACTCAGTATGAAACCTTTTTCCCCCAAAGATGCATCTGAAATCAGGTAGTGCTCTGACTCAGCAGGAGTCTCCTGAAACACTGGTGAGTTTGTGTTTGTGGTGCATGGAATAAAAAAAAAAACTCAGAGTAGGATGAATGTGCTGTGTTTTAGAAAATAAGTTTTGAGTGAGGTAATTTGGACAATTGGCACCATGCCACCCAGATGATTTTCTAGTGAGGCGTAACAGGCATGTCCAACTGCAATGAGGCCCCTTGGCAGGACATGCTGGAGAGATTATATCTGCTAATTATCCAGGAGGAAAAGCTGGATGAGGTGGCAGGAAAAACTGAAACTGCTGCCCCTACAACCTAAACTCTAGACAAGCAAAAGATAATGAATGGGTGGATCTTTTGGCTGCTTCATGCATTTTTTAGAAGTGAGTCACCAGAAAGTCATTTACACTGTGATTTGGCATTAAGTTTTATGTTGATGCCCTTCATTTTAGTCCTTTTCTAAATTGGCTTTAGTTACAAATTTTTTAATTGAATAAACTTCATGAAGATGTGCAACAGAAGCCATCACTTTTATTTGTGTCTGACCATTATTTCTCTTTCCTTACACACTTTCATGTTGAACAAATTGTCTATTATAAAAAGAAAAATTGATATAAGAATAATTTAAGGCAGTCAATATGGTTACAATGGACTTCTACAAACAAGGAAAAAAGCAGCAGTTTCACCATAACAGGTTGGTGATATATATATATGATATATATATAATATGTCTGCAGAGTTCACATAGGGGAACAGTTTCCCCTCAGGTTTTACAGCAACCTAATTGTGGTCTAAAGAATTTCACATTGCGGCAAAATCACCAAAACTTCCCAAGTAAAAGACAATTATATATATATTTATAGACATTTTAACCAATTAAAATAGGCTTGATTTGGGACGGGACATCTCAGGAAGAGATTAGTGACCAACACCACACAAAAAAATCATCGGGCGCCCACTAACAACAATAACCTCCAACTACAATTCCAGCTGTCGCAACAGACCCAGAAACACAAAGGACAACACTCACCTCGGATTTCACCTTTTCAACCTGTGATCTGCTGGCAAACACGACAGGTCCGTACCAGCCAGAACAAATAGAGTCAGGGACAGTTTTTTTTAAAAGCCAACACGATACTGAACTCCAATATTACACTACTAGCCACCTCATTATTGCACACTTTTTTGATTCGTATACATTTTTTTAATTTTGTTTTTTATTGTATTTATTTGGCTGTATTGTCTGCCCATTTTAAAGAGAACTGTTTTAAATTTCATTATACCATGTATAATGAGGATAAAGTCGTTCTAGTCTATTCTATCTCTACATCTATTCAAAATGATCAATTTTTATCCAAGAGGGAGTTTTTAAAGTAACACAAATACTTCTACTAGTGTTACAGTACACAGGGCAATTTGAAGTGTGTTTGTAATTTTTACAAATGTATACTGTGTACGGGTTGACAAACAGGTTTGTGTGTGAAGGTTTTCAGAGGCAACATGTATGTTTATAATATTTGAGTGGATAAGTGTGTCTGTGGACAGGGCCAACCCTTTAGATTAACATTTACATTTGATAGTAATAATGATAAACCTGGAGCAACTTGTTGCCTCTTTTTGTGATTCTACCCAATTTACTTCTTAATCATTCTCTAACCCCCTTCCTCCCCGTTTTTTTTTCTTCTGTACCCTTATCCCCATCTCTCACATCACACTCTCTCCTTCTCTTTTCCGTCCTACCCAACAAGAAACGCATACAAACATAATTGACATAAATAAAGTTTAGCCAAATACAAAAGGGGTTTATACAAATATACACCTCATGTGCCAGAGGATTCATACTCCCTATTGTGATGGTAAAATCTGTCCAACACAAGAGGCCTTCAGCTCTTATCTGTTTGCTCAGCTTTTGGACAGGACAAAAACAAACTTTTTGGGACAAATGTGGGCTGGGTGAACATTACAACAACATAAAAAGGGTTCACTTTTTTTTTTGGCCCAACAGTGGTTGAAAGTGTATAAAAAGAGCAGCTATTTTTTTTACCATGTTGTTGCTTCCCCATTTTACTTTTCATATAATTTTCACTAAAAACTACTTTTGCAATATTACAGTTTGTGACATGTATAAAAACAGTAGCTAAGCTGTAATAAAGTGTTTACCACATGCTGTTTTATTTAAACATACATATTTTAAGTTTGTACTGACTCTGTTTGATGATGTGTGCTGCATCTGACAAATCATTTGAGCTTTTTGTAGAAGCTTCAATCTGTGAATGCAATATTTAGTGGTTGCAAAAGTCTAAAAATGGTTCCTTCTTCATTTTTTGGCCATAAACAACCAAATTACCTGAGTAGCTGTATCCACAAAGGGCTTCTTGGCTATTGGGAGCATAAGTGGAGCATCTGAGAGGCTGAACGTAGCTGTCGCTGGGTAGAGACAGCATTCGCCCCATTCTCAGCAGGTTTCTATGGGAACACTCTTCTTCCTCCACTTGCACCTGCCACATGAGATCATCACCACCATCACTGTTACTGCCACCTCCAATCCGTTCCCCTCCTTCATAGAGACAAGTGAAGTATGTGAGAGGCTGAACGTAGCTGTCGCTGGGTAGACACAGCCTTCCCTCCTCTCTCTCCTTCTGCTCCTCCCTCTCCCTCCTCTCCTCCATCTCCTCCAGCTGCGCCTCCTTGTTGCTCTCTTCCAGGTGCTTCATGAGGACAGCAACCACTACATTGACCAGCACAAACTGAGCCGTGAGGACAAAGGTGACAAAGTAAACAGGGGAGATTAAGGGCAGGTAGGAGAGGCAGTGGCGTTCGTGTGGCCGGCACTCCCGCAGTGTGTCCTGGATAATGAAGACAGGAAGGGAGGATGTAGATAAGCAAACAATTTTAACGGATAATTGGATCAATTTGACCCTTTATGAATGTGTGCTGTGCTGCACTTATTCGTCTCTCCGACAGGGGGAGATGTTGACCCGAGCACATCCTGAGACCTTGAGCCTGTCACAGAAGAGTAATAGACTCTAATGTGAGCAGCTCTTAGTCTGTCGTTAAAGCAGCAATGTGCTCTCGTCCTAATGCTCCTGCTGTCTCATGTTTGATGCTTTGAGACACAAACATGCACTCTGCAGCCTCTCCATCTTCTCAGAGCTTCCCAGAGGAGAGAATGAAAGCCAACCTTCATAATCCCATTCCAGTTGTCCCCTGTGGACACCCTAAAGAGTGTAAGGAAAGCCATGCCAAAGTTGTCAAAGGTGGCGTGGCGGCTGAGACCCTCACATGGATTCTCCTCTGAACACTCTGGAAAAGCATGAAAAGAGTGTTATTGGTTATAAGTGAGTTTCAGGAAGAAGCACAGGGAGATAAAAGAGAGCTTTGTAGATTCAAGCACTGATTGACACAATTAACTTATGCAAGCTAACACATTTTATCCTTTCATATGTAATTCACAGATATGTCACCACTTTCAGCTGAGGCACATGGTACACAAGCATTCCAGCTTTGGCACTGTTTCATGCACACACCAGTGCACTCGTGCGCACACATCCCCTATCATGCATAGATGCACGCACGCACACACTAACCCAGTTTTCCAAAGAGTTCAACTCCCAGAGCTGCATAGATGAAGAACAGCAACATGAAGAGCAGACCCAGATTCCCCACCTAGACAGACACATTACACGCACACACAGATATAAACAGGGTGTGATACACAGAAAAATAGACAAGAACAGCATACGCTGAGAAAGACGCAAACAGAAAGAAAGAGCCCAGAGACAGAGACTGCAGGGCCTCACTGTGCTGATATTAAAAAGTAGCATTAAAACACCTGGATCTCAGTTTAGGAATCATGAGCCACTTTGTTGCCTGGATCCAGTTCTGATGAATTTCAAACATGCTTGCTCATTGTGATTATAACACTCATACTTGACTCGTCTCATGGTGGGGGGGGTCTCGAGATGTCTAATCAGATGATGGATAAACTTACTGAAGAGATCAAGGGGGGAAAAATCCCAAGAATTTGATTCCCTGCTGGAAAAAAGTTACTTCAAAGATAAGAAATGAGGGATTGTCAATCCATTCTTTTTTTTTTTTAAACTGAATTTTTGACACCCCATGAAGTCCAAAGAACACAAAAATGAGTTTACAATTAACAACAGAAGTACACTTCAACTCCTAAATTAGTAATGTTTTTTTTTTATGACTGATCCCCTCCATGAACCGGCACCTTAACGTGGTGGAGGGGTTTGAGTGCTCGAGTGATCCCAGGAGCTATGCTGTCTGGGGCTTCGGCTCCTGGTAGGGTCTCCCATGGCAGACAGGTCCTGGGTGACGAGCCAGACAAAGAGCGGTTCATAAACCCCTTCATGAGAAAGCACATCACAGACCCAGTTGCGTCGCCCGGATTGGCGTTACCGGGGCCTCACCCTGGAGCCAGGCCTGGGGTTGGGGCTCGCAGGCGAGCGCCTGGTGGCCGGGGCTCCTCCCACGGGCCCCGGTCGGGTAAAACCCGAACGATCAACGTGGGATCACTCCCCAGTGGGCCCACCACCTGCAGGAGAGCTCAGAAGGGGCCGGTGCGATGTGGTTTGGGTGGCAGTCGAGGGCGAGTGCCTCGGCGGCCTAAACCCCGGTCATGGAACTTGGCTTTTGGGACATGGAACGTCACCTCTTTGGGAGGGAAGGAGCCTGAGCTTGTGCGAGAGGTTGAGAGGTACCGGCTAGATATAGTTGGGCTCACCTCTACGCACAGTCTGGGCTCTGAAACTCAGTCTCTCGAGAGGGGTTGGACTCTCTACCATTCTGGAGTTGCACATGGTGAGAGGCGGCGGGCTGGGGTGGGCTTACTTGTGAGCCCCCAGCTTAGCCGCCAAGTGTTGGAGTTCACCCCGGTGGATGAGAGAGTTGCGTCCCTCCGCCTTCGGGTGGGGGACAGGTCTCTGACTGTGGTTTCGGCTTATGGGCCGAACAGCAGTTCAGAGTACCCAGCTTTCTTGGTGTCTCTCGGAGGGGTACTGGAAAGTGCCCCAACGGGGGACTCCATTGTCCTCCTGGGTGACTTCAATGCCCACGTGGGCAACGACAGTAGCACCTGGAGGGGGGTGATTGGTAGGAACGGCTTCCCTGATCTGAACCCGAGCGGTGTTTTGTTGTTGGACTTCTGTGCTCATCATAGTTTGTCCATAACAAACACCATGTTTGAGCACAAGGGTGTCCATCAATACACGTGGCATCAGGACACCCTCGGCAGGAGATCAATGATCGACTTTGTAGTCGTTTCAGGAGACCTTCGGCCGTGTGTCTTGGACACTCGGGTAAAGAGAGGGGCAGAGCTGTCCACTGATCACTACCTGGTGGTGAGTTGGATTCGATGGCGGGGAAGGAGGCCGGAAAGACTCGGCAGACCCAAACGTAGTGTGAGGGTCTGCTGGGAACTTCTGGCTGAGCCCTCCGTCAGGGAAGTCTTTAACTCCCACATCCGGGAGAACTTCAAACAGGTACCAAGGGAGGCTGGTAACATTGAGTCTGAATGGACCATGTTCTCCACCTCCATTGTCTCTGCTGCTGTTCGGAGCTGTGGTCGCAAGGTCTCTGGTGCCTGTCGTGGCGGCAACCCCCGAACCCGTTGGTGGACACCGGAAGTAAGGGATGCCGTCAAGCTGAAGAAGGAGTCCTATCAGGTCTGGCTGACTTGTGGGACTCCAGAGGCAGCTGACAGGTATCGGCAGTCTAAGCGAGCTGCGGCTCAGGCTGTAGTAGAGGCAAAAACTCGGTCCTGGGAGGAGTTCGGTGAGGCCATGGAGAAGGACTATCGGTTGGCCTCGAAGAGGTTCTGGCAAACCGTCCGGCGCCTCAGAAAGGGGAAGCAGCTTTCTGCAGGCACCATTTTCAGTGCACGTGGGGAGCTGCTGACTTCGACTGGGGACATTGTCGGGCGGTGGAAGGAATACTTTGAGGATCTCCTCAATCCTGCTGACACGCCTTCTCTTGAGGAAGCAGAGGCTGAGAGCCCTGGGGTGGGGCTGTCCATTACCCAAGCTGAAGTCACAGAGGTAGTTAACAAGCTCCTCTGTGGCAAGGCACCGGGAGTGGATGAGGTCCGCCCTGAGTACCTCAAGTCTCTGGATGCTGTGGGAGTGTCTTGGTTAACGCGTCTCTGCAGCATCGCGTGGCAGTCAGGAACAGTACCACTGGACTGGCAGACAGGGGTGGTGGTTCCCCTTTTCAAGAAGGGGGACCGGAGGGTGTGTTCCAACTACCGGGGAATCACACTCCTCAGCCTCCCTGGGAAAGTCTATGCCAGGGTACTGGAGAGGAGAGTCCGGCCGATAGTCGAACCTCAGATCCAAGAACAACAATGCGGTTTCCGCCCTGGTCGTGGAACTGTGGATCAGCTCTACACCCTGTCCAGGGTGCTGGAGGGTTCGTGGGAGTTCGCTCATCCTGTCCACATGTGTTTTGTGGATTTGGAGAAGGCGTTCGACCGTGTGCCCCGTGGTGTCCTGTGGAGGGTACTTTGGGAGTATGGGGTCCGGGGAGCCTTACTCAGGGCTGTCCGGTCTCTGTATGACCAGAGCAGGAGCATGGTCCGCATAGCTGGCAGTAAGTCAGACCTGTTCCCAGTGCATGTTGGACTCCGGCAGGGCTGCCCTTTGTCACCGGTTCTTTTCATAGTTTTTATGGACAGAATTTCTAGGTGCAGCCAATGTCCGGAGGGGGTCTGGTTCGGGAACCACAGGATTTCCTCTCTGCTCTTTGCAGATGATGTTGTCCTGTTGGCTTCATCGAGCCAGGACCTCCAGTATGCATTGGAACGGTTTGCAGCCAAGTGTGAAGCGGCTGGGATGAGGGTCAGCACCGCTAAGTCTGAGGCCATGGTTCTCGACCGGAGAAAGGTAGTTTGCCCTCTCTGGGTGGGTGGAGTGCTCCTTCCCCAAGTGGAGGAGTTTAAGTATCTTGGGGTCTTGTTCACGAGTGAGGGAAGATCGGAGCGTGAGATCGACAGGCGGATTGGTGCTGCGTCCACCGTCATGCGGTCGCTGTACCGGTCCGTCGTGGTGAAGAGAGAGCTAAGCCAGAAAGCAAGGCTCTCAATTTACCGGTCGATCTACGCCCCAATACTCACCTATGGTCATGAGCTCTGGGTCATGACCGAAAGAACGAGGTCCCGGATCCAGGCGGCTGAAATGAGCTTCCTCCGTAGGGTGGCTGGGCGCTCACTTAGAGATAGGGTGAGAAGCTCGGTTACCCGGGAGGAGCTCGGAGTAGAGCCGCTTCTCCTCCAAATCGAGAGGAGCCAGTTGAGGTGGCTCGGGCATTTAGTTCGGATGCCCCCTGGACGCCTCCCTAGGGAGGTGTTCCAGGCATGTCCCACTGGGAGGAGGCCCCGGGGAAGACCCAGGACACGCTGGAGAGACTACGTCTCTCGGCTGGCCTGGGAACGACTCGGGGTCCCCCCAGAGGAGCTGGAGGAAGTGGCTGGGGAGCGGGAAGTCTGGGCATCTTTACTTAGACTGCTGCCCCCGCGACCCGGTCCCGGATAAGCGGAAGAAAATGGATGGATGGATGGATTTATGACTGATTGATATTCACCACCAATGTTGCTTTTCTCTCTAACATCCATTTGGGGTTTGAGTGCAAGTCAACTCTAAGATGTCTTGCTGCTCATCCAAGTTGTAAAATAAAAGACTTCTGTAAAGTTAAAAACATCGAATCAAAGAACAGATACCCTGGTGGTTGCATAATTGAATAAACTTGATTAAAGACCCACTCCAACTATAATTTTTTCTTTTGTAAAATTGTTTCCAGAGTTCTATTAATTATGATTTTACAGTTTTTGGCCAAAATCAAAAAGCTTGTGCCATTTTTAAATACATAGTTTCTGCAGAGCGGCAGAAGCTCATTACAAATGCACCTCTGGGTTGTGGGCGGGACAACTGAAGTTAGCTCTGCTAATTTCCCATCAACCCTTTATTTAAACTCTTTAACACAGGCTTATAGCACCTCACACGCCCAAGCCAATATGAGGGTAGTCAAGGAAAATATCGGAGTAATATTGGAGTTATCCAGCCATACAGTTTGGAGTTAGATGGCATATCAGACGAGGAAAATGAAGATGCTAATGGATCTATTTGTCTGCAAATGGATGTCTCATTGTAGTGAAGAAGGGAGACTTTGGCCTGTCCATTTTGATGGCAGTTGCTGCATCAAAAACCTGAGCTTTTTCAAACCATAGGGTTTCGTCTGCTGCTGACCAACACGATCTTAGAAAAGAAATACTTTGAAATGCAGTTTTAATCTTAAATTATGTTATACATGTCCTCCGTCATGACAAATTCTACAAGAGCATTTTAAAACATCAAAAATAAGATTTTCATTAGAGTGGGTCTATATAGAAGTACAGCCAATCATTGGACAGGCGGCATTGTTCAGTTCCTCTATGAACAGATTCTTCTGACTCCCTGTCACTGCTAAAACAGTAATGTTTCAAATGTTTTTGTAATTCACAAGTAAGTCTTTTTACCCCTTTAATTTCCCGCTCAACCAAACAGCAGAGCACATTGAGAAAACATTCTATTAAAATCGTTGATTGTGTGCATTCCTCCCCCCAGGCAATAAGCAACAGAAAGGGACATGTTTTTTATTGATTTAGTCTTGGTTGAGCAGTTAAAGGGTTAAATCTATGCTTGTTCATATTTTTAATGGTTTTCATGTACAGAACAAATGACTCAAGTTTTTTGACAGTCCTTATAAAATGTGAGCTTTTGTTTTCTAACCAAAATTTTAGTTAGTGCTAAAAATATTGAACCATTATCAGTATTTTTCTGTTTGCTTTAAGCTCGTATGATGCAAAGGGCGAGCTTTGTAGAGATGGGTGTCAAAGGTGTAATAAAATTTTTAAAAAATGCTTCATTAGTTGCCACCTTCCAAAGTTCCTGATTTTGAAGTTTAAAAAAGTTGCAGTTCCTCAAATCACCACTAGAGGCTGGTTTCAGAGGGCAATAATTTTATTTGATAAAAGGTGACACTCTACGCTAAAACTGAAAACCTTTTGAATGTTTATTGTTTTATTTTCTTTTATGACAACCTCTAGCTTAAACATGTACTTTATAAGAGGCTTTTTGATTGGCAGGTGGGTGGACTCAATCAAACTTTCAGTGAAACTTTAGCTTTTTCCTTTGCCTGACTGTTTTTGTGACATTGAAAATCCGTTGAAATTTCAGTAAATATACAGTACCTGTTCCACTTTAGAGGAACTTTAGCTTTTTATTTTGGCTGTTCAGATTTCTGTGGCTGACATCAGAGATTATTTATCAAGTTTATGTAGGTCAATGTCCAATACACAGGGACAAATGAGACAAAACAACCAATCGCTCACATTCACTCACAGAGTTAATTTGAAACCACCAATTACTCAAGGTATTGAAGATTGGAAGAGAACTAGACACATTTTTATTTGTCTTTGCTTCAAAGTATGCAGCTTTGTTCACATCATGCAGTTGTTCATTGCATTTTGTTCCTCTAAATGTTGTATTTTAAGTCATCTTGGACAGATCTGAATAAATAACATAAAAATTATATATATTTACCACAATAGCAGAAATCTGAATTTTTCTAATACAAAATAAAGCTTGCTTTTTTATTTATGAGAATGATTAGGCTGCTGTTTATTAATATCAAACTAAGAACAGTTTGTTGGCTACATTATCTAGGACTCCAGAAAATAAACATAATCGGATTTGTACTGCATGGAACTTATGCTTCTTATGAGAAAACACACTAATGTTCACAATCACAGAGGCAATAAAGTCTGTCCTCATTAATTTTATAGCCAGTAGCGTTTTATCTAGCTGGGGTGACTTTACAGCACATTTTAAATGTCTCTTTTTGTATTTCAGACTCTTTAACTTTTATTTTTATAGATAACTGATAGCAGGTATGAATAACAATAAATACATGCCATAATAAACACGTTACTCACAGGCTTTCTCTAGGTGCTCATTTAACAGCCACATGAATCAAACTATGGATGAGTAATTAAGCCATATAACTAATTATGACACTGTCCTAATTTGTGTGCTATAATTGCCTGTGCAGTTTTAACATTGGCCAGTCAAAAGACAGAATCGTGTTAGAAAAATCTGGGGAAGGAAAGCTGCCAAGCAAACAAGCAGTCTGCATTTCATCAGTTTTGGACACCAGGCCAGCAATTACAAAGGGCATCTTTCCTTTCTTAGCATCAGGGCTGCATCTTACCTGAGGCAGAGCTTGCATCACTGTGTCCAGCAGAGCTCTCATCCCTGTCGCCATCTTCAGCAGCTTCAGCACTGAAACAATTGCAACCTGTCAGTTTTAGTAACAGCATAAAGCACTTCTGCATGTTTTGTTTTTGCTGAGGCAAGCGTGCACCTCGAGTGATCCGCAGGACCCTCATAATGCGTATGATGGTGGGGTTGATGGGTAGGGAAGCGCTCAGGTCAATTTCCTCCAATGTGATTCCCATGATGGACAGCAACACAATGGCAAGGTCCAGTTGGTTCCATCTTCATGACCAAGAACACACAAACTAAATCAGTTAAAAAAACATTATCAAACTACATGTTTGCACGCACAGAAGTGTTTGGATACCTTTCTTTGAAAAAGCGACGCAGGCCAAATGCGATGAGCTTCAGAATAGCCTCAATGACAAAAACCAGGGTAAAGACGTAATTACAGTACTTTAGTATCTCCTCCAGGTACTGCAGGATAGACAGAAATGGGATGATGTCAGAAAATAAAAATATCAGAAATGTACAATACCCAGAATACTACTTCATTACTATGGTTCTAGGGCAGGTGGCAGTAGGAGTTGCCATGGTTACCTGCGGCTGGTTGTAGTGCTCCATGCTCATGGTGAGGAGGTTTGTGAAGATGATGACAGTGATGAACAGATCCAGGTAGTGGCTAGTGCACAATGTGTGTATGGATCGCCTCAATGGGGAATAGTCAGCGTAGTACGGTTTCTCCAGAGCCCCTGGGTCACACGCACACACGAGCAAACACGCACGCACACAAGGTCAATAAAATAATTCTGAAGTAAAAATATGATGTGGGCTATGAAGTCACTGATGAGATGGTGCCAAGTGGCACTCTGCCTGTCCGTGTCTATATGTGCAAATGTGTGTGTGTCAGGAGTAAAAATGCCACCTCAGGAATTAAATCTTATCCATCATGCATACTCTCTCTCCATGGCACCTCAAGGTGTCTTTGGGCAGAACCCCTCACTATCTGCTGCCAGACTGTTAACTGACTGAGAGGAAAGCATTACTAAAGATTACACTGCAGTGAGAATGAGGACAGTTTGAGACACAAATGGGGTGAGAATAGTTTACTGGATACAATGCAGGCCTTACCATCTATTACCAATTTAACTGAGCCCCTTCAAACAACTTAAAGTCCCACTGCGATCATCTTTTGATCTATAGTAAAAGTATTTCCAGTGGTCTTGTAGTTATGATGATGCCACTTTTGGCCTAAATCAAAAAACCTGATATTTCCTACTACATAATTTCTGCAGAGCAGCAGTTATTCATTAATATTTGCCTCTTAGTTTTAGGTGGAACTGTTGGTGTGGAATAAGTCCTACCCACTTCCCATCGTCCATCTGTTTAGAGGCTCTCCTAGCATAAAACCCCTCCCTACCCCAACCTAACATTAGCGCTGCAACAAAAATGGCGAGCAATATTGAAGCTATCCAGCTGTACAGATTTGAGCCAGATACCAGTTCAGACGAGTAACTACAACAACTACAAGTGGATTCATCGGAATGGAGCGGAGTAGGAAGCTGTGGCCTGCCAATCGTAGCACCTGCATCACAGCTACAAGCTTTTTCAAACAGCATTTTTTCATTTGCCCCTGATTCAAAATTATTTTAATGAGGAATTATTCAGAAAGGCAATTTTAAGCCTAATTTTCTTCATAAATGTCCTCCATCAAGAGAAAAACACATTTTTTTATTGGAGTAGGTTTTTGAAGAAAAATGTAAACGTCTGGATGTAAGATAATAATTAATCTATTGCAACAAAAGATCATTCACCTCATTTACACCCTTTCCTGTCTACTAGTCTGCTTGTTGTCATAAGATGAAGTGAAGAATGAACTCCAATGTAGAGGGACCCTTGTTACAAAAATCAGTTTTTACACCTAAACTTAAAACAACAGCAGATATCACAAAATCAAAAACTGTAGTTATTTAAAGTGACAAAACACTTACAAATAAGCACAAAAAATGACTAATTATCTTTTTCCATCCCAAAAAAAATTAAAATGTTGTTGGATATGAGGCAGTGGGTTTGAGAAAGAGACATGAGGCAGAGCTGGAGGTAGCAGAAGAATAAGTTGAGGTTCTCTTTAGGAGTGACGAGGATTTATAGGATCGGGAATGAATGGATCAGAGGAACAGCTCATGTTAGAGGTTTTGAAGATAAATGCATGGAAGTAGATTGAGAGGATTTGGACACAATGGGAGGAGCAACAGTGGTTGTGTTGGTGAAAAGATGCTGAGGTTGGAGCTACCAGGAAAGAGATCTAGAAGAAGAAAAAAGGAGGACGTGAGCGTGGAGCAGTGGAGAAGATTATACAGAGGTGGAGGATTTGCTATGGCGATTCCTAAAGGGAGCGGCCCAGTGGCAAAGAAGAAGAAAACATTTATGAATAATTAATAGATAAACAAGAAAACAGACTGAAGCAAAGCTGGGAACAAATGACCATGACTTTATGGAAGAAGACAGGAAGCCAAACAACCTAAATGAATAAATTAAACAGAAGAACAAAACCCTCAACAAGGTTTCAACCAGAAATAGTAGCATACAAAACGGTATTTTAAAAAAGCCAGAAAAAAAACTTTAAGTTTTAAAACACAAATGTACCAAGAAGTGAGGAGTTTAAAGGAAAAAATGCTTTAACTGATGGAGTTGCAAACAAAGTCATATTTTTTGCTTAGTTTCTTCTTGCATCCCCTGGATATACATGATCATTGTGTCAGAAATGTGGGGGGACTGCTGCCTTTTTTCCTATAAATGTACATAAAACAAATGCAGTCCTGCCTGTCTTGAAAGTCGGTTGTTCTTTAAGATATACAGGAGAACCAGCCAGGCTCCTGTCAACTCAGGCCAATTCAAAACCATCAGCAAATTTACATTCTGAACACTGAACAATCTATGTGGTAAAAAGTTTAAATCTGAAAACTTGTATTTCCATTTTGAACATGCACAATCATGAAACCCAGGAGCACAGTGAAAGGACCACTTTGACTCGCTAACACAAAAACACAAAAACAGAAAAACTGTTCATTTCTATGGTAACAACAGAGGCCACCAACCTTAATTATCTGTCAGTGTTTATATTTACTAAAAGCACACTGCACCGAGCCCCATAACTAAAAAAGCAAGAAACACAAATTGGAAATCAAATAATTTGTTTTGTTTTGCAAAACCACCACAGCAAACCACGAGACAACCAGAAAAATATTCTGAGAGAATCCGGTCTGATTAAAAGACATCGGCTCTCATATCTTAAATAAAAGTAACCTTCTGTAAACAATTTAAATGAATGATTATCAGAAAGTTTAACCACAACCAGCAGTCTGCCACACTCCTGTCTGAAACCAAATTTCATCAGAAAAAAGAAAAAAAACAGAATTAGTTTTAATTCAGCTCAGAAAATTTGGTTTATGTAACAATACATGTTTTATGTTTCTCCTAAAAATGATTTGATGACTAATTAGAAATCAGAATTTTTATTTCTAATAGAAACCTGGTTGGGAATAATTTCTACATTCCTAAATATGCTTGAAAAGAATCAGATGCAGAATTTATCTCTTAGATTTACTAACAGGTTTGATAAGATTCAAAATCAGTGTAAGTACTTTGAGTACTATTTTCTTTTTACTTGAATTGGGAATTAGCAGAACTACTTCAGATATGATTAAGTATCATCCACCTGCTCCTTATCTGGTTTCAGACTCAATTTGAAGGTTTTCTATTTTTTCTTACTCTTTGGCTGTCTTAACGCTGAGTGTGGATCAAATCGATACAGGAGCTGACTTGGAAAAACTGATTTAGTTTAACACACAACTGTGTTTAGATTGTGATGCTTAACAGCAAAAAAGGCTCAACTGTGTGCTTTCTTTCAAGTTAGTTGGTTTTCACAGTGATTATAAGGTTTTCTCAAGCTGAGCTTTTACATTTTAAAAATGTTGATTGATCTGTGTTTTATCTTGACCTCAGGTGAGTGTGTGATCATGGCTTTTTAACTTTCACTCATCCCGTAGAGCATTCTCTAGCCTCAGCCCAGTTGGCCCATTGTACCTCCGAGCAGCATGAAGTGGGCATTCAAAATGGATGAGTTTTATTAATAGTTTATGTCAGGGGATAGGAATCTGTAGCTTTTCAATTTCTGCTTAAACTTCAAAGCAGTTGAGCGGTAAACAAACTAATAAACAAGTGCTTCTTGAAAATCTGTGGAACTACAATGGGCCTGATAAGACAGCTTAGCTGAGAACAAACTTCAAGTAAACCTTAAGTGAAATGCCTCCAGCATCTGTGTACAATCCCATCAGTTAGAATAGAAGCTTAACTTCCCAGAGACAGGATTAATGCTCCTGTAGATAAAGAAAAAAACATCTGGTGTCTTGTGGACAGTACATCAATGGCCTTAAAAGGTAGGAATTTTATTTCTCACTTCTCCTCCTTTTCTCCAGTCGCTTCTGCCGTTTCTTCTCCCTTATCCGGGCTTCTTCCTCCTCCTGCTGCTGGCGACACTTGTGGAAGTTTTCCACCACCACTCCCACAAACATGTTGAGCACAAAGAAGCTGACAATGAGGAGAAAAGAGATAAAGAACAGCAGCATCCAGGGGTTGTTGTTTCTTATTGGCTGCAGCGAGAGACAGAGAAAGAGAGGCAGAGGAAGAATGAGAGGAAGACAGGGTGGATGCGTTAGGAAGAAGAGGAAGACCGAAGAGTGACAAACGTGCCGGGGAGGAGATGAAGAAAGGGAGAGAGCATAAAAAAATGTAAGTCCTGAGTCAGCAGTGAAAGTGCCGGCACTGTCAGCTCACATCTATGTATCCATTTGGCTTTTTATTTTCTTTCACTGTCTGCATTCAAACGAACAAGATGAAAGAAATAAAGGAATAAAGGAAAAAAAAAAAAACACAGCACAGCATTCAAAGATTAAGATTTCCTCTCCTCAGCTGTTCTGTCACTAAGTTTTGACTGTCTTCCCTCACCTGCTGGTCCACTCCAACAGCGTCCAGGCCGTCATACATGATGCTCACCCAACCGTCTTTGCAGGACAGCACAAAGAGTGACATCAACGCCTGCATGATTGAGAACCACAAAAGTGAGAGCCATGCTGTCAATCATTTTGTAAGAGCAGCTGCCAAGCCGAGATGTGTGACGAACCTGCCCCAGGTTGTCAAAGTTGTATTTCCGTCGAACCCAGCGACAACCCGCCTGCAGACACTCGGTTTTGTTGGTGATGTTTCTGACATGAAGCCCCTCGCAGTGAAAGAATTTCCCTTTGAACAGCTCCACAAACGGACAGATGAAGGCAAAGATAAAAACATGAGTCTGTGATCTCAGTTTATTGGAATTTAAGCATCTTTGAGCAGTGGTTGCAATGCCAAAGCAACCAGCCACAAACCCAAACAATGCAGACAGAATTTCTTCTTTTTTGCAATACGGGTTAAAGAAGAAGACGATGTTTATAGTTCATTGCTTTGGAGAAAGCTGATGCATCCTTTTATCCTATTTGGGACTGGGAAAGTCTAGTAGACTTGGTTTGACAGAATGAAAAAAGGTAGAAATCTTAACACCTTGATTTTTTTCTTTTTTTTTTGTCATGGCACTGTAGAGAGAACTATACTGACTAGATCATGTCACACAGTTAAAACAGCTGCAAACCTGCTGCACATTCTCCCAAAAGATGTTTCTCTATCCTGCCAACCTGTACAGATCCACCTCTCCCTCCTTTGTGTCCAACCTGTCGTAAAAATCCTCTTATGCCCTTTGTTTGGCCTTTGACACCTCTACCTTCACTTTGTGCTTCATCTCTCTGTACTCCTGTCTGCTGTCTTATGGCCTCTCAGTGTTCCACTTTTTCTTATCTAACCTTTTCCTTTTTTTACACACTCCTGAACTTTTTCATTCCACCACCAAGTCCGCTTATCTGCTTTCCTAATTTCAGATGACACACCTTCATTCCAGTCTCCTTGATCACTTTAGCTGCAGCTTTCCAATCGTCTGGGAGAACCTCCTAATCACTCAAAGTTTGTTTCAACTCATCTCTAAAAGCCTCACAGCAGCCTTTCTTTTTCAACTTCCACCACTTGGTCATCTGTCATCTGCTCTGCCCTTGTTCTCTTCATCTTCATCCCCCCTTCATCACATTACACCTTCAAATTCCATCTTCAGACTCATAACCCCGCCTGACACTCTTCACCTCCAGAATATTATGCAAACTCCTTCAAGATCCCTCCTACTCCTTCCTCTTTCCATCTACACCATGATAAAACAGCTTAAATCTAGTCCTAATCAACAAGTTTTGCTCCACTTCAGTCAGGTCTTTTGAACACAGAATATCTGCCTTTCTTCTTTCCATCATGTCAGGTAACTCTCTAATACTTCCTGTCAAAGTCCCTCCTTTCAAAATTCCTACTCTAAGTCCTACAGTCCTGCCTTTCATTATCTCTGACTGTCTACAGGCCCACCTTCCTCTTGATCCACCAACAGTAGTTCAGTTTCTACGGGCATCCTGAAGGTCAACCAGCCACAACCAATCCAGTGTGAAAGTTCTGCTTAAGATTCACATGATTTATTTGGCTTTAATTTGTTTCTCGGATCTGTTTTTTGACACAACCCTCTGCCTTTACCCAGACTGGCTAACAGAAGCACTGGATTGTACCCCACTGGATTCTGGATTCTGCTTTTGGACTTGTCAGAAGTGGACTTTGAAAACAAACTTTAGTTCTAAAACAAGTCAAACGTTAAGTTTCTGTTTGTTGTTTAGTGAATGTTGAAGACATGCATTTAAGATGCTTTCACATAAAGGTTTGACAAACAAACCCTGATCTACTGGAAAAAAATCTCTATCAGGTGAACCCTGGTGCAGTTCACTGCAGTGTGAAGGTTTTCATTCCTGCTTCATCTGGTTTGGTCAAAACAGATCCAAATTTGTTTACCCTGCAAGTGTGCTGGTATGAATATACTCGTCCAAACTCTGGTCTGGAACTGAGCAGTTCAGCCATCCTGTCAACAGCACATCTGCTAGCATGCTGTGAGTTAGCGCACACAAGGAAAGTTTTTTTTTTTTTTTTTTTACCAGCAAACATCTTGCTTCCACTGTTACAAAACTGCAAGCAGAAATAGTTGAAACGAAGCTTGATCATTGTTTTTTTATTCTAAAATTGGACTCCTCCAACCTGTCCTTTTTGGTAAATAAGTTTAGCAATTATCTTTTAAAAAATTTTTATCAGCTTGAAAACCATCCAAACCAAATAAACCAAGATTTGTTTTAGATAATACCACCTCCAAAATAGCATTTGTTGTAATGTGATATTTTCACATTATCAATGCAATCCAAACTGAACAAAAGTCTGAGATTATTTGGAATTCCGATTCCATCTAAAGCAAATTCACCAGACTATCCTGGTAAGAAAGGATGTAGAAATTACCCATCGAATCCAGATAGTTGTGTGATTCACACACAAGGAGACAAGAGTGCAAATGTCACACCACGTCTGTTACTGGTGCTAAAAGCGTCCTCTTTTGATGTCTTAGAATAAGACTGGTGTTAAGTGTTTATTTTTTTCATCATAATTCAGACAAACAATTCAAACTGAGAGTTTTATGACCTTCGCCTACCACCATTGAGACACTGACCTGTCATTAAAACTTTAACCAACCTACACACAAAATAAAGAAATACAAGACTTGAAAAAAACAAAACCAAAGGGAACTACACTTGTGACATAACCTTGTTTCTTTCTGAGCAACAGAACAAATCTACACCTATGATATTTACTTTAAAGACCCCAAAAATGTGTGTTTTTGGTGATTTTAAAATGTTCTTGCAGCATTTTACCTATGATGTAGAAAATATAAAAATATTAAGAACAAAACTGCATTTTTGAGTATTTCTTTATTCAAATCGTGTTGGATCAGGAGCAGATGAAAACCCACGATTCAAACTCAAACTCAGGTTTGTGAGACAGCGACAGCCATGGGAGGGCTAAAGTCTTCCTTCTCCGCTCAAATTCGGATGCATCCACTTGCAGAAAAAAAATTCTTTAATGTCTTCATTTTCCTTGTTTGAGCTGCCATCTGGATCAAAACTGTACAGCTGCATAGCTCCGATATGGTTCGCCATTTTTGTTGCTACACTGATGTTAGCTTTGGCTTGTGAAGGGCTGTAAGCTAGCGGGGAAGGGTGTGAACAAATGGCTGATGGGAAATTAGCGCAGGCTTACTTCTGCACCAACAGTCTCTCCCACAACTCAGATGTCTTGCTGCTCCACAGAAAAAATGTCGTAAAAACTGACACAGGCTTTTTAATTGTCGACTAAAAATGACAAAATCATACTTAAAAGACATCCAGAAAGGATTTTACAACAGGAAAAGATATATTTGAAATGGGACTTCAAGTCTAACTAACCTGAAGATAAAGTTTCAGAGCAGAAATCTTTTATATCTCTATTTATTCCTTGATAAGAAACACAAGAACCATGTAGGGTCACGTTTCCACCAAATCTGGATTTATTTCAAAATAATAATGCAGTTTTAGTGAATTGTGCTTAAGCACGAACAGCAAAGGAATGCCTGCAAAATCTTACCTTACTTGAATTTATTTATTGATTACAAACAAAAAAAATCCATAGTAAAGTTCATTATGAATATAATGTACATCCTTTTCCTCTGCAGGACCTTTGCTTGTTCTTTTAATTACTTTTGGGAACTATGTTGCATAATCAGCAGCTCATTTGCATTTCCTCCCTATTTTCCCCTTCACTTTTTATTACCTGAAAGCCTTTCTGAGCTCTGCCTCCATTCTATACCACCAAGGGATTATTGTATTTCACTTAGCAGGAAACAAAACATGTTTTTAATGTTTATCAAATATGAAGTAAGGGGGTTTCACAAAAACCAGGAAGTAAAATAACTAATCTTTTCACAGCAAGAGCTGAACAGGGTGTGAGTGGTATAAATATTTACCTGCACTCCCAGAATTCCAAACACGATGAAAAAAGCGCAGCAGATGAGAACAATGTTCCCTATTGGTCTAAGAGAAGTGATGAGTGTCTCGACAACCAGTTTCAGTCCAGGAGCACGACTTATCACCCTGCAATAAATACATGGATTCAAACAGAGTATAAGAAGTACTATGGATTTTTAAAAAAGCAATACACCCTATCTGTTTACCTGAGGGGTCGCAGTGTTCGAAGCAGGCGAAGGACCCGCAGGATGCCTAAGATCCGATTTCCACCTGCTGACGCAATGGAAACCAGGATGTCCACCAGCGACACAAACACAAGCACACCGTCCAAGATGTTCCAGCTGCTCTGCAGGTACACTCCTTCTCCAAAGTAGAGTCCCATAGCAACAACCTAATCACACCAAACCACATAAACACACAAATGGTTTCATCAAAACAGAGTTTATTACTGTGAGATCAAAATAATAAAGCAACTTGGGCAGAAAATTGAGACAGAAATCCTCTCTGATCTCCACACAGAAACAGAACTGCCTTCTTATGTGTAAAAACATGATTTTTTGAAGGAAAACCTTTTATCAAGGCAGGAGTGCTGTATGAATACTGTTATAGTTACCTTGATCATCATCTCTCCCACGAAGATGACTGTGAAGATGTAATTGGAAACACTGAGAAACACCCGTTCCTGTTACACACACAAACACACACACACACATGTGTTTATATGACAGAGGCACATTTATCATTTTTATGCTTACATGTCACAGTAGCTTTAGGACTGCTGAATGTTATGTGCTGGATAAATATGTGATCTATAAAAGAACATAACTTTAGCCTTCTCCATTTCTGTTTTATGTCCTCGAATGACCTTAACATATGTAAACATCGCCTGCATTTCACTGTTTTCACCACGCAGCAAACTGTTTGACACTTACAAAGATTTACTGTAACTCTTTGTTTTCAGACAAGGTTTAAGCTGTTTTACTGAGTCTTTGCTGTACACCTTTCCAAGCTTTTTCCAGGACCAGCACAGTAAAGATGCTTTTCTCATTAAGAGCAATGATCTTAAAACTATTGTTAGAATGAGTCAAAATATTTTTGCACCATACACAACACTAGAAAAGATTGATTTGAGACTCACAATAACTCAGAATAAACTGTGATTTTTGGTTCAGTATCAAGGATGCTGTTTAAAATTCAATAAATGTCGACAAGTTAGACTGGCTTTCGTTGTCATTATTTTGGAAAAAAAAAAATTGGGATTCATGTTCTAAGGATAAGTGCTTGTTTGGCGTGTTATGAGGATTTATTAAGATGGGCCAACTTGAAATAAGATCGTATTCTCATGTTGTTCACATTTGATTCTAAAGTGAGTAGTTTTCCCTTATTACACTTGTTTTTTATCACTGTAATCAAAATGAACCACAAATAGATACATTAAAACTCAAAAGATACAAACCATTTGCTTGGAACTAGCAATATAGCATATATATATGTATACATATATATATATTTCGGCTGTATATCATTCAAGCCATTCTATCTAACAGGTTTTTTAGCGTTTTTCCCTTTTTTAATGCTCGTGTGGATGACATGAAGGTTGCTGGTGTTAGAAGAGAGGATGCAGGAGAGGGTTAGATGGAGGACATTTCTTTCTAAATGAAAATGACTTGCTGCATGGGCAGACAATGTTACTACATTCTAGTGATTTCTTCTTAAGATAAGTGTTTTCTTTTCCTATTTTAGACTACCTCTTTTTGCAGTGCAGAGTATCAAACCAGTGTAAATTACTACAATTGATATTTTACTACCCAACTAATAAATAACCATCTTATAAAACGTAACCAAAAAAAGGGAAATTGATATACATTTGTACTACTTAAAAGACATTATGTACCTTATGAAATTATACATCTTTAATAAGCGTCTTTTTTTAATCATTATCTCTGTTGCTACAAGGAAATGTCAGTGATGTGTTTGTATGAGAAACGCTAATCTTGACACTGTTCAGGATGTGACAAAACCAGTTAAGGGTGGGCCTAATCTGGAGAACAATGGGAAGTTTGCATCTGCATCTTCTCCACTCCCACTTTTCTCTGCTCTGCTCTTCTGCAACATGAACCCATTAACCTTGTATTTATGTGTCTCTTGGTCTTTGTTAGACTCTCTTATTTCATCTGATGAGTTCTCTACAAGAGTCAGTAAGCCTTTTGCTGAAAGCTGAAGTATCATTCTTTGCAAGTAAAAGCTTCCGATCTAGTCTCTTTTTGTCTTTTCTTAATTGAAGGTTTATTGGTGTGGTGTCTAAGTAGGCATTTTTATTACATGATTATTATAATAATATACTATTTTAAAAAACAGCAACTTTTATGGTACACGATTTTATCAGACAATGCACAAAAACAAGACAAAAAAACATTTACTTTAAAGCTATGCTGTAAAAGTGGAAACTTTTGTGTGGGAAAGTAAGCAATTTTGGAAGAGAAATAAATGGCATTTTCAAAATGGCATAGTTTTAAGGTTCTTTCCCATTTTTTAGCAATGGACAACCATTTTATACGATGACTCGGTAGCTTAGGAAGAACTCTTGACCTGTCAAAATGTGAAATAATGACCTTTTAATGTTGATTTTTTTTTTTTGTCTGATAACTGGAACAAAATACATTTCCCTTATTACACTTGGTTTTTATCACTGTACATAAAAAGGGTTTTCGTTGTTTTTTTTAAACAAAAAAAGTGCTCTAAACTACAAAACGTAAGTATGAGATGTGGCTGCTCTTCTCTAATCTTTTGTGTTGTTCTTTTTATTTTTCCTGTTCTCAATGGCCAGTGTGGTTCCAGAACAAATGACAGGTGGAGGGTTTGGGGCTTTACAGCTCTGAAGAGGGACCCAACTGGCAGCAAGAAAATCACAGATTTCTCACAGAAACTGGAACGTAAGAAAATAATTGCCTGCATATTTGACACTATGTTTATGTGCACGGATGCACATGAAAACACGTATTCCTTCACACTTTTCTCAACACACAGAATAATGCACCAGCAGGAATTCCAACTGTTTTTGCATCTTTTCTTATATTTGCTTTCCGAAGACTCAAACATCAAGCAACAGCTGATAGCCCTCCATTACTCAATGGTACTTCAGAATTCATTAAAAATATACATTTGTGTGGAAATAAAGTTTCGAGAGAAAAAAATAAATAAAAATTACAACCTAAAAGATTATCTTTAGTCTGACCAAAGCTGTGTCATGTTGAATCTCCGATAGTCTAACACTTTGTATAAAACTGCAGTTTCAACAGTCACAAGAACAAATTTATCATGAGGTTCACACCAAGCAAATGATTCAGACCCCCCTCTCCACTGCTTCATAATAAAAAAAAATACTGTTAACTTTGTGGCAGCTTTTTGGTGACTGTGTTGCAAACACTGTATAATAAATATGATGCATTTCCTTGCATATCCTGATTTTTGCTAACCTCCACCACAAGCCACATTTCTGTTTGCCTTTTCTTTATTCATCTATTCATTATTATGCATCCACTGATAAACAAATCAGGAATGCAGTAAACTTCATGTGTGGTTCAGTGTTTTAACCAAGGACACCTTGAAAGAGCTGCATGAGGAACAAAAAAATCTGGCATTTTAAACAGTCTGGAATGCTTGGAGTCCCAAGGATTTTCACAGAACGCAGCAGCATGCTGGAAAAACATGCACAGAACAATACCTGAGGCTTCAAATACAAAACTCTGTAGATTCACGGAAATGCACGCATTTGCACAAAAGCAGAAGAGTGCACATGCATCCCTTTTTTGTCTTATTTATTTAGCCGTGCATGCATTTGGCTCTCTTTCAAAAACATTAAAAATAAGGAAATTGTTTGCATCAACACGGCACTGCTCAGATTTCTATTTTTGTCATCAACAGACATGACAAAGGAAGCAAAAACAAGAAAGAATAATTCTTTCACAGACTTGTGAAACTGAAATGCTCATCAGTAAAATAGAAAAAAAAAAAGAAATCTGGTTTGTTTGATGTTTTAGTTTTACAATTACAGAAAAATGAAAAGTGCTGATGGGAAAATGTAATAGATGTGATCAGCTTTTCCAATTCTGATTAAACTGTTTTTTTTATATCTTCAAAGGAGAGAAGAGAAATCTGTATTTCAAAAATTAAAGACCTGAACAAAGCCATCAGTTCTGGGAACTAAAGCCGGTCCTGTTCTGTAGTAGTGTACCTGTGAGGCTACAATCATGAAGGAGACACACTTGAATTTCATTCTGCTGACTTCCTTTTATCAATAAATAAATAAATAGAGCTCATGAGAACATTCAAATGTATCTTAACAGAGTGCACATTGCTGGTGTTTTTTCAGAATAACCATTATTGAATAAAGCCCTTTAAAAAAAGGCAGAGGTCATACTATGTACTTAAACCAGACAGCAGTGGATGCAGTTTATTATTTCTGGTTCTGTCGGGAGCGTTCTTTTTTTTTTTTTAAAGAGGAGCCTGTATGTGTTGAATCTGAGACTGTTGATGGAGAACAGATATCAAGAAAATGAATTTTAAAATTGTATTTCTAAGAATTTTTAATATTAAATTATTGTGGAACAAGAGCAGGTGAAAAGATGCCATTGCAAAAAAGCTTGTAGGTGTGATAAAGGTGTCACAATCTGGAGGCCACAAGTATTCTGATGCATCCACATGTAGACAACTCCATCCATGTAATTTTTGGTTTTCCTCGTCTAAGCTGGCATTCAGCTCAAAACTGTACGGCTGGATAGCACCAATATTGATTGCCATTTTTGTTGCACCAGTGATGTTAGGTTGGGGGTGTGAGGGGCTGTAAGCAAGCATAAACAGATGAATGTCGGGAAGTAGGGGTGACCTTTCTCCGTGCCAACAGCCCCGCTCACAACTTAGAGGCAAATTTCTATTGAACTGCCACTCTGCAGAAACTATGTCCTGAAAACAGTACAGTTTATTATTTTTATTTTTTTATTTTAGCTAAAATGCCATAATCATAATCAAAATACCACTGGGAAAGCTTTTACAATATGTCAAAAAAGGATCAGAGGGGGACGTTAAGCAGTGTTATCAGAGATTAAACTGGGGGGGAAAGCATGGTTAATTTTATTGCCCTAATTTATCTTGCACCAAAGATAACTACAAGAAATTTCAGAGATGTTTGACAAAAGTTGCAATCATTTAGTCAAAAGCTCCTGATCCTTTGTATTCCCAGAAAGCCATGTTTTGCTGGATACCCTCTCTGGATCTATTTGAGCAAGAAACAAAGGACAACATTTCCAGCTGCTTGGAGTTTTCCTCTTATCTGCCATAAGATTAGACGAAAATAAAGTCTAAAATGTGACATCCATATGTTCCTGGTAAAGTCAGAGAAAGCAGTGAGGGATTGTTTCCTTTCAAAAGCAGCCCTTTTTTTAGAAACTGCAACATTTGATGATTTTAGGTTGGCTTCAAATTTAGCCACGAATTGTATGGGCTTGGTAAATATCATTTTAGGTTTCACAAAGGGGGGATAACTTCAGTTAAAGCTGAAGCTCATAGCTGGAATTCTCTGCTGTTTTTTTACATGGAGAAATGGTGAACCAATTAAATATTAGCCAATACAAAGTGAGTCATTTAGTTGTAATCATAGTTCCAGTCAGGATAGATATGGCCTTCATGCATAGCATCTCTTTAAAGTGACAGATAGAGAAGAAGCAAAAAGGATCAGTTTAAAAGAAATATTAGTCTTTCAAAGAAATTCAAAATTAATGTTGGTGTCATTGTGAACCCGGCATGACATGGCCCATCTAAGTTTCCTGACAAAAAAAAAAAAATTCGGATCAAACTTCATAGCATGTTAATAAGATATTTTTTTGTGAAAATATGTTATTATATATTTTTGTCAGCATTTTTTCATCTTTTATTTCTGTTTATATCCTTCATTTCCACTGTATGACATGGTGACTGAAAAGTTGACTGACAAAAGCTACAATTGCAACTCCACATCTGCAAGTAAATACTGTAGAAACTCTTCAAATGTCAGGTGAAACATCATTTACGACTAAAAGGATGAAACCAGCGACTGCCAAAAATGACAGAGAACTGCAAAGTCATGAGGTCTGCTTGGGATTTTACAAATCCCAAGTAAGGGTTCTGTTAAAAAAAGTGCAATTAATTATTTATCCTATTATTCTATATCTGCTAATTTAGACAATAAATCTTATAAAAATAATGAAGTAAACATCTCTAGTCCTCAAATGTGCCTGCTTAAATAAAAACTAGTTTTCCCATGTAGAGAAAACTGACCATTTACATGCAGCCTTTTCTAAAGACACCAAAAGCGTTATCCTCTTTTCTCTTGTCAAGCCTGGAGCAGTGTGTACCTCAAAGAACGCTTAAAACAAACCACCAAAGCTCCACTCATTAGCATTTACTAAAGTCAACCTGGAATAAGTACAGAAACCACAGAAGCTGCAGTTTCATCACAGGAGCTTTAAAATGGAGTTAAGGATATTTGAAGAATCCTGGTTGTTCTGCTTTAAGGTATTTACAGTTTGACATAAAATAACTATCTAATATCTAAACGAGAGCTGAGAATGGGACAGCTTAGGGTGTACTGGAACAACGCTAATTCTAATGTAAAAATTCCATTCAATTTTAATAAAATGGGTAAAAGCTCACCATAGATATCAGAGAGTGGATCTATGTTCCCTGATGTCAGATCATTGACTGCATAAGAGAACTGGACTGAGCGTCACATCACCCATAGAAATCGACTTAAGTCTGGCTCCAACCAAATGAAGTCAATTCTGTTCCCATTTTTTGCAATATGGATGCTGCCATGTTGGAACCAGAAAACTTCAAGCAGTGATTGATCTAAGTCGGCCTGAGTCATCATTTCTATGGCAACCACTCTCGCCAATTCATAGTGAGTTTATTCCAAGTCCACACTCCTTCCGCTTAAAATAGGGCTCGGGAGAATCTGTCAATCAAACATTTTAAACGTTCGACGTAAGACCACATACTTTTATTAAGACATGTGATTGGTCAGTAATAACTTGAATAACTTGCACTACAGAATAAACAATCTTATAATGGAGGACATATGTAAAAAAATAAAGTTGCATTTCTGGGTCTTTATTCACAGCAGACAAAATAATGCAGTTTGAAAAAGCTTGAAGGTGTGACGTAAACGCTACTACAGTAAGCCACAAGCTCCCTCCTCCACTCCATTCTGATGCATCCACTTGCAGACATATAAACATGGACGTCTTCATTTCCCTCGTCTGAGCACCAACAGTTTTGCCCACAACTCAGAGGCAAACTCAGTCTTGTAGTTAAATACAGTCAATGCATCAGAGATTCTAAACTGTGTATTCAGATTGTGAGGACTTAATGCTGTTCAGTAAATGCATGTTGCGCGGTGTGTCAGCACGTTACCATGCTCCTGGGATTGATGTCCGGTCTCTCCAATGCGATGGTGATGCAGTTCAGAAAAATGAAAAGCAAGACGATGTGATCAAACATTTTGTGACCGATGACCCTCAGACACCACAGCCTGAACCTGAGGGCAAACACAGCAGGGGAGAAAGAGCATCAGCGGCTGTGCCCCAGGTTTCAACATGAAACACATCACCTGCATCACTTCCATCACAGCTTTTGTCCACACAAGGTGCATGGTTCCACATGGATGGTGGTGATTGATAAAAGCGGGAACTGCATCACCAAAGCTAAGCTGTGAGCTTCACGCTCTAACTGCGAATTTTCACATTAAGCCACCTAACTCTCCTGGGAAAATCTCAGTGTGAGTCAGTGTATTGTATGTATTGACCGGTTGTGCGGAGCAAACAGATAGAGGGACCACTCCTCATGTTCCAGGCACCACTGAGGCTCATATGGCTCCAGCATCTTCTTCAGTCTCTTACATAAACTCTGCAGGGAACACACACACAAACACACATTTGAGAGAGCAAAATGAGGGCATGCTCAGATACACATGAAAAACACTTCCACGTGCCATTTAGAGTTTCAATGTTCTCATAAAATACCAAAATCTTATCTTCTCTGAATGAAGGGATAACAGTTGATAATGTTCTGGAGTAAACTCAAAAATAAACCCATCTCTGGTCAGGATAGTGGCATCAATTCTCTTAATCTGCTCATAATTTCAATCCAGCTCGTTAAAAGATTTTAAAGGTTAAATATCTACTTGAGGTTTCCTGTTCCAGCTAACTCGGAAAAGCTTTTGAACTTTTGGCTGAGACTGTGATAGCATTTTCAGAGCTTCCTTCACCTCCTCAGCCTCCTCCTCTTCCTGGTCACTGTGGTAATGGGACGGCAGGGGGGCCTCCTCGTGGCAGTGTTCAGGGAAGTGAAAGGTGGTTCCATTGCAGTCGGGTGAGAGGAGCATGGGCACCTGCAGGTATTCTGACTGGT
Organism: Adrianichthys oophorus; assembly: GCA_036245035.1. Classification (NCBI taxonomy): domain Eukaryota; kingdom Metazoa; phylum Chordata; class Actinopteri; order Beloniformes; family Adrianichthyidae; genus Adrianichthys; species Adrianichthys oophorus. The sequence continues at coordinate 5,772,751 of BSAI01000119.1, read as the reverse complement.
CCAGAGACGGCTCCCTGCTGCTAGGACTTGAGCACGTGTGCATCTCAGAAAGCAGGGACTCCATCTCTCCTGACTGACTCCTCCTGTGGAGGCTGGGGGCTCGACTGATACTGGTCCAACTGGAGCGGCGGCTCTCAGACCCACTGTCCCAGGGAGACTGTGACACATAGCAACATCGGTATGTATTTCACAAATCTGTACAGTAGATTCTTTCTTAGCAGAGTAAAGGGTCTCTTTTGCGTTTTTGAACTTATGGGTGGATTACCTTTGATTACATGGCCGACTCCATCAGCCCACATGTGAAGATGTAAGCCAAAATTTACATCATCTTGGGCTGCCCTGCTGTAGAGTAGCCTGCTGGCCAAATCTGGCATTTCTACTGTGTCAATCTGGATCTTTGATCATGTAGAAATCAGAAAAATGATTCTGATTGAATAATTTACTTCAACTCGACAGTTTCTTTTTTTAAGTGTAGAAGGAACGTGGCAGAATATTTATTTATTTTTTTTAAATAAAAGACAAGTGAAGAGTAACTTTTTTAAAACTTTTACTAGGAAACTAAACCTGTGAATCTGTTTGTTGGTTTTTTAAAGCCTAAACGCTGTTTTTTTTTTTCTTGCCACTGGTGCACCTTTTTCCCATCACCACTGTGAACTGTATAAACTGATAGGTTAGTCCTCCCTCCACACCAGGCGACTTCATCACTGGCTTCTTCTCATTCACAAAGCTCTACTGGGGAAGACACTGCAATACTTCTCCAGCCACCTGCATCGTTCTCATAACATCAACCATCTGAGGTCCAATAATCTCATTACACTTTCCATTCCCTAGGTCCGCACATGCTTGGTTCAAAATTCCGATAATTTTACTGCAGCAAATGACAAGAATTCCCTCCAAAGCTCCCTTAAACTTTCTGTTCTCCCATGCAGTTGCAGTTTCAAACAGAAACTGCAACAGTCCCTAGTTGACAGCTCCCTCCTGTCTTGTTGCCTGTATAGGCTGTTTTAATGTCACTTTCACTACTGTTTGATACTGAATGCATGTCATGGCTTCATGAGCATTGTTCTTTTTGTCTGTTTTTGTTTACCTAGTTCCAGTTCTGCTGGGCCCTCTTGCTGGGTCATCATTGTAAATGAGAAACTGTTCTCATCTGATCCTCCTGGTAAAATAAAGGCTAAATAAAAAAATAAAATACATTTTTCTAACAATCTTGAACCTTTCTCCATCTCAGAAAACCAGCTTTCTTCTTTCTAGGTTTCTTTTCTCTTGATTTCCTGGTTTTTCTACTTTTCTGTTGTATTTTATACATTGCTGAGCTTTTCCTGTCCTCTTGTCTTACATTACATGCAAATATATGTTTATTATTCAGTTAACAAGTAATAAGAGTTGCTGTGCTCTATATTTGTAGGTGATAGTTGATATATGCAGCATATGTGTTCCGGCCTACAGCTAAGAAAAGGGCAATAGTATCTTTTGGGCCGAATAGCCATATCACTAATTTTTTACGGTCATTTCTCAATTAAAGGGTTAGAAATGAGATAGATTCAGCAAAGATCATCCTCAAATATACTTCATTTAAAAGAGCAATATATCAACTCTTGTCTTTAGTTTGGAAAACTAATTAGAAGAGCAAGAACATTGTTAAAATAATTGTTTTTTTGTGTTGTTCTTTGAGTACGGTAACAAAGCAATTTCCCTGTCGTGGGATCAATTAAAGTTCTATGCATGTATCTGTCTGTCTAAAACACACCATGTTTTCACTGCAACCCTTCAAAACTTTCTTTGTTTTCATATCAGCATAGGGAATACAAAACTACTGCCCTTTCGCACTTCACGATTAAATTAAACCTTTTAAATAATTTATTTAAAAAGCTTTGTGCGAAGGTCATGTTGACACACAGACCTGGGAAGTGAACAAAAGACCAGGACAACACTTGATTAGACTGCTAATGCGCTGAGAAGATGCAGAAAAAAATAGGTTAACCATTATAAGCTCTCCAGTACTTCTGAAGCACAAGAACAGGAAGCTCTCCTCTGGAAATGTCTCAATAACCGTTAGTGAGTCGTGTGCATCACAAATCCACAGAAATGCCACAGAGCTGCTGCACTAAAACCAGATCGCAGAGGACTGTGTGACTCAGCTGATCAGCAGTTGGTAGTTCTGATATAAAGCCCTGATACTAGAGGGCTACAAGCTAAACCCAGGCTGGTTCCCAAATGTTGTAGGGCTGAAAATGTGCTTTGCAGTAATTTCTTTTAAGTCTAGAGAATGGCAGAGGTCCATGTTGTGAATAACATCACCTGTAAGTTGAGAATTTTTTGGTTGCAAGAGTAAATCAGTTTCCTGTTTTTTTCATCATCAAGCGAAAGTAAATAGTATGGAGTTTTTTAAATTGAAGTTTCTTTCAGAGCACTGTTGAAGTCATTCTCTGTCTAATAGCCTCTAGAAATTACCCTCATTCATACAATCAGTGTGTCAAGATGTTGAAGAAAGAGCCGAAGCTGGAACGCTCACCGGAGACCTCGGCTCAAGGCTGTTGATGTCTGTGGATGCACCACTTGCTCGCCGTGACTGGTTGGCGTTCATGGTGGGCGTAGCTGCAGTGTGCGTGATGACTGGCAAGGGTGGGGGAGGAGGTGGGGGAGGAGGCGGGGGCATGGAGGCTTTTGGGTTGAGGAGGCCGTTGGGGCTCAGCATCATTGCTTGAATCTTCAGCTCTAAACACAAACACAAAATTGAAAGTTTATTGAAGGCTTTGAGGTTTTGTGGTTGTCGGTTATAATCCCAATGCACTTTTACCATTACAATCTATGCATAACTGTGTCATAAGCTGAAAACAGAGGCTTGAGGATAAAAACACAGCTTTGTGTTTAAAACTGGTTAACAATTACTTAACAGATTGATGTTCTTACAGCTATTTTGCAATGCCAAATAAGAAAATATAAAAATAATTTGAAAAAATGTTATAAGATCATTAGATTTTTTGTGTGTTTTAAAATGAAATTTTTAAAAGTCCCACTCCGATCACCTTTTGATCTATTGTAAAAGCGTTCCCAGTGGTCTTTTCATTGTGATTATGCAGGTTTTAACCAAAATTACAAACAAAACTGTGTCGTTTTATAGGACAGAATTTCTGCAGAGCAGCAGGAGTTCATTACAAATTCGCTTCCGAGTTGTGGGCGGCGCTGTTGGTGCAGAGAGCCCGTAGCAGGGGGTTTGTGGCCAACCAAGCATATTTTTTTACATAAATAAGCTCTTTTTCAAATGACATTTTTGTCTCCTCTGGATTCACAACAATTTGAACAAAGAAATACTTAGAAATCCAATTTTAAGCTTAATTTTCTTTCTATATGTCCTCCATCATCAGAATAATGTCACAAGAACATGTTAAAAACACCAACAACCCAACTTTTATTGGAATGGGTCTTTAAAGCATTTTACATTTAAAAAGGGTACTTTCAAAAAGGTAAAGTAAAAACTTTAAAATCAAAGGTGGCACCTGCAGCGTACAGCTCCTTCAGCTTCTCCTCATCCTGGTAACACAGTGATAGTCTGTCGTCATCAGCTTCAGATTTATTGGCATCTCCCTGAAACACACAGGAATGTAATAATTGCACAGAGCACCAGGATGACCCTTATTACGGCAATCTTCATTATCATCATCGCCTTTCTTTTTTCACACACTGCTGACTTTTTAAAAGTGGACGACGAGTCATGAGAGAATGATCTTGAAGCAAAAAAAAAAGAGGGGGAATCTCCAGCCTGCCCCCTATAAGTTATGTGCAACGCCTTGGCAGCATCCTCCTGTAGTCACGCCAATAAAGCTTTACTGAATTTAATTAAGAATCACGCCAGAAATATTGAGGCAGACGGCTTTGGCAAAGGGTATCCATATATATGTGTGTGCACGTGAGAGAGAAAGCAAGTGTTCTCTGATGCTGGAGATAAAAGATGAAAACTAAACAACAAAAGCTCACCAGCTGTGAATGGCAGGCGATATCAAACACTTCCCTGCCCTGGAGAACATTATGTGTGTGTATGCGTGTCAGGGAGAGACACAGATGCAGGGAACGAGGAGAGAAAAGAAGCGAGTAAAAGAAATGGATTTGGACGTGAAGAGGGGGAACCACACAGGTTTAGTCTGTAGCAGACAGATTGGGTGTCAACAGCACAACCGAGCTCAATTAGTATCAATTTCTCTGTCGTGTTCTCTAAATAGCTCAAATGCTGCATCATCTTTGCCCTTACTTCAGCTTGAAAGCCTTCCACCAAAATGGCTACAAGCAAATTGAAGAGGACATAGTTTCCAAATGTCATGAGGGCCACAAAGTAGAGAGCAGCCAAAGGCGAGGTGGAGGCCATGCCGTTGTAGAGAACGGCGTTCCAGTCCTCCTGGGTGAGGATCTGCAGATCAGAGAGGACAGTCGTCTCAGGAGTCAAGCAGCTCAAAAAAAAAAAAGCACAAAGTCAAACACAAAAGAGCCTTAAATGCAAACGGATTCGCAGGCAGGAGGTCTGACTCTGAGATACGAGTGTGCTCTGAAAGTCTCATTGTGACACGAACAATAATGATGCTCATCAGGAATAAAAGGAGTGCCTGTGGAGCACGTTTCACAACCTACCTCCCCCACTGCTCGTGTGGAAAATCTTACCTGCCTACCGAGAGGGTTTTGCAGGAAAACTGAGAATGACTGCTTGCAAATTGGGGCAAATGAAATAATGGGGAAGTTAATCAGCAGAGACTGTTTGAATTTAGAGTCTTAATTTATCGTTTCAACACAGAACATGTTCAAAAACTTTCAGGTTTGTCATGCATCATAATTAATTCATCATTCATTTGGATTTGTTTCTATGCCTTTACAACTTTGGAGTAAACTGTATGATGAGTGGAGTTGAAACCCCTGAAATATAACTGAAGCTCATCACCAAGACAGAGCCAAGTCAGTTTATCCTTCATCCAATCGCTGCATGGTGTCAGCCTTTCCAAGCTGTGTCCTGTCATTTCACTCTGCAGCTACCACCAAACCAGAGGGTTAGGACTCCTACCAGGCCAGATGTCAAACCCGTCCCTACACTGAGGGGTTGGAATGACTCTGTGCCAAAACTTTAAATATTTTACTACCAGTCCCACAGTGTTGTGGCGAAGTCTATTGAAGTTCAGCCTTCGCTTGGAAGTTTCTCCAGTCCTTCCTGGCAGATCCAGTCAAGCCGTTTCAGATTGGATAAGGAACGTTAATGAGCAGCCAACTTTAGGTCTCCCCCAAGATAATTTACTGGCTTCACATCCAGACTCAGGATAGGTCACTTTAGAACTTCCATTTCAGAAGCCTCAAAGCTCTGGAAAGCACTTTCCCTCGCGATTACTCAGTTGCTTTTTTAATTTACTCATCCTTCTATCCTCACTAACTTTTTAGCTCCCGTCAAGGAAGGAAATTCCTGCAAGGTTGTACCAGGGATTATGACATTGTTATTAAAGTCCCACTCTGATTATTTTTTAATGTGTTTTAAAAGAGTTCTCAGTGGTCTTTTAATCAGGATTACATCGTTTTTAGTCTAAATAAAAAAAAAAACCTTTGTCGTTTTCTAGAACATAGTTTCTGCAGAGCGGCAGGAGTTCAGTCAAATTTGCCTCTGAGTTGTGGGTGGGACCCTTGGTGGGGATCAACCCTGCCCCCTTCCTTTCACCTATCTGTTTACGCTCTCTCCCTCTAGCTTACAGCACCTCACAACCCCAAACTGACTTTAGGGGTGCAGCAAAAATGGCGAGCGATATTGGAGCTATCCAGCTGTACAGTTTTGAGCCAGAAGCCAGCTCAGACAATCACACAAGTTATGTTAAAAACACCAATAACATGATTTTAATTGGAATGGACCTTTAAGGTATGTAGATAACATTGTGCTTCTAAAGTGAGCGTGTGTGAGTGTGGGTCTAACCTGGAAAACTGTGACAGTTGCCCACAGCAGAGAGTCAAAGTTCTTTCTGTCAGGTAATGTGTCGCCGCTGTCTTGTCGTAAACCAAATTTGCAGCCAAATAAATGCATTCCCAAAATGCTGCAAAGCATACAGAAAATGAAAGTGACCAATTTTATTAGTTATTATTTTAATCTTGAAACAATAAAAAATGACCACAAGGTTGCAATAATCTAATATGAAATTTAAAAAGTTGTTTTCATTAAATAATTTTGTGTGCGCCTTTAGAACTAGTACCTGAATATGAATATGAAAAGCATCAACAGCATGCAGAATGTGGCAACATTGTCCATGGTCTTCATCAGCACCACCAGCTGCCTCCTCAAGGCAGGGAGGAATCGGACCAGCTTCAGAACTCTTAGCAGACGGAAAGTGCGCAGCACTGACAAGCCTCCCTCAGCCTCCCCCACAATCTCCCATACACTGAAACAGACGACACACACTCAAAACGCAGTCTACACAGAGATTACCTACTGATAAACAAAAACATGTTTATGAGGGAAAAAACCTTTCAACGAGGGACAGCATTCATGTTTCCATGTGATATTTTTGGTAACTGAGAGACCAAGATGGCCGGCTTGTTTGTAAATCGACCGGCCAATAAGGACAGCAGGAGCTGTGGGAATAGTCACTATAAACAAGCCAAGCTTCAAACACAGATGCATAATTTAACCTGTGGTACTACATAACGGAAGTGAACACAGGCCCTCAGGACAGACCATCACTGCAGCCTTGTGGCTCAGCTATCTCAATCAGGATCAGCGTGACTGCAGCTGCAAAGCGGCGCTGCAGAGATCAAAAGGATTTCTGGGAAGGATTTAACAAGGCTAGATTTTCCTTTTTGGGGGGGAAACATGGATACGTGCATCCCCCCTCTGCCGCCCTACCTGATTATGACAATGATGCTGTCAAAGCTGTTGTATGGGTTCTTGATGTAGCCAAAGAGCCCCAGAGCCAGGAGCTTCAGCAACATCTCAAGGCTGAAGAGGCTGGTGAACACCATGTTGCTGATCTCTAAAATATCTGTCAGCTCCTGCGGCTGAGGAGGCCAGCGGTGAGGAAAGAGGCATCCATGTACAGAGAGGGACAGACACAGAAAAGGGAGGAACAAACACATACAGTCATGGAGGGCAGCAGACTCAACCTGTTGGAAAATCCAACAGGTTGCCCACAAAAAGCCTAAATAGCCAATATTTAATAGTAGCACACACAGAAGATTGTTTTCTTTTGGAAATGTTGGTCCTAAAGGCAGATTCTGGAGAAAAAATGAAAGAACATGGAAACTGTCAGCTTTTGTGGAATCTAAACAGGCAAGCATTTGATCGCTCTGTGCTCTCTTTGATACTAAAAAGCGGTTTCATCAAATCAAAATGAAAAAAAGCTCTCTGAAGAGTCACCGCAAAGAAAACCAGTGAATACCTCTGAGCCTGGAGAGTAATTTAAAATGATCTCCAAGGATTTTAAGAAAACCTTTACAACAGATTCACATCTGACAAAAAAAAACAATCATTTGAATAGAGTTTTCCAGGAAGAGTTTTAAGCTGTCATTTCACAGAGAAAAATAATTTCTATGAAACATGGCAGTTGCAATGCTGCTTCTTGTCTGGGTTTGGATAAAAAATAATCATATACCTGAAATAATGTTCCTAGAATTTCAAGCTGAGTCAGAGATTGACATTTGTGAAGAATTCGATTGTTTTGCTACAACGTTCTCCATCTACACTCACCGGCCACTTTATTCGGTACACCTTGCTAGTACTGGGTTGGTCCTTGGTGGCATAAATTCAACAAGGTACTGGAAACATTTCTCAGAGAGTTTGGTCCATATTGACATGATAGTATCACGCAGTTGCTGCAGATTTGTCGGCTGCACATCCATGATCTCCTGTTGCACCACATCCCAAATGGGTTCTATTGGGTTGAGATCTGGTGACTGTGGAGGCAATTTGAGTCCAGTGAACTCATTTTCATGTTCTAGAAACCAGTCTGAGATGCTTGGTTTAAAATGCAGCAGATCGTCTTGACCATGTCTACATGCCTGAATACATTGAACTGCTTTCATGTGATTGGCTGGTTATTAACAAGCAATTTGGCGTGTACCTAATAAAATGGCCGTTGAGTGCAGATCCCAATAAAATCTTGAATTAAAATCTAAACAAGGTTTAGCAGCCAGAAAATATGCAAAATAATGAAGTCATTTCTTATCAAAGGGTAGCACTATCCTCAGAGACCACTTAGATTTTCTTTTTTTTTTTATGTAAGGATTCATGAAGTCTGGGGAATATCAGTGCTGAACAAAAGAAACCTGCAGCTAGATGTGTGTTGTGCTCAAGCCGCCCTGCACGAAGAGCCATCATTTGATCAATATAGTGGCATGAGCTCGGTAACACGTCAGAAAAACATTTGTTTTTTTACTTCTAGAAACAGAACCTGAGTAAGTATTACATGGAGAGGAAACGTGCATATGAGTCCTGCTCAGGAAAAACAGCAACTTCTTGAGTGGCAGAGTGATTTAAGAAAAACCGGCCCTCGACAGGTGAGCTTCTCATAAACACGCTTGTTTGTAGTGCCAAAGGTAGCATCCAGATGCAGCATCTGTGACTTGTGGATCAGAAATAATGATTGTATGAAGAATGGTGTAGTTGATGCAGAGACATAGATTTGAATTTGAAAAGGCATATGCTACCATCGAGGTGACGTCTCTCCTCAGCACGTCTGTGCGTGTTTCAGCAGGACATTGCCAGATCTCATTCTGCACACACTGCAGCAGTGTGGCTTGACAGACACAGGGAGTATGATCTGGACAAGACTAACTGAAGCCCTGATCTGTCTCCTGCTGTAATTATTCAGTAGATCATAGGAGGAAAAAAAGTTTTCAGTAAATTAAATGACAATCACGATCATTATGGGTTTCTTCACTTCAAATGTTCGTGTATTTGTTTGGTTAAAAATTTTGGTTAAATTGTACCTTTTTTTTGTTGCTAACTAAATCATTCTCAAACAGAACCATATCATCTGCAAAAAGCAAAAAAACATGAACTGAATTCATGACAAAGGGCATCCCTACCGGAGTCCAACATTCACTGGGAACAGGTTTGACTTACTGATGCCAATACAAACCAAACTCTTTCTCTGGATCTAGACCGGACAGATTTTAGGGGGCCTGAACCCCATATTCCCAGAGCACCTTCCACAAAACACAGTGAGGGACAAGATCCATTCTTTCTTCAAATCCACAAAGTCCAGTTAGATTGAATGGACATATGTGTTAACTGTGCCTGGACACTGATGATAAAAACTTTTAACAAATGGAGCCAGGGATGGAGAACAATCAACCCCCTGAGGTGAGTGATGCCAGCATGGCAGTGCCTAACTAGTCTGCTGTGAGTAGAACCTGCTTGAATTGAAACCACCTAGTTTTCCTCCATATCAACTTTTATTTAGACAAAGGGATTTCCTGGAATGAGGAACAAAACATTTCAACTCTAGCAGCGGAAACACAATTGACAAAACTAAGCTTTAACAAAAAACTGTTTGTTTGATAAACTTTAATCTATTGGAATCAGAATAAAATTACATACAGAGAAGAAAAGTTACAAAAACTAGTACTAACTTATTTGAAATCATATGTAAAGTAATGTGCAAATAACAGTGATGTGTTCAAGAAAAATTTATCAGAACAGCCAATTTAAACCATCAAGCTTTTGTGTTGTCGCCAAGGCTTAGCTATCAACACCTGACAGAAGATCAAAACGTGATGAAAATGAAAAAGGCAGTTGCCTTGCTGTGCTGTGTGCAATAAACATCTTTAAACTGAAATTAGACATAAAAATAGGGTGTGTCTCTCATCATTTTAGCATAGAATTATCTGGAAACCAGGATTTGAACCAGGCCCTTCGGACTTTAAGCCAATGGTGTTATCCTCTGTGCCACCATATTTTTTTTTCAATTTTCAGAATAAAAATCCAAGTTTTCTGTGCGAATGAGTTTTGACTAAAAGACACTTTCCTCAGTGGGGGTTAACAGGCTCCACTGACCGCTTGTCTTGTGGTGACACCTGTGCTGCACTGCTTTTGGACCCTTTTAGCCAAATACCTCGGGAGCACGGTCATTGAAGCATTTAAAAATCAGCTTTGAAATTTATTTTTTTAGAAAACCCTTCAAACTTCATAAACGTTGTTTTTCCAAACTATGGTGGTAAAAATGTAGAGCACAGCTTATATTTTACCTTGTAATTGCTGCTGAAGTATAGTAATAGATGCATATTTTGTAATAATGATGTACTTACATGAGACTGGGCACCAAGAGGTGGACAACCTCTGGGCTACATACTAAAAATATAGATCAAATTTACACTGTAAAAACTGTATTGGGTAGTTATTTCATAATTACAGGATACAGCTAATGAAGGCACATCATAATTACAAAAATAACACTATACCTGCACAGCAGCTACAGAGCAAAACATTGGCTGTTTTCTAAAGGGTTTCCACTCTGGCTTTTGTTCAAATGTTTTCAAAGCTTGTTCATATAGAAATGTCAGGCTGTTTGGGCTGTATTGAATTATGACCATTTTAATTAACTTACCCTGGTTTAATGTTTTCTTTCCTTTTGTGTGGAACCTTGAGACAACATCGTGATACAGTTTTTCCTTCAAAAATTGTTCATACCACAGGGGTACTACTAAACCCCCCAAAAACATTGAATTGCATTATTTTAATTAATATACTATATAAATAAATTGTGCATGGGATGTATTATGTATTTACATATGCATATTCTATTTAAAAAATCATTAAAACAATTGCAGGATTTGCTTTTATTAGCTGATAAAAATTAGGATTTATGGATTTCTAGACAAAAACAAAGTAACCTAGTTTGACAAAAAAAAAATCAAATTCATATGAATTCCAAAATGTGTCTTTTGGTCAAAATAGAAGGTGGCTTAATAAGTGTGTAATGTAAACGCTGTTTAGAAAATTACATTAAGAGGAACTATTGTACTGCTGTAGTCTACATTTTCTTTTGGGTTGTTTTGCAGCTGCTGTCGCTCAGTTCTCTCAGCTTATTAAATCAACAGTCGTGCAAACAAACAAGTGTATCAGCGTGCTCAGTGGCATCAGTCTGAAACAGCTGTTCTTCAAAGATTAAATAGCCTTTAAACTACATCAGTCGCATTGATCAGAAAGTTGGACTGCTGCTTTTTGGAAGAGAGAACTCTGATGTGCATTGCAACTCATTTTGGAGGAAATCGGCTCTCTTATGCATTGGAGAAAAACATAAAAAAGCTCAATTTACAGATTATTCATCACTGTTATTGACCTTTATCACATCAGGAAGTTCAAACTAAGCAGAGTTTTTGCTTAAATATTAGTCACTGAAAAAGTTATGGCCAAATATATCTGCCTTACTGTTCAGGAAGAGGGCCAAGGCAGATTATCCCATCATCTTCCAGAATCTTTCACTGCCATGCGGTCCATCACAATGTCAGCTCTGCCTCCCCCCTCCTCCCTTCACTCTGCTCCATCTCTGTCCAATCCCTGGGTCACGCTTTAATTATCACTTGAGGTTGTATGAGTTTTTTTGTCTCCTGATACACGCCTGCACACACACGGCTGCATGCATGCAGGCATATCCACACACGCACATGCCGTGATCCCATATGCTCACTGCTGCAAGTGTTGATTGGAGGGGAAGTTTGTTGACTTCCCCCGACAAAGTGATTAGCACGCCACTCTCACTGTAGGCACATTCAGAGCAGTGCAAGTCAGCAAAAACTAAAACAAAGGCCTACCTGCTCGTGGTACTCTATGCCCATGGACAGTGTGTTGATAAGGATGGCAATCATGATGCCTCTGTTGAAATATCTGCTGCTCACTATAAGTTTCAGCTTGATTCGGAGTCCCACCCAGCAGCGCTCCCACAGCTTTTTCCTCGGCTCAAGCACCTGCGCATCGTCGTAACACGGACTTCTACACTGGTACGGGCTGTTACCATGGCACGGGTGGTTGCCGTGGCGTGAGTTGTGGTACCCATGATGCTGTTCTTCAGGATGCTCGTGAAGGTTTTCACTTCCACTAAGTTGGCTACAGTAGGTGCAGTACGGGCACGGTGAAGCCTCTCCTGGGCTTTCACCTGGTAACTGCAGGGCAGGATGCCCTGCAGAGCCACCTGCAGAGACAAGAAGGAAAAGGGGGATAGACTAAAGTAACACAATCATCAAAATATTTTATTCTCTGTCCAGTAGAGGAGGACATTTATTTCCATTTATGGAAGAGAAAAGCTTAATAACATAAAGCCGCTGAAGACCTGGAGGCTTTTTTACATAGGGAGGGGAGAGAGGGATTTATTAGAACAGGGATACATTTCTGAGCGTGTGTCTAAGGGGGTTCAAATTTCTGCCGAATTCATTAGTGAGCCGCCTGGGAGGAACGCTGTGATGACATAACAGCAAACACTAATCTAGCAGGAGGAGTTCACTTGTCACCACAGTTACAACAAATACATATTTTCACCGGAGACTGATACAGAAAATCCAATCCAGCCGTTCCATGGTGTGCGTCTGCAGATAACATGGGCTGTGAGGGCCCATTTGACAGGAAGAATTGCTGAAAATCACTACTTTTACGCCGCTTGCAGAAAGTACAGTTGTGCTGAGCTGCAGCAAACACATTTTAAAACAAACTGAGTCATTCCTTTTTTATGAACGTCTGAAGGGCCCCAGCAACACTCATTATTTATTACCGAGGGGTATGAAAGTTTTATGTACATATTCTCTGTTAGTCTAATAATTGTATGTCAAGGTTGTCATTATGGAGCTATGTGACAACGTGCAATGATACAGAAAATGTTAAGAATAAACTGAATGATGTGTTAATTCTGCTTTGGCCAGTGCTTTATCCTGAATTAATCTGAATCAATCTTCTTTTTTCACAACATGGTGCACAGTAGTTTGCTTTCATAGCAAAAAATACAAATTCCTTTTTTACTATTCATCTTTTTCTGGAAAACTGACGATAGCTTATGATAAGAGGCACAAAAAATTCTTTAGAAATTGGAAAAATAAGAACAAACGTTTGATAAATTAACCCTTTAAAGCCAAACGTATCATATTTGATAAATGAATCTGTTAGCCCTCCGCAAGAACAATGGAATGGAAATACACATTTCTTGGGGTTTTTTTGTCTTAGAATATTTTTGTTAGCTCAGGAAAAAAGATGTATTTGAGCTGTGTGACCTGATGTATCAGATATGATACAAAATCAAATTTATATGTAAAAATATATATACTTAAATATATTTTTTACATATAAAAATATACATATCTATAAAAAATATATTTATTTTAAGGGGCATTTAAAGCTGTAGCGGTGTCCGAACTTGTTTTTTTAGGGGGTTGGGGTAGGGTGCCGGTAGGGTGATCCGTGTGCCGCAGAGGAGAAACTAATTTCTTCATGTGGGTGTGCTCTTAAGCAAAGAAGTTTACATTTAAATGTGAGTAATGACTTTTTGTTTTATCACGATTTTTAAAGTTATAAAACTGATGTGTATTTTTCGAGTGCTGGCAACTACGCTAACGTAGATGATCAGCGACTATTGATGATGTCATTGAGTGGTAGCAACGTCCAAATTTGATTACAACATTTTTCCTTATCTCTCCGTTTGTAGAGCTAAATGTCGGAGTAGGAAGAAGATGTAGTGGTAAGGGAGGAATTCGAATTTGACCTTAGTACCCTTTGCTTTTGAACTAACTTTTTACTTATATGTGACCTTGGCAAACCCGATTTCTGTGAGCGTTAACAATGCTTTTCAAAGTGTCTGTGCAGACTCTCATTCATCTGAGTTGATTCCCAATGAAGTTGTAAAAAAAAAACTGGTTAAGCTTTTATTTATTGAAGATAAATTAAAATTTTACCAACTACTTCAACATTTTTCAATAATAAAAGCCAGTCTCTTTGACTGAAGTGTCACGACACAGACAGCTGCATGTGGATTAAGAAAACACTCATAAAAAGACAGTGAAATAAACACGGACTTGTATTTGGATGAGAAGCTGTAAAAAAAGATGTGTGCAGTGTTCTAATCATAGCTGTCTGCCCGAAATAAATTTTTGAAATGTAATCACATTTGAAACTGCTGCTGGAGTGACTTCAGCTTTTTTAAAATGCCACATATCTGCTCGTGCAACAGTTGACAACAACCAACCAGAAGCACAAAAAGCCCATTTGTGAGGATATCAAGAATCAAAAGAAATATGTGTTCTATAGTGTTTAAATGGTCATAAACATAATAATGGTAATACATTCACTACAGCCACTGAATACATTTAGTCTGTGAAAGCTGAGTGTGAAAGAACATATTAGAAAGACTCAAATAATAAAAGTGTTCTGGGAAAATTGGAGTATGAACTAAAGGCATGAGTTTTTTAAGCTCTGTTCACATTTCCCTAACATAAAGGGAAAAACTGCTTCAAAGGTAAAAGCTTTTTTAATCCAAGTTGTTATCACATATCATCAAAAAGATATTGCCACAGAATCTTCACTTGCTTGTTAAAAGCCATGTCCATGAATATTTACATCCTCCATCTCCCCTGAGATTCCTCTGAACCAAGTGTATTAAGCAGCGCAGAGGAGGATGCCTCCGAGAGAATATAAGATGAATTTACTTTGTTAGTTACACTGACGTGCTGTATTTATCTTGCCATTGTTCAATGGCATTTCACTTAAATTGTTTACCGAGTTTGTTGCTGTTTTCAGTGGGAGTTTGCCTTATATTTCTCCAGTGTGCCGCATCATTTATTGTCAAACTTTGTGGTCCAGATGTGGACAAAGATTATAATATCCTTGAGTTTGATCTTGTAGGAGACAAACACATCTGTGCTGGCTTGTATCTAATTAACCTATTATGTAAATACATGTCAGTATTGTATGCATTAAAATTAAACTATCAGGATTTTCACATTTTTGGTGGGAATATTTCTAAACTTTGCGCTTTAATTACTCCCATTTATCCAAACAGCTATAACATTTTTTTTAAATTTCTTCCATTTTTTTGCCTCTTTTTATTATCTGGCTTTCTATATAGGTTTCAAAAGACAAGCTTTTTTAAGTGTTTCAAATTTTTCACATGTGCTCATGATGGTATGTAGACTTTAAACATGGTCTAAAGATCAAACTTTGATGTCTGCGTTCAACTTTTCAACACCAGTCCTGCTCCTAATACCCGGCAATGACCTAGTTTCAATTTGGCACATTTTTAATCAAGGATAACCAGACCCGTTAATGTCAGGAAATCTTAGACTGTGATAAGCCTCGCAGGCCGCTGGAGGACGCACAGCAGGGTTGGTTGTCTCAGCAGACACTCGATTAAATTTGTATGTGTGCTGTGTTGCTCAAAAGTTCTTTTGAAATGATTATCAAGAAGCCAAAAAAATTTGTTTTTTGTTATGTGGGTCACTAAAATTCTCAAAAACAATTACTAAATAACAGTGGAGGCACTTTGTTGTTTATTTATACTGTCTAGAAATCCTGAATTAAGGCTTTCTGTTCAGATCTGTGGAGTCTACTGAGTATGGGGTAAGCCTGTGAGTGCCTGTTTGTCTATACATCCACACATTTTACACAGCAATGAGTGTTGGATCAAAACATTGTTTGATACTGAACACGCTTTATTATTGCTGTTCACTCAGCTGGATGAAGACATGATGCTTTTACCCAAAACATCAAAACTTTAAACTAAATAACCTAAATGTAAAACACCAGGAGCTGCAGGTGTTTAGCACAAAATTCCTAGTTTTCCGAATCTTGCAGCAGCCCTTTCCTTTCACAGCTCTGTTCCAATGAATCAAAGACTTGGAGTCATGTCTGGCAGGAAACAAACTGCAATTATTAATTTTTTCCTCATTTAACGCACTGCAGTTTTGAGAGAGTAATATAAGGGATTAGTTTGGATTATCAATGACAAGTAACTTATATGCAGTATATTATAGTGTGGAAGTAACTTGAAGTAACTCTGAACTGTCAGTTTGATCTAGCGTAAAAGTGTTCCCAGAGGTCTTTTAATTATGATTATTCCGTTTTTAGCCAAAATAATAAAAAACTAACTGAATATTTCAAGGGCATAGTTTCTGCAGGAGTTCATCAGAAATTCACTTCTGAGTGGTGGGGGGGGACAATTTGTCCAGGAAAAGCCTGGACTCATGTCCCATCATCCCCTTGTTTATACGCTCTCCTCCTACCTTGAACGCCCTCACAACTCCAAGCTAACATAAGCTTGCTGATAGCTAACCTATCCAGCTGTACAGTTTTAAGCCTTTTACCAGCTCAGATGAAGAAAACAAAGACGTACGTGGATCTATCTGCAAGTGCAGAGTGCAGAGTGGAGTAGAGCAGGGGGCTTGTGGCCTGCTGAATGTAGCACCTACATCACAGCTACAGGCTTTTTTCAAACAGCATTTTTCGTCCTGATTCATTGTGATTTGAATAAAGAAATACTCATAAATGCAATTTTGTGCTTATTTTTCTTTATGTTTCCTTTATCATGAAAAAAATGCAGCAAAAATATGTCACCAAAATGTGAATATAAATTAAAGATTATAAACTCCTGAAACAGCACATCTCCAACAAAACAACAAGTTTGCCTGTGTCTTTATTTAGTTATCTTCAGTCTTTTGAATGGCCTTTATCAGTTTTTTTATATAGAAAAAAACTATTTTTTTATATAAAAAACTGAACCGAAAATATCTTAAGAGTCCACGAAAAGTTTGTCAAAAAAAATGACTTTGATTATTATTTTAGGAAGGTGATGATATGTGCCTTTAGGCTGCCTGAAGATGTCTCACCCCATTATGTCACTTTTCATGAGTATATATGCCACAACTGCTTTGGTGTCTTAGTCTTCCCTTTAGAAAGTACTCCTAGTTAAATTTTTCATTGTTTGCTTCTAAAATTTTCTTATCACCTCTAAATTGCAAAGTGCAAGGAAGCAACCTGCCTGCACGTGTCTCTGTTTGAGGTCAGAGACTTCTTGCTCCAATGTATCCCAAGGGTTCATGCATATACTAACAGATAAGGAAATTTAAAAAAATAATAAATACCTAGTGTTTCTTAGCCAAAAAAACATTTCACAATCTGGCATTTGAAAACGTATTGCATACATATCTGGCATTGATTATATTTTTGCGTGTGCTTTCTTTATCAGTTCATAACCAAACTCTAGCGGGTTCTCCGTTTCTCCAGAACCCCACAACACAGCTGGATTCTGACAAAACGACAGATCTTGACCAGGAAATTCATTTTGCCAGGCTTCAAGGAAATGCATTTGTGGCCACGGCACAGTGGACACAGCAGTTTCTTGCGGTATATTGGCAGCTACAGGCAGGTTTTAATTGTGATGACAGTCAACAGTGACAGCTCCCAGAAACATCAGCATAGCTGCTTACGCTTCACTTATTTCAGAACTAGTCTTTCAGCGCTGAAAGAAAACAGCCGTATCAAATCCTTTAGCACCCTAAAGAGGTTTTCTCCTGTTATCTGAGTGCTGTCCAGGCAGCACCACAGGGATCTGATGGATTTAAGCATGATAGATGGCATCAAACTCAGATGTAGCAGCAATGTATGATATTACTGTACTTTTACTTCAAAAGTGATTCTATTTGGTGTAATAAAACAAGCACATCAGGTTAAAAAAAATTAGCTGTTTAAATTTCTTTCATTGTGTTAAAGGTGCTGAAAGTTTAAATGTGTTCCTAAAGTGTTCTGTGATCTCGATTTGAGTAATGAAGCTGCAGATTTACAGCTGCAGAAATGTGAGTGTAGAATTTTGGAAGAGAGAGTTAAAGAAATTAAGTAGGCTCACACAGAGACATAATAAAGGTGGGTTCATCAAAGCGTTAAACACTGACTGTGCTACAGTAGCGCGGGGGTGCACAGCCTGATAAAAGTCTACACTCCCACCTCTGAGACAACCAGTTACACACACACTCTGACTGCAGGCGCACTCATGCACACAGACACACGAATCCCCCTAGTTTCTCACCGTGCTCGAGCACAAGCTGCGGCAGTCTGTTGATGGTTTCCATAGCAACCAGCCTCTTCTGGTCCTGGTTCTTATCATCCAGGTGACTGAGGAAGGGTGATATGAAAGGATAATTAAAACTGCTCCCTCCGTTACTGGCGGGGAGCTCAGACTGATGATGCTGGTGGCGGTACTGGTGATGATGATGATGATGATGATTATAATACAGCTGATGAAGATGTTGTAGGTCATTGGGGGCGTGGCCCGAGTGCCTGTTGGCAAGTCCGTTCATCTCTCCGACTCCGCCCCCCCTGGCAGACCCACTGCCTTGATCCTTGCGGCGCACACATGTGCAACGCAAGCGTCTCAATGTCTGACTGTAGCAGCGGGAAAATCGCCGCCACGCCTTGCGGCTCAGGTGGGCCAGGTAGCGGATGATCTCCTCGTAGCAGCTGCCTGGCTGGCTGTCACTGGCGAGGGTGGAAGCTGATTGGTGGAGCTGTCGGGCTCGCTGCTCCGATTTCATTAAGGCGTGTTCTCTCTGCTTTGTTTCGGAAAACTGCGTTGCTATGACTACCAGGCACAAGTTGATCATGAAAAAAGAGCCCACCTGGTCAGAAAAGTGCAGACGTTAGATACACAAGCTGTGGACCACAGCACCTGTTTGTGGAAGTGTGCAGGTCAGATGACGTGTGTTCACTTACGATGATGAGGAAGATGAAATAGATGAAGTTGTAAAAGGAGTGTGCATCCATGACATAGTACATGATGTCGACCCAGCCCTCTAGAGTAATCACCTGAGCAAAACTCAAACAAATGAAAAGTTACCACCGTGCTCACATCCATCTATTGAGACAAAAATGATTCCTGCAAACACACTGGGCGCACCTGAAAAATGGCGATCCATGCATATCCAATATTATCAAAGTTAATAGCTCCTTTGTGTGGATTTAGTTCTCCAGCTCGACACTGGTTGTAATACTGGTACCAGTTCACACATGACTCTGATTCGTCTGCTTTTAGTCCTGTCTCTGAAAAGGCTTCCTCTGCACCCAGGTTACAGTGAGTCCTGCCCACACGGCGACGAGGCACATCTGAGCACCGGAGCATCCCATTTTCCCTCGCTGTCGAGCAGATGAAAGGGTGGTCATCTGTGCCATCGGGCTTATAGTAGTCGTTTAGGAAGGTGATGTTGTATCTCCTACAAGGTAAGAATAAATACAAGTCACATAAATGATCAAATCTTAAACATGAAATATGCTGTCATAAACGTCATGTAACAATTTGAAGCACCAACATTTGGATGATAACATTGTGATGATTTTCACAATCACTTGATCTGGAGATTCTGAGGTGTTTGTTGTGTTAGTGAGAGTTGACTACATAAAAAATAAACGGCAAACATTAACACACTATAAATATTAAAAAAAGGCAAATTCCTGAAAATGTTTGGTACATCAACTCTCCCGTCAGAGGTCTGTATCTTTGATTAGAGAGCAACAGGATTGGATTTGGGTGGGAAAGATGCCCAGCTCACATTACTCTAAATGCTCCAGTGGAGCTGCTCAGTGCCGGCTACAGTTACTGCTGTTTAGCCTAATGGTGTGTGATTTATCTCAAATGAAAATGGTTTTTCTTCCCAGATGTAGAAGGACCTTGTAGAAGACCTAAAAGGGAATGAGGGACTTAGGAAATGCACAGGTAAGGTAAGCTAAAATAATATAATAGAATGATATCTAATTTAAGATAGCATAACATAACATAACGTTATCATCTATGTTTTATATACAACAAATAACATCACAGTTTGATCATGATGACTGACTGAATTGTGACAGTTTATGACTTTGCTAACCATTAAAAATTGAAGGAAAATGTGCAAGTCCACAACAGTTTTTACTAGGGGTGTAACGGTTTATCAAATTCATTGATTAATCGATTTATATTCCTGCAATCTTACCAGATCGATCTGTCTGAGGCAAGTTGTTAATCGAATCAACCTATCACAGCAGACAACACACATGTGACGGTGGTACAAAATGATCAATCCATCATTACAGTCCAATGGGGGAAAATACTTTGAATTTTGCAAAGACATGTGACCATATAGTGTGGCATAATGTTCTAATAATGTTCGGTTTGCATATCAACTATAAATCATATCAGCAACCACAAATTATGAAATGAATTAAATCCTTGTTCAAATGAATTGTGACACCCCATAGTTTTTACATAAAATTCTACTGAACTGTGTGAAGACAGACAAAACTTTGAGGTTTTTTTCAGTTAATCTGCCAAAGTTAATTTCGCCTTAAGCCTCCCTGTAATTCTTACACATTTTCTTTAAAAAAAAAAAAACTAAATCAACAACTTTTCAAGACAATTTCCAAACATCATAAATTCATCTAACTAATTTGAGGGACTACTTGTCCTGGAAATGTAAAAAGAAAAGACAAACATGTTCTAATTTTTAGCAACAGAAGGGCTACGCCCTGCAACACACTTGGGAAAAGTGAGAACCACTGTAAAAGGCTTTTTTGTAGACTTTACAGACTGTCAAGATCTAGTTAAAAGTTGAAGGCAGTTCTGCAGACCACATTTAACCAAAGTCTGTTTCATATATCTGTTTTCTTTTTTTTCCCTTTTTTCAATCTAAATGTTGTATCTCTGAAAACATCTGTAATACCTGCCAGTAACACTATTGGTGTCCGTGGGAAATAAGAACTGAAATGTATCTTGTGACTTCGGTAACACTTCATAACTACCCAAACGAATCATTATTAAACTGTTAGTTATTAAGTTATGACTTGTTATATAACAGTTAACAGTTTGTTAAGGATTTTGAAATGTAGGGTTAGGGTCATGATTAGGTTTAGGATTAGGGTTAGTTGAAATGTTCCTCATTTACAAACAGTTAATTAATAAGGAATAGCTCCCAGAAGTCCCAGAAATATGTTTAAAACATTAACCGATTTTTAACAAGTCTTTAGTAAGTAATTTAGTAACAGCTTCTTCATTATATGTCATTAATATACTCGTAACAAGTCAATTATAACTTGCGAACTAAAAGCTTGTTAGTTATCTACTGTCTATCTATAAGGTACATTAATAAATCCTTAACAAACTGTAAACTGTTATTTAACAAGTCATTTATAACTCAATAACTAACAGTTTAATAATGACTTGTAAACTAGTTTTAATGGGTAGTTATTATAAAGTGTTACCGTGACTTTTTCCTCAGCATTTATAGTACCACATTTTTAGCAGGGATCCAACTATTCGCTTTCCCTACAATACAGTTAAAACCTAGATTTTTTGGGGGGGGGTCATGTTTGATATATGCTTTGCGTATTACAAAATAACAAACAAAAAAATCAGAGAATTTTTTTTTTTTTTATTACTAATGAACAAGTAACAAAAATCCTTTCAGTTGTTTTTTACAAAACCTGTTGTAATGTAACAAAACAATAAATCCTTCTTAAATGTAGCACAACACATGTTTGAGGCTTTTATTGTAAACATGCTGGTCTGCAATAGGGATCCAACGATTCACTTTACCCACCATTTGGTTCTACAGTGTTTTAAACTGAGAATTGTTGCATCTCTAATTTTTATTTTATTTATTTGGTTATTTCCCGGGGACAGGCTCCGGCAACCCCGTGACCCCGAAAGGGATAAAGCGGATTGGAAAATGAATGAATGACTGAATGACAGTCGAAATGATAACATTTAATTACTGTTTACAAGTTTTCTGTGTAAATCCCTTATTTTTACACAATTGCTGATTCTGCTTGGATCTAACTAATATCAGGTGGGAAATATTTTTTTGCAGAACTGTGATAAGGATTTGTTTAAAGATTTTTCTTGTCATTAGAAGGTGACTTTACCATAACACCACCACAGCACCAAAACCCTGTCAGGGGTTTTACACTCTAGTCAAATGAGGACATGTTTGATCAGGAGGTGACAGTCATGTCATGTCGTGTGTCTGTCTGCGGACACTGATCAAAAAAACTGATCAAACATGACACAAGGGAGATGGTGAAGCTGTTGTCTGAGAAAAAAGAAACAGTCACCACTGATTTTCCCACAGTAAATTAATTTTCTTTGTTTGAGCACTTGATTTATTTTGTAATGTGGTCACATAATTTGACACAACTGCCACCGATTTAGGAGTTAGTCAAGCATAAACACCGTCAGTAGAACTGTGTGCATGTTTAAATGATAATTGGATGGGAGAAGATAATCAGTTGTAAGCAAACTCCTGTCAGTGTTCGGAGTAATGAGTCAGGTGCATCCCTGTCTTGTGGCATCAGCCCGTCACCATGGAAACTTACGTCTTCACATCCTCTCCTATGAAACAGCGGTTCCTCAGTAGCCCAGCCCACAGCTGAACACCAACAATGCCAAAGATGAAGAAAACAAAGAAGCAGAGCGCCAGCACATTGCCCAGCATAGGAAGTGTGTCTAACAGGAGCGTGACCAGGATGCGCATACCTGTCAAAAGATAAACAAAAACATCAAGAAAAAAGCAAAGTGGGCTGAGGTCCAAACAAAAGGGTCAGAAAACAATTATCAGATAGGTGAGGGCTTGGCATGCAGTATGCAAAAAAACAGAAGCTGTGCAATTAGCTCGGTGGAGATAATTGCAGTTCAAATGCTAATAGTTATCCTCCAGTTCACCTTCCAAAGGAGCACACACACACTTAACTCTGCTCATTATTGTTTTGAGTTTCTTGCAAAAATTCAGCAGGCAACGTGCCAATGTCACAGGGGGCAGGAAAGAACAACATAAAATTGGCTGAACAGGTTGTGTGCTAAGCTGCTGAGAACGTCACGGGCATTGCAGTGATTTCCATTACTTTGTTCGCCGCGTCCTGATTTGTTTAGACTTGCATTCATCAAAGGCAGAGCGGCCATTGTTACCAGTTGCTACGGCTCTTTGTTTCTTATGAAAGAAATGATGTGAAGTTTACAGTGTGGTCAGAGGAAACAAGGACAATTGACACATTTTTCATTGTCTTGGTTGTGACTAATGAGGCTGCTGACTTTCTGTTGAGGGCACTTCTACATCAAATCAGCAATGAAGAAGCTGCAGCTGCTTCTTTACACCATCCAATTAACGGGAACTGAAAGTTGGTGGGACAAGCTGGAAAAGTGTTGAGTTAACATTTTGTTTTCATTGTTTTGCTCAGGCAACAGCTCTCCAGAGTTTGCACCCTAAAGATTTCAGCAGACTGTTGAAATCTATCTTGCAAATGTTGTGGTTTAACATCAATTAAGGCCTTGGAGCAATGCTCACCTACTTCTGCCAGCAACTTTGTGTGTTTCTGCTCTTTATGCGAAACACAGAAGAAACGCACCCAAATTTTTTTTTTATCCTTTATATCCTGAGGTTGAATAAATAGGTAATTGTTTTGCCTGAGTATAAATTCATTTTGTCTTAAAGATGGGAGCTATTGCCTTTGTGGTGTGCACTATGAAGAATTTAATCTTTAAGACGACCTATTCAATAGTTTGAATAAAGATTTTTACACTTTTAAAAATGTAAAAGTAACCCTTTCAAGTAAAAAAACTGAATATTCTTAGAAAACCAAGCTGAAATGTTTGCAGTTTATGAGTTATTCAGAGGAAGCATGTAAATAATTGCACATATTAAAGTTAAAGTCCCATCAGTGTGTGTGGCATTTGTTCTCCACATTTGACCCATCCCCTTGGAGAAGCGGTGAACAGCAGTCACAGCCGCACTCTGGAACCGTTTAGTGGTTTAAACCCAACAATCAAACCCCTTGATGCTGAGTGTCAACCAAGGAGGCCTTTGACCAAAGACCAAAGTCTTTGGTAGGACTGGACCATGGATATGATCTTATGACCTTCCAGACTTAGGCCAGACACTCTATCACAAGGCCACTAAGTTCAAGGTTCAATCAAAGTAAACAGGATTGTCTTCACTGCTCCAAAAATGACTTTAGATTCTGGTAAAATCAAACATGGGTAAAGTAGCATGAACAAGGGCTACACTGGACAGTCTTTTGCTCTGTATCACTTGCAAAGAAAATTATTTTCATGTTCCTTTTCATTTAAAGATCCACTCCAATGAAAACTGGATTTTTTGTGTTTTTAACATATTTTTTCTGATGGTAAAGGACATATATGAAGAAAATTAGGCTCTAAATTGTATTTCTGAGAATTTCTGTATTCAAATTGTTGTGAATCAGGAGCAAATGCCGAAATCCTGTTTGAAGAAGAGCTTATTTGTTACATAGAAAATATGATGAGCGGGCCACAAGCTTCCTGCTCTCCTCCATACTGATGCATCCACTTCTAGATGACATCTTTGTTTTCCTCGTCTGAGCTGTTATCAGGCTCAGAACTGTACTGCTGCATAGCTTAGACATTGCTCTCCGTTTTTGTTGCACTAGTAATGTTAGGATGGGGTGTGATGGGCAGTAAGCTAGTGGAAGATTGTAGAGCTCTCAGTAACGGGGAGAGGAAGGGGAAGGTCAGTGCCACCCAAACTCGGATGAATTTCTAATGAACTAATTTCTAATAGCACAATCATGATTAAAAGATCACTGGAAAGGTTTTAAAATAGATCAAAAGATCATCGGAGTGGGACTTAAAGTAATCAAAAGGCAAACAATCAATCCAATCCAACCCAACCAAGAATGAACCACTTCTGAATCTTCTGCCTGGTGGCAGCAAGAATTGAGGTTTGGAACAGCTTCCCAATCCTGATCCTAGAGATCCAACCCCCTCTGCTGGTTAACAGATTTGTTTAGTCAATCAGAACCTGGAATCACCTTATCCAGGTGGTAAGTGAGGCGTGGAGTTGGAAAACAAGCAGGATGGTGGATTAAGATGATTCTTAAGTACAGAAAGATAAAACTGTTTTCAAGTAATTAATTCCCTACTTCCTGTTCATGCCATTGTCCATAACCACAGGCAAACCCCTGCTACACATCCATGTGTGAGACTAGACACAAAGCAGCCCCTGTGCCAGAGTGGCATGCTGATGTGATTGAGTAAAGCATTATGGCTTCCATTGTTTCTCCCTCGGGTGCGGTATGTTTGCTTTACAAACTTTTACCACATAAGTCTGAGACACAAAGAAGATAGTCGACACAATAGATAACAGAATGTCAGCACTTTAAGATTAACCTTGAAGTCGATGTTTTATCAACAGCCTGAGACTCCATTTATCTTTTCTGAGTGAACTGGATATTGACAAACAAAAAAAGAGAACGAATCTTACTGGGAACTCTGTTGATGGCTCTCAGTGGGCGGAGAACCCGAACAGTCCGGATAGCTGATAGGCTGACGTTGTGTCCATCCAGAGAGTACTCCAGCATGCTGTATCAAGAGAAAACCACCAGCTTGTTTCTGGCATCCTGATCAGGCTGACCTTGGTAAACTCCAAGCGTCTGCAGGGAACATATTCTCTGGGATACACAGCCTTTTAACTACCAATCGCTGAGATTCGTGTCTCTCAGGACCAACAGATGCAATTGTCATTCAATGAAGCATTCACACACGCACTCACCTCAGCCTTGTACATCCACATGCTCACACACACGCTTGACATTTAACTGGCATTAAACAAGTGTCTAAGCTTTCTACAAAAGTCACACATACACACTTTTGGCTCATATTTAATGTCAGATGAGTGTGTCTACGCGTGCATGTGGGTGTGTTTCTGCAAAGCACTCACCCCACAATAACAATGAAGAAGTCCAATCTGTTCCATGTGTCGCCAAGGTAACCTTTCTGACCTATGACCCCAAGAGCCACCATCTTCACCACCATCTCTCCAGCAAAAAATACAAAGATACCGTCATCCAAAGCCTGCATGCACACACAGAAATGCACAGGGTTAGAAGAAACTGATTCAGAAATGAAGTCAAACACATTTCAGACCTTTGGTTATAACTTCATACAGAGTAATATAATTAGTTTGTACTTTTGGATGATTGCATCTGTGTGCATGTGTGTGAGTGAGTGCTGTACCTGCAGCAGGAAGGGTGTGTGGTCACAAGGCTGGAACATCCCCAAAGTGATGCAGTTCAGTAGGATGGCCAAAATGCTTACACGTTCAAACCATGTGACACAAGGTTAAGGCCATAATTCAAATGTGAACATATGAACAAAAGTTAACAACAATAAAATGTGGCAGCAAGAACACATGTTTTTTTATCCCTTTATTTAAACTCAAATAGCTTGTATACTTGTGCAAGCTCACTTTAATATCACAACAGAACACTTTTATAGAGCTCTTTGGAAGCTAAATATGGAGCTACACTCTTGCATATTTAATCTTAACATGAACTAAAGTCAAAATCAGACATTTCTTTGTTTCTGATTGTGACTTTGCGATAGTTGCATTCCACGTGACCTTCAGCTGACCAGAGAAATCTCAGAGAAGGATAAGCCAAAGGTCAAAGGGGTTGTGATACAGCAGAATGGAGCAGGTTTGGTTGTTGTAGAGTTGACCCGAGGAAGTTTAAATCTCTGCTTCGTGGTTTTATTAAGCTGCTCAATGTATGTTTGTATTGATTTTGTTTCTTTCTGTCAAATGATATTTATTTCAGACAGCGGTGGATGCAGTTTATTTTTAACAAGCAGAAATGCATTCAGGTTAACAGCTTTGTAAACTAAACTCTGAATATAGCTGGATTTTTCACAAAGCTGCCTCTTAACCATTTAACACTTGAGCTTTAGCTCCAGTGCTGACATTCTTTCTACTGCCGTTACTCTTCTATTGTTTATGCAATAAACATAATTCCAGCGCAACCACAACTAGAGAAAGGCAGCCCTGCGCTGACATACAACACTTTACAGTAAATTTACACAATCAGTGTAAATCAGCTGATTCTGTGGTTTGCGTCAGTATGAAACGCTTTACGTTAGCAAAGTGTTTAAGGGTGGATTCAAACAGAGAAAGTCTGTTGGTTCGGACAGAGTCCACTTAATTTGGTCGAGTCCTGAAGATTGCGTTTAGTCTTAAAAAAACGAGTTGGTATGTATCACATTCAGTATTTAAATGTCTGCATTTTTCAAAACTGTCTCACACAGAAACTTTGTGAAATATTTCTATATATTATTATCTCTGTCAAAACAAAACAAACAAAAAAGAATGAAGTAGTGATAGTTTGCCTCTTCTCTCCAGGCAATATTCCAAATTTCTTTAATATCGTGAGCACTGAGGAAAAAATTGTATACAAATGGATTTTTTAGCGTTTATGCTGTATTAACACCTGGGCCCCATGACTGTGAAAGCCATAGAACGCAATTCAATGAATTTTCATGCTCATCAAATGATTCAGTGAACTCTTATGCCCTTTGTGAATTTATCTGCATTCATTATCTTCCCTCAGTTTTTTTTCTTCTGCATCTGTCTGTCCTTCTTGACACTCTGATGTTCATTTCTGCAAAACACCACCTGAAGAAAACCGCCTCATCAACATTAGAGCTGCGTTTTTGCAAGTTGGAACAGTTTTAACTGCTGATTACATTTGCTGAAATTTAATGCTTAGCATCCTGAAAGTCCAAACAACAAGGGAAGCTGTGCCAGTCCTGACAATAAAAGCTGTCCAGTCTTTCAAGAACAAGCTTTAATGTCTTGCCTTACAAGCACAGTTTACAAGCACAGAGATGTTTTTCAAACGCTCAGTGTTCACAGGTACGAATTCCACCAGCCGCCATGAAACAAGCAGCAGGCTTTTTGAAGTTGCTTTAAGCATAAACCCGAGTGTGACTTGTGTTCCAGCATCTGCGTTGCTTGCTGGCTGTCACACTAGAGGACGGAGCATGTATGAGACATGAAAAGCAGCTTCGCTCTAAAAAAAAGGGAGAAAACTCTGAAAGTTAAATGAAAACACTGTGTTGCACAAATGCAGCCCACATTTTTGAGCGCCAAATGAAGGGATGACAGGAATGTAGGCTACTAAAAAAGCAAGGATGCATACATAACAAAGCCTGGAGCATGCACGAGGACACACACACACGTGTGTACACACCCACAGGCCCACAAACACGCAGTCCCCTTCCCGGACACTTTGCTCTCGAGAGGGCGGAAAAAATTAATGAGAGTACAATCCTTTATCACCCTTGAGACAGAGTGAGTGAGAAAAATGAGGGAAAGAAGGAAGGAGCGAGGGTAATCCAGTGTCCTCCCTTTGCTTTGGTTGCCATGGGAACCACTATCTCACTGTGGGAACCGACTTCTGAGTTCCACAATCCGCTTGCATCCTGTCTGGACTGGAACGCGACCCAATTAATGCACACACAAACTAAACACAACAATACAGCAAGAGGCTAAAAAAGCAAACGTCCTGCCTCACAACTCCTGCTGAAGAAGGCTTCAAATCCTCACAGCTGACAAGTGTCCCTTTAATCCAGCTCCATCTGTGTACATTACAACATCTGACATAACTCTAAAATGCACACTCAGATTAACCAGCAAACAGGGCTAGGTTAGGGTGGATGAGATGGGGCTTTTTCAGAAGTTGGCCCATAATTCAATACTACTGATGAAACACAAAGAGAGCCTCTTTTCTTCTGTTTTATTCCTTTATCTCTTCTCAACCTTTCTCCTTATCAACTCTCATTTTCCTCTCTTTGGCCCAATTATTTTTCTCATCACTTTATTCCTCCTGCTCTCCTTCTCTCTCCATCTTCCTTTATATAGTTCAGCATAATTTCATTCCGTATGACTTCTTGCATGTTTTTTTTTCTCTTTTTGCCTCCCCCCGTACGCATTTTTGCTCCTCTCTGTCCTCCACTTTTTCTACCATCTCCACATACGATCGCCCTTGGGTAAAGCTTTTCTCTCTGCCAGAAACTCGAAAGTCAGCCAACAGATAGAGCAGAACTTCGCTTAATAATTATCACAAGAGAGAACGGAGAGGAAAAGAGGCAGGCAGAGAGAGTGACAACGAAACAGGTCGAGTAAAAGAGGAGAGAACTGAACTGTGAAAAGCCTTTCAAAGTGAAGGATGATAAGGGTTTCAGCCGCGAGCTTTTCAAGTGTAAACAGTTGTAAATATTGCGTGGCCTCTGCTCTTTGTCTTTCCCCAAATTTCCTCATCCGCTAATCTTCACATCCTTCTTCCCTCGCGTCCCTCCTCTCCTGCACTCCCCTTCTCCTGAACTCTCTCCTTCAGAGCCAACTCAGGTAATAAAGGTCAGGCAGACATTATAAATCAAATCAGATCACGTCACCATGATCTTTTTGGCATTATCCCCCACCCTTGGCTGGGCCACACATGCTAAGGACAGCATGTGGGAACATTTTCATGTGAAATCTTCATTAACTTAAAAGGAGAATCCACAGGGCCAGAAAAGTCAAACAGACACAGAAAGGGCTAAAAAGCTTTTAAAAAAAAAGACCACACACTACCTGTCTCTTGAGGAATGCTAAAGAAAAGATTAGGAGTTTAAGTAGTCATTTTAAACTATTAAACGGGAAATATTAACTCAATTTCTATGTCTTATCTTTTATGATAGGATTATACCGAGCTACTCATGCAGATTAAGAAGACTCTGACCTTTTACAAAACCTGTCAGCTCATCTTTTATCTGAAACAAGACCTAAGCGTTTCTGTCTGTTTTCAAAATCCCACTAACTCTAAGTTTCCGTCCCCAGTGAAAGCTTTGCTCCTAAGCAGTAAGTCATTATACTCACAGGGAAAAGGTTCAGCAAACAAAATAAACACCTAGTATGTTATAGAATGTCATTCCAAATTTTAAATGGAAGCTTATAAAATATGTACACACGCAGGGAAATTGTTCTCCATGCTATTCAAATGACTTAAAGCTTTTTTTTTTTTACTTGGAACTTTTTTTGTTTTAGCTCATTTTTATTCATTAATGCCTGATCCTGACCACCCTCCAAGAGTCAGACTGGGTTCTTTATCCATCT
The DNA here is from genome assembly GCA_036245035.1 of Adrianichthys oophorus. Lineage (NCBI taxonomy): Eukaryota > Metazoa > Chordata > Actinopteri > Beloniformes > Adrianichthyidae > Adrianichthys > Adrianichthys oophorus. The sequence continues at coordinate 5,742,844 of BSAI01000119.1, read as the reverse complement.
AACCAACACAATGAAGTTTCTCCTGAGAGCAATTTCAAATCTCCAGACTAAAAGATGTTATTAAGACAGAGAGAGAAATCTACGGTTCCCCTGAAGTATACCTTTTCCGGTTTGTCATTGTGTTTCATTTTTTTAGCATTTCGTTTGGTTTCAGTAAATTGATTTTGCTTTCCGAAATTTTTTTCTTTTTGTATGGAAACTGGAGAAGGTAGGTACTATGGGACATCACTGATTGGAAGCAATCATGGATATCATCATCCAATCAGCGATCTCCCTTAGTACCTACCTTTGATGGTTTCTCATTGTGTTACATTTTTTAACATTTCATTTTGTTTCGAATTTTTTTTTTTTTTTTTTTTACGTTTTGGTTTCTGGAATTTTGATCTAAAATGTTGAGCTGTTTCTTTAATATTTGTTTTGCTTTTTTTTAATTGCTATTAAAAAACTACGTAACTACGCTACGTAATTTCTTGATGTAATTTCCACTTCGGGGCTATCGTAGAAGATCCAAGACCTCCACACAGATGGATCTAGGATTAAAAAAATTGTAGCAGGACCTGCTGGGCTTCTTACAAAGTTTTCTAGTTTCCTGAGATGCCTGGAGGCTGTGGTCGTTTATGCTTGAATTATTAATATGTTACGGTTCCAGCTGAAAAGTGAAAAACTAATCCAATTCAATGTTCAAGTGAGGAGAAGGCTGACAATGAGTGACAGGAAATATTACAAAAGATCAATCAAGAAGTACAGAGTGGTGCCGGTGACTTTTGCATTGCATTGCGTTACTTTTAAAACATCAAAAACTAACTTTTAAGAGGAAATACTCGCAAGCAATCCTTTACCTATCTCTTGTTAAGCCTGTTATGAGGGGTAAAAGTCACAACAAATGAAAACTGAGGTAACTAAATTCCACATGAAGTAGTGTAAAGCAGCATGCATGATAAGCTTATCAATTTAATCCAATTTTTAGAACTAATTTGAATCTATTATTGAATGTTATTGAGCCTGTCTAGTTTTTATTTTCATTTATTTCCATGTTTTTGGTGTGTTCCAGCAGTTTAGTTATTTTCCTTAAAAAATCTGTTTGCACTGTAGAGTGAATGATAAATATTAAAAAGAGCAGTCAACAACAACAAATGTTGGATTCTCGTTGTGATCAAATCACCCTCAGGTTTATCAGTTCAATACACAATAAAAAACTTTGCTTGTTTTAAACTCAACTCCATTTTCACAAATGCACTGATGAGTTCAGTGCAGTTTTATACTTTCAACTTATGCCATTAAAGTTTATGAATTCTACTTTTTAAAGTCAAAATAATCTACAAAGCCTCTTGATACAATAAAACCACAACAAAGAAAAGATATTGTCGTCAAATGAGACTGTTGTGCAACCAAAATGACATTTGTGGTTAGTGGATTCAACTGCTGATTACTTGTCTAATATTTTCTGCTGCTTGTCCTCACTTCCTAACTTTGGCATCCACACACAGAGACTTCATTAAACATAACCCAGTTAAGCTCAAAGTATCCTGTGTGCAGTGTGTGTTTGTGTGTGTGTGCGCGCGCGTGCGTGCGTGTGTGTGTGCAAGTGAGAAAGTGTCTCACATAAAGGTGGGCCAAGTCATTCATTCATTCATTCATTTTCCAATCCGCTTTATCCCTTTCGGGGTCACGGGGTTGCCGGAGCCTAACCCGGGTACTGATGGGCGAAGGCAGGGTACACCCCTGGACTGGTCGCCAGTCTGTCGCAGGGGGTGGGCCAAGTCAACTTGTCAAATCCACTGGCTCCACCCCCAAAGAGTTTGACAGGTGGTAGCCATGGAGACTTGCAGGAATTGTGTTAATTGGCTGAAATGTTTCAGACAGCGTTCTGCTTTGAATAAGATCTCTTCTAATCTGTGGCTGCCTCCCTATCACTTTACTCACTCGCACACCTCAGCCCAATTAAGAAGGTGTCTGCGAAGAGGAACCAAAAGTGGGAAAATAGGCAACAAGGGAACATTGATCCCGAGAAAAGAGGGATGATAACGATAAGAGGGAGTTTTTTTTTTTTTTAAAGAGGTCAGCATATAAAGGTACTTACTTGTAAAGGAGTGACAAAATCAGCTTTTTTCATCTTTAAACAAAGGGGTGGCTCTGAATGTTTTATGCTCCTAAATAAGTTATGTCTAGTATGTGCGTATGTCTGTGTGTTTATATCCAAATGGTAGCTCAGATGAGGAAAACTAAGATGTACATGGATCTAGTCATGTGCAAGTGGATGCATCAGAATGGAGCAGAGCAGAGAGCTTATGGCCTGTTGATTGTAGCCTAACACCTATAAGGTTTTTCAAACTGCATGTTTTTCGTCTGCTCCTGATTCACAACGATCTGAAAAAAAAAATGCTAAGAAATGCAATTTTAAGTCTAATTTTCTTAAAATATGTCCTCTGTCATGAGAAAATGCCACAAGAGCATGTTAAAAACATCAAAACCGGGATTTTTATTGGAGTGGGTCCTTAAGAAAGAGACTGAATGTCACTTGGAGGCTCAGCATTTTGAAAACTTGCAGCTTGGTCAATATAAAAAAAACATTGCAGCTGCCAAAAAAAAGTTATATGAAAGCAATCAGGGAAGATTTTTTTTCAATCACTTCATTATTGCAGGTTATGAAGATGCACAACATAATTGAAAACAACTAAAAAGTTTGTTGATGAGGGATGTGAAATCAAGTGAATGCATTAATTTTTTAACCAATTAAGACAAAAAAAAGCAAAGAATGACAAGTGATCTCATTAAATGTTAGATATTTGGCTCTTGGGGACTTCCTATCCGCCCCCAGTGGGATTATATTAATATCCATGTCCAACAATGTCCAGCCACATTACTTCCAGTGCAGACAGCTTCCAGTAACACACTCCAGACTGAAGCACTCTCAGACACTAAAGCTGTTGGACAGCAGACTAGCATCAGAACTTATTAACGTACAACAGGACGCTCGCCAATAACTGTGCAGACGCACAGACAGCACCAGGACAAACAGGCAAAATCACTTGATGGAAAAACTGCAGGCGGAAGTAAGAAGGTTGCCGGGGCAGAGCTATCACTGTTGCCAAGCAACCAGGTGATTCCTCTGAAAAGCCTCTCCAGGGGAGATTCCCTTGTTTGTGCGAGGGCATTTACTCGCCTGTGAGTGTGCTTGCATGCATGTGTATGCATGTGTGTGTGTATAAATTAGTGCTGACACAAAGAGGCTACAATGCTATGGGATGAGAGGATGGTAACAGCCCACAGAGCAGCGGAAGAGGTTCACGGCATCCACAGAATTTTCCCACCACTTATGTTCCTCTTGGTATACATGTTATTTATTCAGCACTTATGTATTTATATTTCATGGGGCACGCAGAGTGATGACTTTAGCAAATGAACGTAGATCTGCAATTACAAGCACACTACAACACACCGGGAGAGCGCACACTGACACGTGCAGGTGAATATACGAGTCACACGCTGTGGAGAATATCCAATTTTGAGAGCCTCCACAAATCCCTGAGGCGATGCTGACGTTTATGCATGCTTCGGAGTATTCATGACGGCTCACACACACTTCAGAACGGATGGCCTCACCTATACACACACCTTAACAGCACAACTGCTGGGAGACAGTGCAGAAAATGAGAGGTGAGACAATGAAGACGGAAGTAGAGTTGGACTTAGGAGGTGATGTGAGCCTTTACTGTTTGTACCTCCGTATAAATATAGGCCAGTGACAATGCAACTGACAGGAAGCTGTAACCCTGGAGATTCATTATGGCTTGTCACTATGGAAACCTCCAATCAGGAAAAAAAATGCTGGTTATCTTTTCCTGCAGCTAATAGGTCCTAGGAAATACCTGAGCTCCAACAAACACACAGTCTTTGTGCACACACACATGCACATGCTCAGTTCTGACCTTCCTCCCACCTTTCTTTGTGTTTAAAGTTAATACAAACATCTTGCTGAGTCGCATGTTACAGTACTGAGGAAGTACAGCAGCACAAGGCAGTGTGTCTCTGACAGTATAAACACAGATGAACTTCTCCACACATGCTCACAGCACCCCGGGTGAAGGATATGGGTGGCAGACAGCTCGAAGGCACCAGGAGCGGGGAGGGCTGGTTTGGGTCAGAGCCAGCAGAACTACTGGTGCAAGGGAGGGGTACGGCAGCTCTTCCTTTCCCTCTTCCTCCCCGTCCTCCTCATTCTCTGCTTTGTGCTCTCCCTCAACTGTCACATGCACCTTCTCCCTGTCCTCCTCCTCCTCTTCTTCCTCTTCCTCATCCGCCGGTCCTCTTTGCTGTTCATCCAGGTCTGGCTCCCGAATGCCCGTCATGGCCATGCCGTGAACAGCCTGAACCTAAAAAGAGGGGTTCAAGTAACAGCAGCGTGCACGGACCTCTGTGCACATCCACACACAAAAGTCCAGCCTGGTCGGGGCAAAGATGCTGGGAAAATTTAACCCACACCGACGTCTCTTTCATGGTCGGCCAAAAATCCTCTGGAGGAAATATTAATTTACATAAATCCAGGCGTAGCAGTCGAACACATGTGAGCTGAGGTGCAAACAGGGCCAGTAAAAAGAGGGAGCACTTAGAACTCCTCGTAGTAATCCTACGGCTGTGCCATTCTGTGAACACAACAGGCCATTAGTGCTGATGTTTTTAATCCAGACTGTCTTTAAACAATCTGGACATAGAAAAGCAGACTGGCTTAGAAGGCTCTTCCTTCTGCTGGGAAGAGGACCAATCTGTGTTTGCATCTAGAAGTTTCCTTCAGAAAAACAGATTATTTTTTTCCTCAACACTAATTTAAGAAAAAATACATGACATTTGATGCACTGTAGCAGATTGGCAGTTTGTATTATTTTAGATTTTTCAGAGTCCTGGGTCATCATGCACAGCTTCCTAAATAGATGATAATTGCAGTTTGAATTAAACATGATCACAGATGCAGATTCATTTGTCTCCCAGAGTTTTTTTCCCCTCAGTTTCTCAATTTCAGAGGTTTTTTTTTTTTTAAATCTCTCCAATTTCATACTCTTCCATTTGTTTTTGTTATATTGGGAACTTTTGCCTTGCAAAGTCTGGCAGGAAAGGATGGAAGCTCATGGATCCCCAGAGATCCTGGGAAAATGTACTCCCAAGTGAGCAGTTACGTATGAAGCTGGAGCACAAATTGAAGAATTTGAACACAATGAAGCCCGAGCCAGTCCTAAAACCAAACACAGACTGTATACTCCAATGGGGAAGTTGGCATGTGTGAGTTGACAACTCAAATTGGGGACACAAATATGTGTGTGTTGATGAAAATAATTACATTGCGTGTGCCACTATCCCTCTGTTCCTTGAATTTATTGTGGGCACTTGGCCATGAAAAGAGTCCGGGACTGCACAGTTTAAGGCATTTTGTCCTGATTATATAGGGCCAACATCAATTAACGGACACAAAAGCCATTATTCTACACAGCAGAAAAACCTGCTGATGAGTGCTTACCAAAATATCTTAAAAACTCATTACTAACCTCCCCCAGCAGCCCAGTCGTGATGGAATTAAATCATCTGACATGTTCCCAGAACACAATTCTGTACCTGGATGAGGCCCCTGACAACAGTCATCAATGTTTTATTAAATTCAGCCTTCCTCAGAACTTGGATCCCTGCTTCATGTCTTTGTCAGAAATGTACAGCGTGTTCAGGAGAAAAACTGCAACTCTCCTTAAATGATAACAACTGCGTTGCACTGTGAGGGACAGCAGTGGCATTCAGAACAGCTCTGGCTCTGAGCAGGAGGAACAATCTCTTTATGATCAAAAAGGACCAAATCTCTTTCAGAAAGCAGGTCCTATATTCCTGTGATGTCCTATTAAATTTGAATAGGCCTAACCTACACAATGAGGGGGCAAAACTCCTTTAATTATACACCAGACACTCCACAATTGATCATTTAAAATAGATTTTTATCATTTTACAATTCACTTTTATATTTTTGAAACACGTTCACCGACTGGTGAAGACCTGAGCATTTTCTGTTGTGCCTTTGGCTTTTTTCCAAGCGCAGTGCGTTTGGGGGACAAAATGATAAAACGGAGGGAAAAAGTAAATATTAAAAAATAAAAGTTTTGCCGACGTTCTTACCCGGGGTTAGAATCCATTCAGCAGCCTCCGTCACTCCGGGTTCGCCGTGCGCCCTGCGCTCCCGGAGCCCAGCTGCTCCATGTGAGAGCCGCTCGCTGGTCCTGTGTCTCCCTCCTCCTGATATCCAAACTCAGTCCGTCAGCCGAAAGATGACAAAAGAGGCGGATTAAAGAGGAAAAAAAAGAAGAGGACGCGTGCTTTTTGTCCAAAAGACAGAAAAGTCAACTTAATTGGAAGCAAGCGGTCGGCAGTAAGCCTGCGTCCCTTCAGCCGCTGGACGCGCAGCGCGGAGTCAGGTACCAGAGTTCAGGCGCGCAGGGAAGGAGAGCTGCGTCAAGCCGCAGAGAGAGAGGCAGCCCAGGAATATTTAGATTTTACCTTCAAAATAAAACAGCCCTGTTCAGGAAGTGAAATAGAATTTCGTATATTTTTAATACCCTTTACTTAAACTCATTAATTCGTAAAGATCTGAGCTGTTTTGTCATTGAGGCGGTGGCGGAGCTAGAACAGTTTATATGGGGAGGGGTAGAAGATTTTGGAAGGGCGGCAAAAGAAAACATTTTATTTTAAGTAATTGTTAATAACTTAAAATAATTCAATGTCAACTTAATGTTGTTTTTATTTTAATTGTAACGTTGGTAATATTTAAAATAACATATATGGATGATTTCTTTATTTTTATCAATAATGATATTGATATTGGCTCATAAAGAGTGTGGGGCCCCTGCGACAGACTGGCGACCAGTCCAGGGGTGTTCCCTGCCTTCGCCCATGAGTAGCCGGGTTAGGCTCCGGCAACCCCGTGACCCCGAAAGGGATAAAGCGGCTTGGAAAATGAATGAATGAATGAATGAAAAGAGTGTGTGTGTGTGGGGGGGGGGGGGGGGGGGTTTTTTGGGGGGGGGGGCGCTTCCCCCCTTTGCTCCCCCGTGGCCCCCCCCCTGGATTTACTTTGCTGCAAAGTTTCAATTTTTTTTTTTGTTCTTGTTCAGCAT
>BSAI01000119.1:5722092-5735599 GCA_036245035.1 Adrianichthys oophorus | reverse complement strand
GCTTTGTGCTGGGGGAGTCGCTTCCTCCCTTTGCTCCCCCGTAGCTCCGCCCCTGCATTTAGCTGCTGCATAAGATTCCATGTTCTTCTGTGAGCTTGTGACCAGTTTTGAATTCAAACACTCGGACTATTTGATGAATGTATTAGAAAAAAATGTGTTTCTTTTAATACCATAATGATTTTACATTTTTAAATGATTTTTTTTAATAAATTGCATCAGACCCGGACTTAGCCACCACCGCTGTGAAATATCAAGGGGGGCAAGTGTGAGAGTGCTGAAAGTCTGGGGTGTCATATCCCTCCGAGCCCCAAAAACCTTAGAAAAAATCTTGCTGTCATCATATCATTTCATCTATCCATATGTTTATCTTCTCCTTTGATCAATTTGATTTGTCTGTAAAGTTTTATGTTGGAGGTTCTTCCTGACACTGCCCTCTCCGTTTACCAGGCTTGGAACAGGCACAAGCAAGTCACTGGTTTGTGCCCTGTCGAGGCTGCAGTTTTCTGTTTTTCAAACTGTTTTGACAAAACTAATGAAGAAAAAGAGTTCCACAGCAATACAGGTGGGCGAAAAGAAACTAATCAAGTAATACCCTGTCCCCTTCACTATGGGATTTATTTGAAACTTTTCCTTGTACAAGCTTCTTCTTCTTCCCAATATTGCATAACATGACACTGAAGGAGCGAGTCAGAACATGTGACTTGTCACCTTCATCTCCTCCGCCTGATGGTCCACCCCTTCCCAAAATCCCTCATCCTGTCTCTGCCAGGCGGTTATCTCACCAGTCAGCGGCCGCGGAGGGTGTGAGGGAGGGGTGTGGGCAGAGGGGGGTCATCATGTGTGAGATGAGGCTCTACAGTGACACTCAGCAGGCATGTGGACTCACTAAAACCAGAAAGCTCCAACACAATAGCTTCAAATCTTCTTATGTGCTGTGTCAGATCTCAGAGCACAAGGGATTACTAATGAGGGATACTACAGCTTGCTGGGTAAGATTTCCATAATAGTGGAGGAACCTACAACTGAGATTCAGTAGAAGTAGCTCCAAGTGGGAAAGGATAGTCTTAGTTTGAAGATGTGAGAGGTTTTGACAAATATCATCACATGCACACAGAAACAATTCTTTTCATACATTTCAAACATATTCAAATTCTTACAAGATAATTTAATACACATTTCTAATTGATATGTTAATCACGCGACACCTACCTTTACTTTCAGCTGTGGAAAAAAAAACAAATGTTGCTGAGCCTCGAATCTTTATTCATCTGTGAGCTTTTTGGATCAAATCTGATGGACTCAGATCCAACAAAACTAGGAAACTAGCAGAGGAAGGAAGATGAACATCTTAAAATAGTACTGAAAAGGCTGCTAATTTTTCTGCCGGTTTCAAGGAATTCCCTGATGGTCCGCTGGCAAATCTTGAATCCCACTTTGGGAGCAGAAGAGTACACCGTTGGAAGCACTGTTCTTAAATGTTGTTTTCACTCTGGGATTAAGCGTCTACCTACAGGCCCTCAACATGCTGTTGTTTAATGTTTGCACTCCAGCAAACACACACTAAAGAGACGTTGTGAAGGATCTGATGTTGAAAAGATTCAAGAAAACTTAAATGAACAGAATTCAAGGACAGCCTTAAGGGTTTTTATCTGTTTTTAGCTGAAATCTAGATGGGAAGCCTTTCCAAAAAATTGCAATAACATGGAAAAGTGTACCAGTATTCATTTACATAATTCCTTTCCAATTAACTAAACTTTTATAGAATATAGATTCTTGGCCCACTGTTTATTTGATTTCAAGTATTTATTTGTTTATTTTTAGCCCATAAGACCCTTAAAAGCAGGATATCAGAAAATTAGAATACTCTGGAGAAATTTGCCCAAATTATTACTTTTTTATTTTGTTTTTCTTTTCCTGCTCCAGCAGACGTACCACTGGGAGTGTAATGCTGCCCTCTCTCCTTTAAATGGTAACACATTTTCGAAATACATGCAGCCATTGTTGAACTTCTTTCTTGGCTACAGGGACCGGAGGAAGGGTTAGGGATAGGATTATGGTCACAGTTAGGGTTAATACAACAAAAGGTCACTGAGTGGGGGTGTGTCTGCAGCTCACCGTTTTCCCCAGGGAATTTTAAATATATGGGACCAACAACAACATTTAGCTTTAGGCGCACTTAAAACACTTACTGACAATGCAGCAATCTGCATCTTGGCGACTTATTACCTGTGGCCAACGTGAATTTCCATCAGTTTTTTATGCTGGTCGCACATAAATGCTTGTGAATAACATCAGCCATTACAAAAACCCTGACAAACCAATGGCCTTAAATGGGTGAATAACCAACTCAATCCTTTCGCCTGTATGTTCACCATAACCCAACAGTGTAGACATAGAAAATCCCCTTATTCCTAAATCAGATAGTGAACAGAACAAAATGCTTCTTTCCACTGCATATAGTGGACAGTGCAAGACAACACAGATTCCAAAACACCACACAAACTATAACATCCATCCATGTGTTTCCCAGTTAAAAACAACCCACCGGCTAGAACACAATGGCCCAACCAGTCTGCTGAAATTCTGCAGGACATGAATGTTTTAAACTGAGTTTCACCAAGTCATCATCGACGGTTCCTCTGATGTCATTAAATTGGTTCATTTTGGTCCAACATGGAGAAGATTTAAGACTTGACAACTAACCAAAGGACTGTCATTGATGTTGATAGTCTGGGTAAGCCACAAAAGTTAGCCAGTGTTGGATAATTTACTTTTAAAGAATATTTGAATACTTTATTTAAGTTACTGGAAAACACATTTTCAAAGGAACAAAGCTAGCACAAACAAGATAATCTACCCTTGTAAATTCACAAAATACAAACATAGAGGCTACACGAGGCCAACCAGATGTTTTTTGCACCACCTCATTCATTTCACCGCATGGACATGAGAAAATGTACATTGTATAGTAGCCTGCGTAAGTGTATACACAGACAGGTTGCTCATTGACACTAGGGCAGTGGAAAGCAATTCATCTCCAGGACATAACTTGCACTTAACTGCTTCACTGCTCTGAAATGTGAGTAATACAATAATGAGAGTTTCTGTAGTCTAGTAATTGTAATTTAATTTCTGAACTTTGTTACTCCGTTAATTAAATTACCGTAATTTGTAACCTCCAACACTGTTCATAGCTAAGGAGGCTGGCTCCGTGTCCAAGCAGATCAGCGGAAAGTCTAGTGGAGGGGCAAAATGTGACAGAAGAAGATGCACCAGCAAAAGAGACGAGCATGGGCTTCAGTGGGTTATCAAAAGGTCAAGATTCAAAAACTTACAGTCATCCAGACAGAGTGGAATGAGGTGGAGAAGAAGGACTGGACTGTTGGCCAAAGGTCCTGTTTTCTGATGAAAGGAAAGTTTGTCCTTCATTTAGAAATCAAGGTCCAATGGTTTGGAGGAAGACTGGTGAGGAGCAGAATCCAAGCTGCTGGAGGTTCTGTGTGAAATCTCCACAGTCATAATTTGGCTTCAATGTCCAGCACTGGTGTTGGTAAACTCTGCTTTCTTCGATCCAAAATCATGCAACAGTCGAGCAGAATGTTCTAGAGGACTTCATGATTCCATCTGCTGAGGATCTGGATGAAGATCCAGCAGGACCTGGCCACTGCCCATAATGTTGAAGTGCTAAAAATTAACTTATCATTTGAAAACATTTTATTTTGATTGACCATAATCTCTGTCTTTGTCTTTTTACAAAAATACTAAGATGTAAATTGTGATTTTTCCCCAGTATTCTAATTTTCTGAAATCCTGTGTTTTTGTGGGTTTTATGAGCTGGAACTCCAATTTATTTGAAAATAAATAATTGAAATCAAACAGTGGGCTCTGAATTCCTATCTTACGAAAGTTTAATTTTTTTGAATGGATTTATGGAAATAAATACGCTTTTTTGTGATATTCTGCGTTTTTAGAAAGAGTCTTCATACCCCACCTAAATGGCATGATTTAAATTTTTGCTATGCTTTTTTTCATTAGGTGATGTTCTGAATCCCTGAAACCAGAAAATCTTCAATGGTCAGGAACCAAACATGCTTGCAGGGGCAGTGCAGCAACCCGCAGCACAGTTTACTGTCACTTAATGCAACTGACATTTGTAAGTGTGCCTGTTGTACTGCTTACAATCTTACATTTTGATATTATTCTGATTTAAGAAAAGTTTGCTGTATCCAGGAGTAAATTCCCTTTTCCAAAGACTGTATAAAAGCACTTTATTTTTTACCAATCAAACATGACTGCAGAGGTTTTCTTGCTTTGTGATATCCAAGCTGAAGTCGGACTATCTTTAAAAAGAAAAACTTGCATTATTGTTTTGAATGCAAAAATGATCGCCTTTGTTAATCTATGTAAGTTTAAGATTAGGTAACTCAAGAAAAGCAAGAAAATGAATATATAAATGCAGACAGCATGACTGGTTTTAGACCAAATAAGAAAGAAAGTGGGACTGAAAAGCAATGGTTTACTGGAGAAAAACTCCCCTAAAGATGCCAATTTAAAAAGATGGTTGTAGCTCTGAGTAGTGGCCATTTAAGACATTTAACATGGAGGTTAGCAGGCAAAGCTTTGCCAGGGAAAAGATTTCACACTCAAGCAGAATTTAGTGAAGGCTTAAATTAGAAAATCACACTTATCTCAGTAAGTACACAGCTGTGAGATGGAAGGAAAAGGGAGAGAAAATGAATTAAAGGACTTGAGGTGCACGAGGGAGGTTTGAGATTCTGCGCATGTTTAAGGTGTTCACTGTTCAGTCATTTCTGATGCTTCCTTGTACTCATTTATCCCAACCAGCCAGGTAAGATTTGGACATTGCCTTTGTCTGTCAAGGCGCTTTTCCCTCACCTAACTTAACTGCTTTTTTGTTGGGATTTTTTTTTATGTTAAGTTCCTGGAGATTTTCTTCTGATCTAGTAGAAACTAATTATATTTATAAAATAAAAGCCTGATTGAAATGAACTGAAAACAACATATAATGACAGACACATGCAAATGTGTTCTGTAACTGACTTTGCAATGCAGCTGGCTCCAAAATGATTAAGGTGTCTAAATCTAATGTTTATTAAAGCTATTAAAATCTAGCAATAATCTATCAAATTAAATATACTTTTTAAAATATTTTTATATATTTTAAGCCCATAATTCCTGAACTTGTTTCCACTTATGAAAAAAGGTTTTTGCTGTTAGGTAGATGCTAAATTAAGGTAAGTTTGAATCCAAAGTGGTTTGATGCATATTTGATTTGTTAGGCAAGGGGTTGAGGTGTTTGGAGTGCATTAGTATATGAAGTTGACTTTTTTTTTATTTGTCGCTGTCGTTTTTGTTGAAACAATCAATGTTTTTACATATAGAGATGGATGAATCATTCTGTCATGTCACCCTCAACGTGACCTTTATTTTTTCTAAAACAGACATATTTAGAACATATTAGACCCATTTCACCCATAAGAATCTGGCTGTGGAAAAAAAAAGTTAATTGAAATTGCAAAAATAAAAGTAATCCAAAATGTAAAAAAAAAAAATCCCCTTGATTTGGTTGAACTGACACATAAAAGGGGAAATGCCTCTTTGCCAAATGAACCAAATAAAAGTAATCGATCAGGAACAACATTGCAACATCTGTCCCATATTGTGCACTTCCCTTTCCTGAGGCAAAAACAGCTCTCTCTTTCCAGGACGTGAGATGTGGGACCTCTAGGGAGGACATTCCTGTAGCGACTGGATATTTGCATGATGGTTTTTTGACCTTGTGGGTCTCAGTAGGGGTTTCTGTGAATCAAACTCACTCTTTGGCTCCAGCAGATGCTTGATTAGAGCGTACAGGTCAGGTCAGCACTGTGGCCTCTCACTCATGCTCCTCCAGCTGGTTGTGAGCAGTATCTGCAGGGAGGTTGGAGCAGACTGTTGCTGACTTTGGCTGCCGTTTAAGTTAGGTTTGGTGTGGAAAAGGCTTTTGTTTCAAAGCTGTGTAAATACTAGCAAACACGACTTCCCTGCAGAACTATAGCCAGTCTCAGAGTTTTTTGCATATTTTACTGAGGGGCAGTCCATGGGCTGCCAGACACATTTGCAAATTCACCACAAGTGTGACTGACAATTAAGATCAGATTTTCCACTTGTTGGGGAAACACCATGCAATGCACAGTCATTGCCAACGGCAAAACTCTGGAGAGCTGCTTTAATTCTCACAATTACTGAGCACGTTAAATCATTGATTGCATCTCAGGACAAAGTCGACCATAAAGACCCGTGCGGCAAATATCTTTATCTCCCCGTAGAGGAAACGGGTGAGTCTCGACAGGTGCTTCTATGTCAGTGTGTGTTCTTTTGTCATCACTTGCTTTTGGGTCTCCCCAGCTGTGAGCCTCCACTCCCACTCTCATTTGTTTTTCCCCTTTCCTTCCAGCTCGCTTCGTTTGTCTCATGCTGACTGTCTTGTGCAGCTCAGGCAAGACTTTCTGCTCCACAGACTAATTTCATGCATTTTTCACCCCGCCTCTGTCACGGCGGTGTGTCTGGCTGTTGGTTTACACGAGTACTCAAATGCACACACAATCACAGAAATACATCCCCTCTGTTATCAGTTGGGGATGGGTATCTAGGCCAAACATTATTATCTGTGAGTGGTAGCTGGCCAGTGGGTGCGTTTCCATGGTGACCAGCATGTAACCTCGTATACCAGAGAGCTCGTACACTGTTGGAATTCGATTGCAGATCAATAATTCTGATCAGTGGTTGAAATTCCCATAACAACAACCTGAGAGTGAACCCTGATGCGAAGCAAACTGGCATAGTTTGCGTGCTCATGTTTGCGGTGACACTGAGCCGGCCCCCTCTTTCCCTTGATCTGATTAGAGGAGTAGAACATGATGAGGTGAGCAAGCGCACATGCAGACACACACAGACACACACTCTGGTCAGCTGAATCCACATCAGGTTTGCAAAGTTTTCTTTGTCGAAGAAAAATCTGCAGAAATTGTGTTTCCAGCTAATGTGTCTCCACTCCCTTTTTTCTATTTACCTTAACAATTATTAATGAGAGTAAACCATGGGAAAAAAATAAAGATTGTCAAGAAATAAACAAAAATTTGCATATGAAAAACATGGCTCATACCTTGGAAGCCAACGAACGGCGTGTTGTGGTGAGGTATAAGAAATAATGAAGTTGCAAATTTGCATGTAAGATGGAGCGGAAAGTAAATTAAATCATAATGCTCTACAAAGAAAGATTATGGTTACCGGTATAATTACAGACAGTAAGGTAAATAGAAAGGGATCAGTCTGGGATAATGCTCATCTTCTCAGGGAAGTGACAAAACTGCTTTGTCAGAAGATTAGATTTATTCCATAAATAAGAAAAAAAAAGTATAACTGTATTAATAATAATAGTTCTGATCATCACATTAACACTACTTTACATTTTGGTTTTTGTGCTTTAAACTACCTGTTTGAAGCTTGAGAAATCGATCACAAAAATCAATTTCAAGACAATCTGACAGTACAGATGAGTGCAGATCTGCATTGAATATATCTGAATATTTCATAATGTGCAACAGTGACCAGAAACAGAAAAAAATCTACACTTCCCAATGTTTTATTATGAGTCTTTAATCATTCAGTTATGTGGTAATTCAAAAAGACTAAACATGGGTTGCTGTTGTTTCTCTTGGATGTTTGCATTTACATCAAAGCTCCACTGTGCTTCATCATTGTGAAGCGCTTTCCTTTCCTCTCAGCACTTTCATAGTCTTCAATGAAAAAACATGACAGATGTGATCCCATCCACACATGACACTGTTCCTGGATGATTGGAAACACTTTTCTTCAGATGGGCCTCCTTAAAATGCATTATCTATTCCTTGCTCGTTTTCAGACTTTTTTGAGGCATCACTTCTGGTACAGAATTGTAACTTGTTATTTTGACTGGATGAACTGTATTGTGCCTCAGCATGAATGTTTCATCCTTTCTTTAGGTCTAAGGAAACAAGATAAATCCATCAGAAGACGCACTGTCATTCTGGGTTCTCTCATCCCTCCTGTGTTTACATGAATGAACGCATACTGGCAACTGCAGATCAGAGCAGTTCATTTCCGGCGCACTCCCTCTGACATTACATCCTCTACAGCCAAAAGACAGTTTGATGGTAAACTGGTCTGCTGAGAAGCAGCATCTCTTTACAACTGCCCAAGAAATGAAGTTGCTTAGCAACCTTTGGCCTTGATGATATGAAATTATGTAATGCATAGAAGACAAAACATGAGCAGACAAACAGAGGAAGTGGATGACAGGCTGAGCACATGCAGTTATACCCATGCATGTGTGTGCGAGCCTCTCTGGATGGCAGATGACAGCAATATAGAGTTTTTAATGATAATCTGGCCATATATGTTAATCTTCTCTAATGGTTTCACTGATCTCTGAGTCCATTAAAGGTGACCGGACACACACACAGGCACACAAAACCAGACAGCACATTGACTGACTGAACTGTGATTTTAAGTACTGCTGTTTGAGGATAAATACATCTGCTGCTCTGTTGTTTCTCAGTCCTAAAGCTCTTTTATGAACCTGTCTCCTCTCCGTTTCCTGTGATCCAGCACTTCTGCCCTCTTTTATACAAGTCACACGCACACACAATGAAGTTTATTGCTGTGTGCTCCCAGGGCAGATGGGGGAAGCAGAGTGGCATTTTGGGGCTGAGGCTCACACAAAAAAAGGGATCTTTACTGCTAATCTTTTTCAGTCACAGGTTTCAGGACTTGGTGCGCCACACAGTGTTCATTCTGCATCACAGCACATTTCCCTGTGTGGCTCTTTGCTTTAATAATTAATGCTTATAATTCAATTAACTGTCGGAGGCGCTGAAATGCAGGGTCTTTGTGGAATGTCTTTGGAGATCATCAGTGTGCCGTTACAGTCACTCGCTAATTATTCTGGTACCCATCTTCAAAGGTGCTGCCTTGTGTCACAAAGACCCATGTGGCATGCATTATTTATACAGACTTCATTAATCACCACTCACACTTCAGATTTATCAGATAAATACTTCCACATGTGAAGACATGCTGAAGTTCAAGAGGAAATAACACAGAAAGAGAAAACCAAAGCATCACGTGGATTTATTTATTGATTTAACTTATAGGGATTTTACATTTCCAACCTGTTTAAGGTTATTTTTTTTTAGATACTTTACCTAAAATGTAGAGAATATTGCAAACACTATTTGAAAAGTTAAGATAATTTTTTTTTTAAGAATTAAATGAACTCATGTAATAATTTTACTTCTCACTCCAAGATATGACAGGTTTTTGTTTGTTTTTAAGAAAATGATGCAATATTATGCATCTTAGGCTCCTAATTTACACATTTACATTTAAGAGTTTGTGGCATTTATAGCAATAATATAAATTACTTTTATTTTAAAATAAACCATTGTGACATATTCCTTTTTAAATCACTTTATTCTGATACAATAACATTAAACTTTTCTTTTAGAAGATAAACATTCATATTAAAGCTAATGAAACAATGGGATCACTTTATTTATTTTTTTTATTAAAAAAAAACATATTATTTTGCTTTTTAGTAACTTTAAAATTACGTCAGTCAAATTAAAGACAATGAGATGTTACCAAGACTACAAGGAAAAACATATATGTTCAAGTCAAAGAAAATTTAGTTAAACGTTACAGAGAACAGCATCTGTCAGCATTGCTGGAGTTTGCAGTCACTGCAAGGTAATTTAGACCTGACAAATTCAAGTGCAAGCAGGAAATGACATCTAGTTTACGTCGTTGATTTGATTAGTTATTTTAATTTCTCTCAGGATAGGATGCAGCAGTGTTTTAAGTGATGTCTTTAAACACAGACGATTTGACTTTGACACAGAAGGCCAATATTTCTCTTTACTGTGTATAAATTTGGTTTGTGCCATTACCCAACAACAATTCAAACACAAAGAACATTAGACATTATTCAGGTCAATACATTTTAATAAAAGAAAACATTTGCATGAAAAGAACTCCTCTCCGACCAGTCACATTTCCAAGTAACTCAGTTTTTACTTTGTAGAACACACACACACACAAACAAATTTACACATCTGAAACTTAAACATGTCAATATTAAATAAGCACATCCTTGATCTTTACAATCCAGTCTGGCATTAACACAAAAGTCTGCTCAAACGCCACAAACCAAAGCAATTGAGTTTTTTAATATTTAAATCATGAATCATTCATTTAGAAACATTTTCAAAGTTTCCTATGGAATCAGAAGATTTTTGCCAAGTAGATCAGCAACATATACTTGTCAATTTCCATTACAGTGATCTGAAAAGAAGAAAAAAAGGTTGCCCTAATAAAAGAAAATGTTAATGGCTCATAAAGCAAATGATGTTCAATATTTATGCCCTAAAAAACACAAGGCGTGTGCAAAGCCAACTAATGACAAACTGCAAAGCTACAGTTCATTTCTATTTACAAACAAATCAAAGAAGAGGAGGCTTTCCCTCCATAAAAACAAGCATTTGAATCCCTGAGTGCATTTGTTATTCCTACTATTAGGATTTGTTGTCTGTGATTAGTTATGACGTTCTTTCTGAACAGCTCTTCACAGCATCACTGCAGTTTTCACGGGCCACAGTCAGCAAAGAAGATGCAAAGAGACCTCAGCAGTTGTCCTAATGTCTTTCAGGAAAAAACTAGACCGGCTCGCAGCAGCAACATGTTTCTGAAGAGCATACCAAATGTCAACAAGGCAAATTAAAATACATTGTAAACCTTTTTCTAGCTGTACATGAAGCAGAGCTGCTGTTTCCAGAAAGATCCTCTTCAACTGCCTGTCATAAAGTTCAGTGTGTTAGCATGGAGGAACCTCCTCTTCCTTGTCCATCTTCTTTTCATCCTCCTCCGTCTCTTTGTCTTTATTCTTTTTGTTTTTCTTCTTCTTGTGTTTGTGTTTTTTGGGCTCTCCTTCTTTGTCCTGGCTGCTGTGTTTTTTGTGCTTCTTGTGTTTTTTGTGTTTCTTGTGTTTCTTCTTCTTCTTGTCTGCTGTGGTGGTGGCCGAGCCGCTGTGGTTGCTCATGGTAGGGCTGCGGGATGGCTGGCTGACTGACAGTTGGCTGAGAGAGGGGCTCATGCTGCCGCCGCTCCTCCCCCCCTCCGCCTCTGAGCCCTCACCTTCACTGTAATCGGGCACAAAGGCCGCCTCATCCGTCTCCCGTGTCAGGTCAGAGCATAGGCGCTGTCGCCTGGGCTCTGGGCCACGACTCCCCTCTTGTCCTCCTCTGCTCTCGACTGATCTCTCCTCTTTCCCCATCACTCCTCTCCCTTCCTCTCTTTCTCCTCTTTTCTCCTCCTCTCTGGCTGAAGATTTCTTTTCTTCTTTTGCCCCTCTGCCCTCATCCTTGGTAACTTTGGCTTTGATTTGCTTGCTGGAGTCCATTTGTGCAGTCCTAACACCTTTACCTTCATCCCTCACTGCTTTCCTTTTCTTCTCCTCCCTTCCTACTCCTCTCCTCTCCTCCCTCAGAACCTCTCGGTATTCACTCCTGATGGGTTTAGTAGCTTCAGAGAGCATCTCTCTAACCTGACTCCTATGCTTTACAGGTGAAGGCTCCTTGATGGTTGCAGGGAGAACATCTTCCTGGCCTTCTTCATCATCCTCCCACTTGGAGCGAGGAGGAGGCTGAATGAGCGGCTCCTGGTTGGCCGGGCTGAGGGCCAGGCTGCCACTTGGACTGCTGGAAGGGCTGGGTGAGGGCGGCTTCACTGGTTTGGAGGCTACGCTCTTCAGCTCCTTCTCAGAGTTCTGCTTTTTTTCTTGGCTTGGTCTGATGATGGAGAGAAAACTCATGAAGCAAAACATTCACGGTTTTTATTAAAATTAAAAGTAAGACTGAAACAATGCATTATGTAACACTTTCAGTTCCAAAGTAAAGTATTTCCAAACTAAATTCTTGGTGTCCATCAAATTTCCATCGCATTAAACTAAGAACAACAAATCTTCGGTAGATTTTGTTGTTCCAAAAGAAATCAGAACTTCAGGGGAGTTGCATCAATAACTCATCCAGAAACTAATAAATAAACAGACCTGGTAAAACCTAAAGTCTGAAGCAAACTCACCTGGAGGAACTGACTGCATGGCTTGATAGAGCCTTTCGGCTGATCCTTGGTTTACTCTTCACAGACGTCTGCTGGCGATCTTTCACTCCTGTCAGATTGGAAACGATCAGGAAATGAGTTCAATAAATACAGAATTAAATGACAAGAGAAAATTAATCATCTCTCACTCCAATTTGGCACATTTTCCAAATTACCTTCCCTGACAGGAGCAGATGGTTTGCCACTCCTCTCTGTTCTGTCGCTGGATGTACTCCTGGGAGAGGAAAAAATATAATTACACCTCTTACAATGTGTTTAAAGACAGAGCCAGTAAAGCAAGCTTTCTCTCATCCAAGGATGTGATAGGATTTTGACAAGCAGCAAAAATAGAAAGTATTAACCTGTAAGATTTAGCAGCTTTGTCTGAGCTCTCTCCTGTCTCCTTAGAAGACACACTAGGTCTCTCCTGGTGGTCAGACAGCCTCCTGGTTATGGCAGATTTCTCACCAATAGTCATCTTATCCAAACAGACCGACCTGCCTCCTCCACCTTCACTGCTGGAGTTCTTTTTTTCTGGTTTTGTTGACTTCTCGACCTCTTTGTCTTGGTCCACTGCTGCTTTCTCCAAGCCACTGCTAGAGACCTTGTCTCTTTCTTTATCAGACCCAACAAGTCGGTCCTTGTCAGAAGCGGATCGATCTCGTCCTCTTTCTGAAGCAGAAGCTTTATCTTGATCTGAAACAGGTTTATCTTGATCTCTTTCTGTAGCAGAGGGTCTTTCTCGCTCCTTTTCAGAAGCGGAAGGTCTTTCTCGATCTCTTCCTACAGCAGAAAGTCTCTCTCTGTCCCTTTCTGGCGCAGATGACTTTTCCCGATCTCTTTCTAAAGTAGAGGACCTATCTCTGTCTCTTTCTAAAGTAGAGGACCTATCTCTGTCTCTTTCTAAAGTAGAGGACCTATCTCTGTCTCTTTCTGAAGTGGAAGGTCTATCCCG
This sequence comes from Adrianichthys oophorus, assembly GCA_036245035.1. NCBI lineage: Eukaryota > Metazoa > Chordata > Actinopteri > Beloniformes > Adrianichthyidae > Adrianichthys > Adrianichthys oophorus. The sequence continues at coordinate 5,722,449 of BSAI01000119.1, read as the reverse complement.
ATCTCTCTCCGAAGTGGAAGGTCTCTCTCGATCCCTCTCCGAAGTGGAAGGTCTCTCTCGATCCCTTTCCAAAGTGGAAGGTCTATCTCGATCCCTCTCTGAAGTGGAAGGTCTATCTCGATCCCTCTCCAAAGTGGAAGGTCTATCTCGATCCCTCTCCAAAGTGGAAGGTCTCTCTCGATCCCTCTCCAAAGTGGAAGGTCTCTCTCGATCCCTTTCCAAAGTGGAAGGTCTATCTCGATCCCTTTCCAAAGTGGAAGGTCTATCTCGATCCCTTTCCAAAGTGGAATGTCTATCTCGATCCCTTTCCGAAGTGGAAGGTCTATCCCGATCCCTCTCTGAAGTGGAAGGTCTATC
>BSAI01000119.1:5635375-5722082 GCA_036245035.1 Adrianichthys oophorus | reverse complement strand
ATCCCGATCCCTCTCTGAAGTGGAAGGTCTATCCCGATCCCTCTCTGTAGTGGAAGATCTTTCTCGATCCCTTTCCGAAGTGGAAGGTCTCTCTCGATCCCTCTCTGAAGTGGAAGGTCTCTCTCGATCCCTTTCTAGAGCAGAAGGTCTATCTCTGTCAATGTCTGAGCTGTGACGCTTGTCTCCTGCAGGTCCTGGTCTGTCTCTGGACAAAGGCCTTTCTGCCAATGCTGATGGCTCTTTTCTTCCATTTTCTCCAGCTGGATTGACTCCGTTTCCTTCAGAAACATTAGAAGCAGCCGAACGATCTAAAGTGAAGTTGGTTGTCTTTTCTATACCCGATGGCGCTCTGTCAAAGGATGTTGCTTCTGTGCCACCTCTTCTCCCCAAGTCTCTGTTCAACTTGATCCTCCTCATTGGTTTCTGTTAACAAAAACAAAATATATGTGTTAAAAGAATGGCATTTTGATTGCAACCAGCAGTTGAATTTTTCCATAAAACATACTGACCGGAATGTCCATCAAAGGTCTAATAGCTGCTCGATCTGAATCACCCCGGCCCAGGTCGCGACTCACTTGCAGGGGAGGTAAATTGGACAGCCTATCAGAGGGAGCTGGAAGTCTGTGGAGAGCCAACTGATGGGGAAGATGCGAATGAGAGAGGACATCCCCTCCACCCTCTATACCATCTATTCTCCTCAGCTTTCCAGGAGGTCTCAGTAAAGAGCGAAATTCCTCTCCCATCCTCCTTCGACTATCAATTGGTGACAAGGGGTGGGGGAGGTGTGGGAGTTGATGCGAGAGGGAAAGAAGACTCTGTGGAGGATCTCTTCTACCCCGCAAGTCGTGGTCAGATCTTGAACCTTCGTGAAGAGAAGGAAAAGGTGGGTTCTGGGAGGACAATGGAGGAGTCTTTGCCGCAGTGGACCGCACAGAGATTTTGCTCTTCTCCTTTTTAGTAGTCAAATTGGAGGCATCATCTGGCTTTATTTTGGTCGTCTTAAGTGGTTTGGTAACAGAGGAAGATGAATCCTTCTTTTTTGTCATCATACCCTCTGCCGTCTTTTTCTTCACCTTCACGCCTTCACTCTTGACCTTCACACTCTCCGTTTTACCTTTCGCTTTACCTTTTGAACCCTTCTCTTTTTTGGATTTTTCAGACACAGCCTTGGAGGAAGTGGACTTGGTGGCGGGTTTAGAAAGCAGGGCTGTACTTCTAGAGGCTGAAGCTTTAGAAGGTGCTGCACCAGCAGGAGGCTTTGATGAGATGGGAGGTGTGTTCGTTTGTGAAGATATTTCATCCATGGGCTCATCTCTGACAGGGGTGGCATCACCTCTGTCTAGTGAGTGGTGCGATGCATCCGCTTCATCCCCGGTCTTCCTTTTTATTTTCTTTGATCTCATGATTTTGGAGCTGGACTTGTTTCCTGTTGAAGATGATGTTGGTAAATAATGAGGAGGACCCCCTCTCTCGTCTCGTCCTCTTCGTCCCCTCCCCTGAGGCGAGTAATCTCTTGATGAGGACATTTTCTCCCTCTCACCGTCTCGGCTGCTGTGGCTCCTGTGATGCATGGATGGATGCTGGGTGTCATAGCCTTTGTAGTATTTGTTGTACCAGTCCGTGTACTCCTTCTCCCATTGTCGGTACCGCTCTCTGTCCCAGCGATCATGGCCTGTAGGACTGTGCCCTTTGAGATCATAAGGAAGTAACTCTCGAGGGGGCAGCCTTCGGCCACCAGGACTGCGGCTTCGGAAGCCACCAGGGGAACGTGACCGTGACCGGTAGGGTCCAGTCCCTTCAGCTCCATCCCAGCCTCGAAAAGGAGAACGTGGTGATCCAGAGCGCCGGTAGCCAAAAGACCTCGAGCGAGAGCGGGACCTTGTCCGTGAGCGTCCATAACTGCGGCCGTTTCGTCTAGAGTAAGGGGAACGTGTATAAGATCGACCATGGGAACGTGAACGTGATCGACTTGGAGAAAAGGAGTAAGACCTGGATCTTGATCTGGATCTTGATCTAGAGCGAGAATACGGAGAACGGCTGAATGGAGACCGACTGTATGACCGGGACCTAAAAGAAAATATTTTCGAGGAACAAAGACAGAGAGTGAGCTTTAAGAATGTATTTTATACGATGGAAACAATGCTAGGATGCAACGTCAGTAGACAATAGGGGTGTAACGATTAATCGATATAATCAATCGATTTATATTCCTATAATCCAACTAGATCAATCTGTCTGAAGAAAGTTGTCTGTCATTAACAATCCAATGTATGGAAACACGGAATTTTGCAAAGACGTGACCAGACAGTGTGGCAGAATGTTCTAATAATGTTCCATTTGTATTATTTTGATGTGAAAAAGAAACAAAAGGCTGAACTTTATTAAACTAAAATGTGAATAGTTTTGCCAATAATTCTTGTTTATTTGTACACATATTAAATTTACACTTTATTATCTTGCAAGAAATATAAGGAATCTGGAAAACTTCATCTGCACTGTTCAGTACCAGGTATTTATCTCCGAGTCACACTGGTTGAATCTTTGGCTAAAGATGTCTTGGTTCGATTTTAGGTCAGTAAATTGAATCGTTCAAATGAAACACTAGAAACTATGAATCGTGTCATTAACCACAAATTATGATAAAAATCGAGTCGTTAAAATGAATCATTACACCCCACGGAGACAGTAAAATTTGCAAAACAAATAATTGCTCAGACTGCAAAATCCATTCTAATAAGCCACTGACACTCAATGTAAGCAATAAACAAAGTTTATTATTAATTAACAGTACAATAAGGTGACAGATTATTATTTCCAACAAATTCCCCCTCAGAGATCAAAAACTTTATTTCTGAAGATTTACCGTATTTACTTGTTTGAAAAATACAAATAATGGAAACTGGAAGCTTACAGTTTAATCTCCAAGATTTAAAAAAAGGGAGCCACTGGCAGATATAAAGTAGTCTGTTCAAGCAGTCAATGTTTATAACTTTTAAGATTTTACTCACAATAAATTTAACCTTATTGTAATCCATAACTGTTCTTTGGAAAAGTATTTTTGTAGGATTTTTTAATAATCTACTATGGTTTTCTGTAGACCTTAACTGGACTCATTTCCATCAGAGTAATTTTACCAGAACATTTTCAGATTTCAGTCAATTTTGCTTATTTTTGTTTTACAAACACAAACAAACTAAATAGATTGAGCTTCAAGCTTCTTATCCTGAATTGTTCCTAAATTGGTGTTAAAATGCAGCAGAAACAAACGACATTACCTGGAGTAAGATGGAGGTCTTCTTTTTGGTGCATTTCTATACTTGATAAGCTCTTCGTGAAAATCTTTAGTAAACTCATCAAGTTTGGATGTTGCTCTAAACACAAAGAAACAACAAATGATTTCTTCATTTTCCCTTGAATTAAAGCTACTCATGCTTACAGCTATAATCACATGTTTTGTACATTTTTACAAGAGTGATAAAAGAGTCAGAAACCAAACACTAACTTGTCCTGTCTGTGGTGTCTTGGTCTGTAGAAATCCTCCTTAGAAAGCAGAGGCTGCGTCATAGATGGTGGTAAAGGAAGAAGAGGAGGCTGGGCACCAGGGGCAACCCAGGGAGGGTTTAGCACTGGAGGTCCAGGGGCAAAAACTGGCTGGGGCTGGTAACTGATAACAGGTGGAGGGATAAGGCCGGGCCCAGAGCTGTAAGGAGGTAGATACGGCTGTGATGGGGGTGGGTACATGGGAGATGGATAGACCTGAGGAGCAGGTACAGGAGGTAGAGGCGTTTGTAGATGAGCTGAAGTGTGCTCCCCTCTGTTTCTGTTCCTAGAACAAAAAGAAAATAAAAGTAGAATTTTACAACAGAGCTTATGACACTGGATAATAGCAGGCATGTGAAAAGGTCGTACCAGTGTCTGCCTCCACCTCTTTGGGACTGATTGTGTCGAGACTGGTGGCCTATTGATACAGAAAAACAGTTGCAAGTAATCAAGGTTAGTATCTGCAGTAAACTCAAGAAAGATTTCATATATTAAAATAAGAATTTTACTTGATGAATGATGTAGCCTTGAAGGTGGGAGGTGACTAATGACTGGCAAATTGTATCTCTGTAAAAAAGTAAACAAAAAAGACATTTACACTGAAGACCAACTGAGATTGTGAGGTATGTTTGCATAAAATGAAGTATTTCAAGCATTTCATCCCTTAGCTTGGATATTTTGTTTAGTAATACCCTGAAACCAATCATACCTAAAGCCTAACTTGAGCAGAAATGTGCTCACCTGTGATGCACTTTCAGATTTTCCTGAAGACTCCTGTTTCACAGCAGGCTCTGGATCAGCCTCATCAACCTCACTAGAGTAAAGAGAACAGCACAAAAATCTCAAAATCTTGAACACAAATTTTTCAGGAACCATATAATTCAACTCCAATGTACCCAGGTGGCGGTGGTTCTCCCTGGCTGCTGGAGTGTACCGGAGAAGGGTGGTCAGAAACAGGTGCAGGAGCTGGAGAAGCATTAGGCTCTTCAGAGACAGCCTCTGCAGGAGGTGGACTTGGTGTTGAAGGACAAAATGAAAAAGGGGGAGCAATGGGCAGGTTTTCCATTTTGGGAGCTGTTGTGGGTGCACTTGTTGAAGGTGGATTTGAGATGTTAGCTAGGAGGGGGTCCTGCTGCCTCGAATGAAGAGGCCTGACCAAGTGGGGACGTGGTGGGGGAGGGACGGCTGGCTGGACCTGTTTGCGCCCGTGTTTGGTGTATCCAGTCTCATTCTTGAAGTTGTTCACAGCCTGTAGAACAGAAAGAATTAAAGTTCCAACACATCAAGTAAAAATCCTTCCCCTGAAAAGAGCATGTAGGAATACATCCATTTTTAACAGATTACCTGTCGAAGAAACTTGTTGGCAATCAGATTATCGGGTGAAACGTCAGATTGTTTGCACGTGAAGCAGATGTGCTCCTCTGAGTCCAACAATGCAGTTCGGATACCTGGAAACATACTATCTTATTTAAGAGGGAAACTCCTCCATTCTAAAATAATCTCAAACGATAAACTGCTTATAAACTAATTGCAACCTAATAACTTCTTTACTTCTCAAGGTAAATGTTATTCTAAAAGAAAACTCAGCAATAATGTAAAAACTCACACTCATCACAGTAACTATTTCCACAGCAGGGTATAACCACAGCATCTGTCATCAGGTCATTGCAGATGGGGCACAGCAGTTCATCAGGGATTGGGTCCGTATCATCTTCGGACGACGATTGCTCATGTGGAACGAAAGGAGGACGCTCCTTCTTTCCTTGAGCATACGCCTCCCTAGCAATCGAAGTGTGGATTAAAGATAGATTTACTGCTAAAATCTAATTTTAAAATGTTGATGCATTCAATGTGCAACAGATCTGGCATTTCACACATACGCATCAATGGCAGGTATGGCATATTCTCCAGTGCTGGTCAACATGGCTCCCTTGGTGCCAGGGTCAGCTTTCACCATGAAGCTCTGAGGGATACCCTTGCTGATTTTTACTGGTTTAGGACCATCCACGCTTTTGTCTTGCACCTACAAACATTTTTTAAATATATACTCACATGATGTGCTTAAGGGAGAAAAAAAATTAAACCTGACAAAATATGATTACCACTGGCAAAGGGCATTGGCGAATGTAGTGTCCTGCCTTTCCACAACGAAAGCAAGTATAGTGAGCAGGTGGGGGTCCAATTGCCTTCTTTGAGTAACTAAAAGGAAATGTATGAAAAAGGTTATGTTGACACATTATATTCATGTTTAGAAAGCAAAATGGTGAAGACGATTTAGCGGGAAAAGACATAAAATGTGTGTCTACTGACTTTGCTGGGTCATAATCATGATTCGACTGAGTCATCATGGCTTTAATCTTGTCCTCCTCTGACGCATTTGCATCAACCAGATTAGCGGTCTAAAATTCAGCAGAGAAACTTGTTAAAAAATGTTTTTTTTAAAAGGGAGTTTAGGGGAGGAGCATTCAAAAATAGGCATTTTCTTCCACAGCGATTGTGTCAACAAAATACCTTGGCAAGCTGGGCAAGAGACAAAGAAGGAGAAGAATCCGTCTGCAGGAGAATCAGAGCACATAAAGTTAGCGTTATCCATTAGTCATCTAAAGAGAAATCAGAACTCAAGTGTGTCCAGTCCAATTGTGTCCTCGCAACAAAAGTACAGCCTTTGGCGTTTTATCAAACACAGTGTTGTATTAACAAAAAAACGACCAAACAAAGACAGGTTCTTCTTTAATCTGCATTCAACACAAATGTTCAACTAGTTTATCTGTTGGTGTTCAAGAATTTACTCAAGTTGACTCAAACTGCATCTATTTTGATTTGCAAGTCAGTAAAGGTACATTTTATAAAGCTAATTGTATAAAAAAATGAATTTATTTTGAAAGTTGTCTACAAAGATAACTGTAAATGGTTATATTTTTAACTTCATTAAAAATTATCTTGCAAAAATCAACCTAAAAAACAATAAAAACTATTCTGCTGTGGAAACTATTGAGGTGATAGCATCTAATGCCCTTGAACTTATTTTTAAATGCAAAAAGGTTATGGAACTACATGGGTATAATCATCAGCTAATTCTAGAAGTCCACTATTTGCACATTTAGTCATTTATTTAAAGTCTCACTCCAATTTTATGTTCTTTTATTCGTAGTCATTTTCCCAGGTCTTTTAATTATGATAATGCCGATTTTAGCCAAAAATCATCTTGAAAAACTGTCATTTACAAGTACATAGTTTCTGAAGAGCAGCAGTAATTCATTATTTTCGACTCAGAGTTGTAGTCTGGACCGTTAGCGAGGAGTAGCCCACCACTTCTTATCCCAGATCTGTTTATGCACTTTCTCAGCTCCTCAAAACCCCTGCCTAACATTAGCTGTTCAACAAAAATGGTGAGCAATATTGGGGCTATACAGCAGAGCCAGTTGCCAGCTCAGACGAGAAAAACAAAGACGGACATGGATCTGTTTGTTTACAATCAGATTCAGGGAACTTATGGCCACCCAGCCTATTTGCTTTTCAAAATAAAATCTTTCTCAAACTGCATTTTTTGTCTGCTCTGGGTTCACAACGATTTGAATAAATAAATACTTTGAATATTTGAGCTTAATGCTCTTGACATGTCTTCTATCACAAAAATACCACAAAACCATGCTAAAAACAACAAAAACTCAATTTTCAGTGTGTCTTTAACAAGGTCAAAGAATCAAACCTCAACGTCAAATGACCAAGAAACTTCCTAATTTGAGACTATTTGCTGGATTTATGAGTTGGCAAAGAGTTTTGCAAGCTTTAAAAAATGCTAATGCTGTTGTCACAAATATAGAACTGGTGTGACAAAAGAACCACCTGCAGCTCAAGAGGTAAGCTTAACAAAACAATTGCCAGCAATTCTATCAACCAAATCCTCAAACAAAAGGTCCTACTTTTGTGGAGCAGAAAAAGTTATGTTTATCACAAAGTATAGGAAAAGTCTTTAAGCAAATTAAATAAAATCTTTTTATACTACAACAAAAAAGCAGATCTAAATGCATGTGACAAAAGTCTAATATTTAAGCTATCGGGAAATAGGATCCATCGCAGTCTGCAGGGCTCAGAGGACACAGGTTATTGCAGTGGGCTGCGTAGGGAACACAAAGGGATCTGGTGCAAGCAGTTCTGACAAAACCACTCAACAGCTTTATTGACAGGTTCTGCAGCTTACAAAACACACTTCACCAGCATACTTCTCACTGCAGCAACCATGAAAGGCCTCTGAAGATCAACATGGTATTTAAATTACCATTGTGTCTCAATACTTGGAAAGACAAAATTACATGTGAGGAAAAAATCACAGTAAATTTTAATACCTAGATCCTTACGACTCCTCAAACCAGTTTTGCCAGTACACATTAAGTTAGGCTTGATTGTAAGACAGAAAAAGGCACTTGAATTCTAAATGACTTGTGCAATTCAGGATTAGACGTTTTAAAGTTTGTGTGTTATGTTCAGTCCATACCAGAAGAACAACAAAGAAGCTTTCATGAGGAAATTATACAACACAGAGCAATTAACACTGATGTGCGTTACCAAACAACAAATTTTAGAACATTGTTGAGCAGGGTCAGTTGTTCACATTTTTAATAAAAAGGAAAAAAAAAAATCCCCAGCGTATCTGTTCCACTCACAACTTCTGCTGTATAATTGCAATCCACGTTAATTACAATCAACCCCAGGAAAACTTTAACTCTTGTGTTTTTTTTTTGAATAAACCAGATCATTAAACTTTTCACAGAAAAGAAATTACAATGAATTAGCAGAATAAAAGACCACAACCTCTTTAAAGTGCATATGCCTGGCTTAAAGCAGGCTACAAAATCATTTAACATCCATTTTAAATTATTTTTCAGAAAATTGTAAAATAGCAACATTTCAACAATTACTTCAGTGTCTTAAAAAATGAAGTTCTGCCAAACTTTATCTCATTCAGCCACAATAATTGTCATCTACTGATGTCATACGAGACACAAAGCAAAGACTTTCCTGATATGAACTGTGTTAAATTAGAAAACTCTTCGCAAAAAGAACATCAAGTCACACAGAGGTTGAGATTTCAACACAAATGCAAAAAAAAACAAAAAAACACGGTAAACAAAAGATACAATCAGATTTTTCTTGACAGAATGTTCTTGAAAAGGGTGAATAAAACCAAACAGAGTGGGAGAGAGAGAGGTGAGGAGGAGAGTGTGTTGATTTGGATTTGTTTTACATACGGGTCGAGAAGATCCAACCACAGATGTGTCAGAACGATCTCTGGAGGAAAAAAAAAAAAACAAAAAGCAGTTGTTCAATAACAAACAAATCCTAGGTATTCTTTCCTAACAAAAAAAAGTGCATCCCATTGTACTTCATTACTAGGGTTGTGTATCATTTGCTAAATTCTGGATTTAATTTGAATCCATTTAATTTGATAAATTCAAATTAATGTCAGAAGTTCACCATTCGATTCAACTCACTATTTGGTTTCAAATTTGATTCTGTAATGATAAATAATTTTAGCATAACCTAAAAACAATATAAAAACAATTTTCCTATACTAAGATGATTTTTTTAATTGCTTGAAAAACAAAATTTGGAATTACTTTAAAGCTAAGTTGATTGCGGTATTTTTTTCAAGTGTAAATCACATTTTTTTGCTTTGGCAGGCATTGCAACTTAGCAACAACCACTAGAGGGCACTGCAGGTGTGCATATCAGTATTTGCTACTGACAAAAGAAGAGCTGCTCAGGCTAAAGCCAGGCTTGGTAGAATTATTCCAAAGTGACACCGAATGAAGAATTCTATGGATTTCAGTAATTTTGAAGTGAAATTAAGAGTTTAGTTAATTTGTTAGCATGTTTTTTATGCTATGGTTATCTGAATAATGGTTCTATGTTGAGCAGTTAGAGGAGGCAGGTGAGGCACCTGCTGCCCGTGCCTACCCTGCACCCAGTCTGTACCTCACACACCAACTGAAGCTGCAGTTGACACACGATTTACTGTTTCGGTCAGGTCGGTTATCATCGCAAAAGATACCTTTTCTTAAATTACTTCAGTTTTCTATGTCTCACTAACTGTCTGATTACATTGGTGCCAGTTTATGACCCATTTAGTCTTTTTTTATCTGCTAAAAATGAGCATTAGAAATACACATGGTGAGGTAGAGGGCGCTGGTGGGCCCAGAGAATGTGACAATGTATCAAGTGGAGACATCCAGTTATTCTTTAACATTGTCTAGCATCCTTTTATAAATGGAGGATTACATCTCTAAACTCAGGAATTTGTTTAGACACGTCACTGGCAGTGATCTCCATTGAGAGAGAGAGACCTTTTATAACTGAGGAACGGTGCAGAAGGTGCGAAGAACGTTCAAAGGTATGGTGCATGGACTTCATTTATATGTAAAAGTAAGTCAATATTAACAATTTCGGTGCATTTTTTCCTCTGCTACAGAAAGAAAAGTGTTGAAATGGAATTTTAAACAACATACTTTACCTGCTGCCAATCAAATGGTGAATAAGTTACTCTGTAGGGTTCATACATTTCGCTCTCGCTCACCGCTCAGTGGAAGCGAGACTTAACAGAATTGACTGGACTTTACCGTCCCACTCCTTACCGAACCACCCAGTGGAAACTAGGCTAATGTGTTATGGTAGTGAAGGGTGCATATATTCAGAATATTATCTTTTCCATTATTTAGATTTGCCCTTTAAAATGACACGTGCGTTCTTGGTCCCTTATTTTGTCAAAATACTCCCAAAAGTGCAACTTATACTTCAGTGTGTCTTGTGGTTTTTTTTTTCTTTTATTATACATGTTTTGGCTGCCGTGACCTGAACTCCAAAGAGACCTCTAGTTCAAAAATATGGCAATTGATTTGGTAAGTCAATAATTATTTGTAATGTAGTTTTTAAATGACTTAGGGGGAGTAGATTTATTTTAAACCCAGCCCAATCAGAATTTTAGAATTTATTGTAAATGACAGTAATACATACACAATGAACGTCCTGCCAGCAGGCTTAACTCCACCAATTGGAGTGCGGCGGACAATCACTGAAGAGTGTTTCGGGATGTGGGCCTCATCATCTGTGTACTCTACGAAACAACAGAAACTTCAATGTAAACAGTTACAACATGTAGACAAATTTAAATTTTTGTTTCCATTCAAAATAGGAAGCCATTGATATTTTTGACATTGGCGCATCTAAAAAGTTAATGAAAATGCAAGCACTGACAGGTTGTAAAATCTAACGAGTTTCTAATTCGCATGCATGTCAATTACAAAATATATTAAAAAAATAACAAATATGTTAACATTTTCAAGGCACAATAATTCCTTATTCTTGTCAAATAGAGGGGGACAGTAGCTGGGTTAGGGTTTTAGATATTCAAAAAAGTTTTTATTGCAATCTCAAAGTAGAACTGGACATCTTCGTCAATTATTAAAATGACCCAGAAATTTTACTTGTTTCATTACTTTTAATCACCAACCTTGGAAGGACGTCAGTCCTTCAACTATCCAAGCAAAACCGGGGTGAATGACGCATTTCTCTGCAATTGTGTAATGAGTCAATGAAGAACGGTACCTTCTCGAGTCTGCGCGTTGGTGATCTGCAGGTCGCAGTCTGTGGCCTTGAGGCGCTCGCGGGCCATTATCTGCCTTTTCAGCTCGCTGAGGGTGATGTGCAGCCCGTCGAACGTGACAGTATTGTAGTCCAGTTTGGAAGAAAATTTATAGTGAACACACGACATTTTTACAGGTCTTATCACTTATAAGCACAAGCGGGGGAGAAAAAAAAATGTTCAAGGCCTGTTATAACAAAGCAAAAACAGTGTCAACACTGAACACAAGAGGCTAGATTTGGTGACTTTAATCAGTAAACCTTCTTTATATTCTTTGAAAACACTCTGAACAAAGAAATTGCTTAAATTGGGGTAAGTTTTAGGTCGTAGAAGACGACAGTCGTTATGTATGCCAAAGAAAAACGAATGAGGATTGAGGCCAACTTGCCATTGAGAAGCACAGTGTACCTCGCCAGTTTTTTTTTTTTTTTTTTATAAGTTCAACACAGCACAGGATAGTGCGAACAAATCAAAGGAAGTCCATGCAGCACAGTGTATTTCGTTAAATGGAAGTAAATGAGTCCGTGGTCAACTGTCCTTGAAGGAAAGCCCGAGCCGCAGCGGGGCTAGCCGCTGGTGTAGCTAGCAGCCGGCCATGAGCTTCATAAGCATCAGTCCTTTAGTTAACGCTTTGCTAATCGGATACAGTTATTTTCTATCAACACAAAAAGCTCCACAAAGTCCAGAAATGGAATTGGTATTCCAAGGTGAGTCCAAAACGAAAATTAAACCCTAACGTGTTGTTCCTAAGTTGAACCGCTCCGTGAAAGTGTTAAAATGGCTACGACTAACATGCTAGACGAAGACGCGCTAACACATTATGAAATATCAAAGGCCTAACAAAAGCTAACGGACAACGACGAGCTGCGCTAACGCTGCTGCCCAGGTTTGCTGTCAAACAAGCTGGAAGAAAAAAATCCATCCGTCGCACGGTCAAGGAAAAGAATCCACTTTGATCCAGGATGATCATCAGTCGATGAAAACCGAGAATTATCCAGGGGGGGGGGTTAGTCACTTTAAATCCACAGAGTCAAAGTCGGTGCTCCAAGATTCTCCGCTCCTCGCTGTTTCATCAAAATGGCCGTCAACGGAACCGGATGTGCTCAAAACTCACCAAAGGGAAAACATATAAAAAATAAAATTAAATGTGTACTCAAGCAATATAGTTATTGACTCAGTTGAGATAAATTTCAAATTTACAAAATATATACAGATACAACATAAATAATTTAAATGATTATATGGTCTATACCACGCTTTTCTTTAGCCTTTCAGAATAAACTATGTCCAAATATATGATCATAGATTACCTTTGACACACAAAAGAAAACATTATTTATGAAGTATTAGTTATTTTTGTGAACTTTTTCCTACCCGGAAGTAAGACGACCAATTTATCTCTGAGCCTCCACCTTTCGCTCCTTGTGGGATGGCGAGCGGTGACGGATAGGGGTCCCACAGCAGTAGGGACAGAGCGTCTCCTTGGTATATGCCACATTTGATGGACACTTGTGCAAGTGGCTTACCATTGGCTCCAAGGGGGATTTTCCACAGCTTCATTGAGTCTTCTATGAAGACTCTTATGGCTTGTTTCCACTGGTTGAGTTACACAGACATTTATTCATCTGGCTTCATTGGCAGCTGGTCACACAGGTGGTAATTTCAGGTAGTATTTTCAGGTGGTACTTTACTTAACAATTGTAATTAGGGTTGGGATTTCCTGAGGTTTATTCAATCTTTTCTTACAGCAGTTGCTGCCTTTCTTAGAGTAATGGTATTTTTCGAGCTTATGTTTTCCAATTCTGGTTGGGAGGTTGGTATAGCCTTCTCTCTGACCTTGTGTTGTGATTCTCCATTGATGTTGTATTTCTTCAATCACAAGTTGCAATAGCAGTTGCTGCTGTGAATGGTGGACCATCTACTAGTTGCAGGAGGCCTTGTGGATTTTGAAGCACCCATCCATTCCACATTCTTTAAATGTGGCCTCTCTGGATAGGATTATTAAACTATTATAATACATAATATTATACTTCAATAATACAAAATCCACTTTTTTGTTTACATTGCTTGTCATTTAAAACTAGTTTTTTTAGTACCAATTTAAATGACTTTTGAGTGGAAATTTGAAACATAAAACCAAAATAAAATAGAATTATGAACATTACTGAAAATGATTCAGTATGTTGGATACTCAGCCTTATTACAGACCCAGAATTGCTGTAATGTCTGGTAACTTAATAGAAGTGGCAGTCATTTCTACTTGTACCTTTCATTGTTTGCGATTTGGAGAGTGAATGCAGACAACAAGGGGGCGGTTGTTGTGGGTCCACTCCAGAAGACATTGGAAGCTGAGAGTGTGTTCATCAAAGAAGCTTGTTGACTTGGCTGCACCCTTACACCCACAAAGGTTGTTGTGGCATAGAGTGGATTTAGTAAAGCAGAACTGAATAATATAACCTATTTTAGGCAAATTTATATTGTTTATTGTTTTGGCTCACAGGTTTATGACAGCATGCCATTATTTTTCTCTGTGGAAAATTCTTTGGGTAGAACCTCTTTTTATGTGAGGTGAATGGCAAACCTTCTAAGAAATTGCCTTGCTTTTTTTCCCTCGTCTTTTATTTTTGCAAATTCAGTTGTGTATTTTTTTTTTTTCAATCAGACCATCCATTGATTGTCAGTCTCACCTCCATCTTAAGTTCATGTTATGAAAGAACTAAGATCCTTGGCTTTTTTATGTCTTTTCTTTGAAGAGTATGCGCCTACAAAATGGAAAAATCATTGCAGCCATGTGTAAGGTGACTGCAATAAAAGTGAAGGTTTTGTTGGGTAACTTCTTTTGTGACAGTGCCGACCACAATTTCCACAGCATTAATACTACTGCTGCCATGGCAATGAACAAGGTCTTGTCACCTGCCTGCTGTTCTGCTGATGTACAGTGTGTCTTTTAAAGCTGTTTGCCCTACCCTGACATCATCTGTAATACTGATTATCCATGCATGGTCACATACAGCAAGACACTGGTTATATACTGTAGTAAGAGTAGCAAATGATTGATTAAACTGGTCGTGTATTTTTTGTGGACAATATAATTGCAAGAAAAGATGTTTGGATACTTGATCAGAGAGGAGGATCTGAGGCTAAAAACATGTTTTTTGTTTGTCAGATGAGACTGAAGAAATCTAAATTATTGTGTCTGGGAACAAGACCTTAAAAGTTGTTTTAGGAGCAAGTCGAAGGCGAGAACTCAGATGTTAATTCATGACTAAGACCACTATGGTTTATACTGATGGACTGATGTGACAAGTCCAAAATAAAGTGTACAGTGGGTTGCAGTTGCATTGGGATTCCCGCCCATAATGCCAAATTCCTGTTTGAAACCAAAAAAAGAACCAGCAGAGCAGCAGCAGATGAGGAAATGAAAGAACAGACAAAAGAGGGCAGCAGAGGAGAGCAGAGCTTCAATGATAGAAACAGTTGTGCTGCACCTCAAAACACATTTATTTTTCCTTAACGTTCCTTTATTGCAGGGGTCGGAATGGAGGAAAAAAAAATAGTATGACCTCCATTTGTGCTTGCACAATTCTTGATTTGTAACTCGTATAATACATTTTGTGCATAAGTACAAAAATTACTAAATAAAAAAAATGCACGGATCGCTTGTTACGCACAAACAAAACTGCATTTACAAACAATTCTGATGTGAGACTCTTTTCATGTCTCCATCATTTGCGCCTAAGTGATACATTTAAATGCTGGCCTGGGCATTCCCGGCTCTAGCCCCAAACAATTATCTTCAAGCCCAGAATGTTTGTTTTTTTCCACTCAGAACAGCCCGATAATATTCACGATAATGGCAGTGTTGTATTTTATAGCTTTAGTGAATGCAACACATGCACAGCGGTCTGACCAATGAGAGAAGAGTTGATCAGAGAGGGAAAAAAATCCTCTGTGTTTTATTTAGCATTTTACCAGAAAATTCAGTGTGGTACCTGCATGACACAGGAATATACTCACTAAAAAAGGTCCAGGATTTCTGGATACCCACTAAAAAGAAGATGATGTGTTTTTATAACATTTGTTATTCAGAGGGAAAAAAAACATTTGATTAAATAATGTTTTTTATTTGATTGTTAACTTTTCCTTGACTGTTTTTAAGATCTGCCAGAGACGTTTTCTGGAGCTGTTGCTCATTTTTTACACTTAGACAGCGGTTTGCACTTTTTCATGCAGAGATTGATTAACATGATAACTGTTTAAGATCAGGCTATTTGATGAGTCTTGCATCATCTGATTTGATCATTTGGTTTCCTTTAGATTCTCACAACCACATAATTGAAAGACCTGTTATGTCTCTTTGCATTTCCATAGATTTACTCAGGTGAAAAGAACTTTTTGTTATTTTTGGATTATATATTTATCATTTACAAAAGTGTTTGCATGAAGGCATAAAGTCCAAATATCCAGATAGAAGACAGTTAATACTGTTTGACATTTGATGATCATCTATTGTATTTCATCATTAAAATTGCAACATTTAGAAACTTTCTCATTAATTGGCACTTGAATGCTAATCATTCTGCAAAGACCACTTTTCTGTTATGTTTACCTTTATTGTGATAAAATAAATCTGATGTTATACTTTTTTTTTTTTTACATATGACCTAAATAGGACAGAGACTGAGGAGAAGACAGCAGCAGACACCAAGCAGAAGGAGACCGATGAAGGAGGTGAACATGAGTCCAATGAGGAACACAACAACAGGTAGCATCCTAATTGAAGTCAGTGATTTGAGGACTGCAGATACAGGACCACGGCCGGTGACACATCACTGCTTTCCATCAAGCATGTTTGGAAAGCAGAAAAGAGCATTTCAATCAACTTGATTTACAACATTTGTGTGGCTGGAATAGTCTGTAACCACTAAAGCAGGATTCTGCTTTGACCTAATACTTCCACTTTCAAAGAACTAAACAGACTATGATGATGAAGAAAGATAAAAGAAAGTTGCAACTGAAAGAGGCAGAAAGAGATGAGGATTAGCAGATGATGACAAAACAATAGCAGGAGGGTGAGGGAAAAGTGGAGAGATAGAGGGAAACCAAGTGAGAGAAGGAAAGAGGTTAAAATGAGAAGGAAAATGTAATTGAAAGAAAGCAGCAGTCTTGAAAAAGAAAAGTAAAAGCACAATCCTGGGTGAAATTTAACTGCAGACACAAAAGTCCACCAGACAACCTGATGCAGAAATAACATTTCTGGTTGTGAGGGGAAAAACAAACCATAGTAATAGCCTGTAATATCAAATTTGATCATTTCGTCTTCCTTATAAGATCAACACTGATGTATAAGAACTAATTTCTTGGCTCTGACCAAAGTGACGAATGAAATACGTTTGAATACAGACAGTGGAAATATGTCAGTGCTAGTGTTATTGGATCTCAATGCAGCATTTGAGACACTCGACCACACTATATTACTCAAACGACTGGAAAACTGGGTGGGTCTCACTGAGCCAGTACTAAACTTGGAAAACAGAAAATATTTTGTGTCAGTTGGTAACTTCACATCAGAGCTGACAGAAATTACATGTGGAGTTCCCCAATGGTCTATCCTGGGGCCACTTCTATTTAATATCTACATGCTCCCACTGGCCCAGGTAATAAAGAACAACAACATTAGTTACCATAGCTATGCAGATGACACACACATATATATTACAATGACACCTGTACACCGAGGCCCTGTACAGGCTCTTGGTAAATGCATTGAGGACATCAATGACTGGATGTGTCACAACTTACTTCAATTAAACAAAAACAAAACTGAGGTTTTTGCTTTTCGGGCTAAAGAGAAACGGTTGGTTGTCATTACAGAGCTTCAAATCTATTCATCTTAACACCACCAACCAGGCCAGAAATGTGAGTGTAGTGATAGACACAGACCTACATTTTGATAAACACATTAAGACAGTCACAAAATCAGCCTACTATAATCTTAAAAATATTTCAAGGATTAAAGATCTGATGTCCAGGACCTGGAAAAACTAGTTCATGCATTCATCTTTATTCGACTTGACTATTGTAACAGTGTTTTCACAGGAATACAAAATAAAAATCAATCAGGAAACCACAGCTTATTCAGAACTCAGCTGCTCGTGTTCTCACAGGAACAAAAAAATAGATCACATCAGTCCAGTTCTGAGGTCTTTATGCTGGCTGTCTGTCTGCCAGAGAATAGACTTTAAGGTTATGCTACTGGTTTATAAAGCTTTGAATGGTCACCAAAATACATGACTGACCTCCTGATCCAGGATATACCAGCCAAACCTCTCCCGTTCATCTGGATCCAGTCTTTTGTCAGTTCCTAGAGTCAAAACTAAACATGGAGAATCTGCATTCAGCTTCTATGCTCCACAGATCTGGAACAGACTTCCAGAAAGCCTTAGATCAGCTGAAACACTCAGTGTATTTAAATGCAGGTTAAAGACCAACCTGTTCTCAGCTGCATTTGATTCATTTGTATTCAAGAGTTGAAATCCGCACTGTTTATCTATGCTTGTTTTAAATTCACTTCTTTTTAATTTTCTTCAAATTTTATTGTAATGATCACACCTTTGATGTTTTGATTGTTTTCGTTCTTTTGTGTTTTATGTAAAGCACTTTGAATTGTCTTTGCACATGAAATGTTCTATACAAATGAACTTGGCTTGCCTTAAAAGCTCAGTTTGTTGAATAATCACCACGCAAGGTCAGATTTTATCCAGACTTTCTTTCTGTTTTTCCAAATGTCAATATGAAATGTGAACAAGTTTTAAAATAATATTGGTTTGCTGGAGATAAAAAAAAAAATGATGCTGTCCAATTGGTGAAAATGTATATCATAATTAGCATACTATTGAAAAAGTAAAAACATTTCGTTTTACCAGCAAAAAAAGCACCATCACAGAATTAACTTACATTAAGTTACTCATGTCCTGTCTGATAATGGAACAAGTGGTAAATAATTCAAAATCGCACGCTTATTTCTTTTTATGGTTGTGAAGTTCTTAGAAATATTGACGGTGTTTTGTCCTGACGTATCCAATCCTGTTGCTGTAGGTATGAGATACCATAAATGCAGTACTTTTGGTTTTTAAACAAACATAGTTGCAACACCCTTTCAACTTCAGCCCATTTTCCTTATGCAAAATTGCTATGAAAGAATTTTTTGAGTTAATGCCAAAATATGTTTAAAAAACTATTTGACCAGCTGTTTGTGATTTTTTTTTTTTCAGATATATTGGAAATGTGTTTGTTTTTCTTTGTATTAGAGTTTGCATTATAGTTGGCTGGTGTTACGGCCCCAGCCGTATTTGGATTTGGTTTGTCTTTATATTGTGTATTTTATTTCTGTGAGAGTGGGACCTCTGTGTTTTTGTGGATCTCTGTTCATTTCTTTCAGGTGTGGCGCTGAAGGAGTGTGGCTCCCAATAGGACCAAAGTTGATGGGAGCAGCCTTAAAAACACTGCGTGGACCTCTGGCCGGGGAGCAGGGATCCTGGCTGCAACCAGGCGCCACTGCAGCAACCAGGCGCCACTGCAGCTTGGCGCGCTTCTCCACTTGTTATGTAGTTTGTTTTTGCACTTTGTCATGTTGAGTTGAGGTCCACTCTGGCTTTTGTCTGGTGAAGGTTTAAGGATGAACTGCCATTTTCTTAAGTGCATGTTTTCTCCTGTTTATGTTAGACTAGAGAGGTTAGAACTTTGTCATTGTTTTCCCTTTTCTTTCATGAAGGGGTAAGAGGTTTTTTATTTCAGATAGGTGGGGGTTTTGTTTTTCATTTTGGCCTTGGTTCACCCTGAAGCATTTTGCTTCACTTAAGTTATTGTTGGTTGTTTTATTGTTTTCATCATTAAACATTTTTATTAATTAGGTTTGCATTATAGTTGGTGATGGCACAGTTAAGAAGAGAATTTCGAATTGCCAGAGACGTTGCTGATCCCTGCTTTATTAGATGTAAATACAAAGTGAATGACACACCCAGAATTGCAAAATTTGTTGTTTCTTACACATGTTTGCACCTGCACACAATGCACTCTCAAGCACAGTCATGCACAGCTGGGTGTAAGCTTTAATGCATTTAACAGGGTCATAATTTTAAGCACGTGAGAGACAAAAAGTGGGCAGACTGGCATGTGAAATGCTAATGGTTTTGTCAGATCTATTTGCAGTCATTTCTGTTTGTGTGACTGTTTCCTTTTGACATTTTCCCCAATCCGTCCATCCTCGGGATCAGCCCACATTCAGCCTCATTTTCTCATCAATTACAGATGCCGTGGCAGAGCAGAGCTGCAAACAGTGAACATTGTGGATCTTAAAATGAATGTTTTATTTCATCCCTGCGGATGGCATCAATAAAAATGTGCTTCTTTTATAACATCGAAAAAAAAAACAATTATTTGAAAAAAGCAGAGCTGTGTTTTACATTGAGAGGACCATCAACATTGCTTTTAAGCGTTGTCCTCTCACTGACCCTTCGCTTGTGTCTCATGTCCTCAGTGCCTTTCCTCTCCTCTCAGACGGGTGTAGTCCTCCTGCTGGAAGCAGTGTTTCCTGGGAGCATCTCTGTGTTGTTGTGAGCGATTGAAGTTGTCAAATCATCCAAACTCATAGTGATCCTGCCATCCTTGAGAGGCGATGTTAGTGTGTACAGCATGAACTCTGAGTCCAGTGTCATTGGCGTTTGCAAACCTGCCACAACAGAAATGTTGGTGTCCGGAGAAACGGATGGTACCCGGTCATTCACCATGGGGGCCTGATAAGTGTTTGAGTTGGAGTCTCCAGTGCTGTGGGTGCTTTTGTGGCTGCAGCGCCTGCTGCGGTTCTGATAGTAACGGTCACGGTTATACGAAGAGTTGCGGGAGATGGGAGGCTTTATGAGGGAAGGCCGTCCGTTAGTGCGCAGCTGTCTGTGTCTTTCTATGAAGACATGGACTGCCAGGACCCCCACTATCTCAGCAAGCACGAAGGACAGAGCTCCAAAGTAAAAAGACCAGCCGTAAGAGTAGCTTTTCTTGTTGTCACTCTGACTGGGGTCACCTGAGTTAGCTGATATGTAGACAATGATGCCGATAATGTTACTGAGACCTGAGGAAGAAATAAAAGATGCAGAAGATGAGCTTGTGATGGAAACTAATTTTCAACACAGATATGGTTATAAAGAGAATTTCCCGTTATGGGATCAATGACATTCTAAAAAGGTCATTTTTTATTTTAAATTGATTAAAAAAAATAACAATAAGATTACATACATGCGTAATGAGAACAATCGATGTTCCGGGACTCTTTGTATATGCCTGTGACCCCGTGACGTATTTTTGACAGTTTAACAGGATACATTCATAGTCAAGACAAAGAAAAGTCGTATTCAAAACTGACATGTTAAACGTAAACTAAATGCTGTCTTCATATTTTTCTGCAAAGTTGGGCACAAAGTATTAATTTGTGCACAACTTATGAATATGTTTCTTAGTGACAGTTTCCTTACCCAATAGAGTTTTGATACTTAAATACAATTTGCACAATAATTTGGAATGCTCTGTATGCTGATATATATGAAAGACTTGGTGTTATATAATTCCATTCTGACAAAAATCCCAAATGTGAATTTCTCCTTCATGGTCATCTTTCAAACGGTTGGCATCCGTTCGTCACTAAATCCAAGTCCCTGATTGGTCGAAGTTCAATTAGTTAAACGTTTTGCAATTACTGTAGAGGTCAGAAACGAATTTAAACACTTGCTTAGCAACACGTGAACTCAAAAGTTTTGAACATAGAAGCCCAAAATGTGCGCACACGTGCATTTACGTAGACTTTTCTTCCGAAGTGGTCGCCTGAACACATGTTGTCGAGGCTGGTGTGAACATAGCATTAAGAATATGGTTAAACAATACAGTGACTGCCAGGTTGGCTGCGTTTTTTGTAAAGAACACTGTTGTAGCAGTGACCCTGGAGTTGCTTTGTGTTGTTATTTAGGTTATTATGTGTTTGTGTCTGACCTGCAGAGACGAAGAGAATGCCAGCAGTGAGAATGACATTGTATCGTGACTTGTAGAACTCGCTGGCCGCCACACAGACCCCTCCAAGAAATAACAATCCTACACTGAGGATGGGGAAGAGGCTGGAAGCCCGAACTGCCCCTGAGGAGAGGAGAACCATATTCAGCAAACAATACAATACAATTAAATATAATTCTGTGTTAATAATCCCTGTCAAAACTTTCTAGCTTTCTAGCTCACCACAAAATGATATCTGTCGTTGTTTAGAAATGAAGACAAGTTGGAGTCAAATTTGCACTTTTTCGTTGGTTTAATTTAAAGTCAAGATGTTGCAATTTAGAAAAAGCTAAATGAATGCCAGAGCTGCTCTGTGAGACTGCACAGAGTCGTGGCTAATAGAATATTCATCATGGCCTGTTCTTTGACTAATGTACTCACTCAGTAAATACTCTGCAGCATCCTGTTCGTAATCTGCATCATCAGGAAAGTGATCAATGTTTTTGCAAACGCCTCGAAATATTCCTGCAGAAAAAAAAGAATCATTTGCCTGTGAGCTGGATCATCTGCAAGCCTACCTGCACACACTGGCCTAAGTTCAATACTGTTTTTACAACAACAACAGCTCGTTTTTTTTCCAACTTTCTTCAGCAGAATTCTACAATGTAAGACCTCCCAACATTTGAGAGAACATCAATAAATGAAAGAAGTCTTTATGCCAGATTTAGCTATAGTTCAATTACGGTCAAACATACAAAAAATGTCAAGACAGGTAGAGAAATATCTCTCTTTGTTGTCTGAAGACAGTTAACTCTCAAAAACGGAACCTTTTCTGTACTTCAAAAGGGCTAGCTTCACACTCAAGCAAGTAAATCATGATTACATCTGTTATTATACTAATCTTCGATAAAGAAGTTAATTCGGTAAATTTATCAATGGCAAATTCACAATCAAGGCAATAAACATAAAATTGAGTGAGTGTTATCAAAATCATTTCAAACAATTGTGATCCAATTCAGTCTAAATTATTTCAAAAAGCAGATTGCCTTAGATGTTTTATTTTAACAGTCTTCACTGGCGATCAATAAATTCAATTTAAGGGTTTTTAATGTGATCCTCTTATTCAGCAAGCATCAGATTATAATGGAGAGGAAAACTCAAAATCTGGAATCAAGATCTACCCCTTTTTTTCTAGTTCTCCTTGCACTGGTTGCTACTGGTTAGTTGACTCATATGCCACCACAGCATGATTAACTGATCATACCTGAGCCAGGTAATTAATGAATGTAATAGGAAATCAAATGTTAAATATGATTAAAATTGAAATCCAATCATCAAAGTAGTTGGATTTAATTGTACTGGTGATTATATTTTTGCCCATGAAATATGGCCTCACCAAATAAAATACTCCTAGTGTTCCTTTTCTGATCACACGTGTCCTGTGCCTTGCAAATACAGCACTTCAGTTTAGGTTTCTGCAGATGTGCTTCACAAAACAAGCAACAGCCATTGTTAGCATGTATGGTTAAATAATTGAAGCTAAAACTCCATTAAATAGGATCAAATTCTCTTGTTTCACCAACCTCAGCTGATTTAACATGGACTGCTGTCTGAATGTTATAAGGATCTGTGGATAGAATCAAAATTTCCGAGTTTAGCAGCAAATGTTCAGTGATACACAGAAGAGGACACTATCTTTATATAGCCCAATATTACAGTTGCCTCAAGGGGTCAGTGTTCTTTTCTAAACTCAGTGCAAGAATGCAGTATTCTGTGCATGTCTGACTGAAGGTGTAAAAATGAGATGGAGAAAGTATGATGAAAAAAAAAAAAAAGTTGTTATTACAGTTTTTATGTAAGCAGGACCATCAGGTATTTCTCATGAGTGTAAGAGGCGTGCTGGAGTTAAAAATCCTGTCTAAAAAAGAAGACGACCTAACATTAATTCAACTTAACATTAAATAATTTAATAACTTCTATATAAGCGTTCTTAGATGGACCTCAACTATATCAGCATGAATGTGCTCTCGGTCAAAATATAGTCTGATACGTTGAAATCTTGATAAAATGGTACTTGGTGCATCCATAGCGCTTTTCTAACTAGATTAAGGCCTAAAGTGCTTTGTGGTCTCATTCACTCATGAACACACAGATTTACACACTGATGAAGGCTCTACTGTCCCGTTTTCAAACAGACATTTATAAATTGTAAATGCTGTTTCAGTTCGACTGCCTTCCATGGTTAATCAGCTAATATCACCCCAAACCTTATTGGGGGAACAATCCAGCTGTTGCTACAAAGAGTTGATGAAATGACCAGTTCCAAATTAAAATCTGTGATTTTGATGTAGCTTTATTAATTCATCTGTAGTAATCCCACTACTTATTTATACAGTGTATGGACAAATGTCCACACAACCACAGATCCATGTGAATGATTGTGTGCACCACACTGGCCACAAACCAGTGGGACCAACAACAGATCTATGGTCCAAATACTAGTAACAAATGCCTCAGGACAACCACACATATGCAGCATTTTTTCCATGCCTTCAGCAAGCAAACACATTTTTGTGAAAAATGGAGACCTGCGAAACGTTAGATCCGGTACTTTGACATCAAATGTTTTTAAATACTAAACTAAAAACTGCCCTTTATCTGACTTTGAGGAAGAAATATCAGAACATCCCAGAAGAGTATCATGGACTGTACTTTTAAGTTCCACCCTGAACATTTTTGTACAAAACGAATCTAAGAAAAGGCATTTTACTGATGGAGCAAAGGCTTAATAAGCCACCTTGTGGTTACTTTGTGAACTCATCTGGCTTCGGCTACATTTTGCTGCACGCTTCACTCCAAAAGTCAAAGTTTCTCCTGTTCTTTTGAATTTTTACAACTCCCTGGTAAATTATAAATGTTCTCAGAAACGTTATAAAACTATGTTTTTCTTGCTACAAAACATGTTTTTCAAACAACTGCTTCATTGAAAAGATGTGCTTGTGAATGTAGTCAATAATAAAAAGTGTATAGCGCTTCACTACCTTCTCTCAGAAGGCCCAAAGAAGGCCCACACGTTCATTCACTGATGATGACTCTGCTGCCAATCACTGACACCAACCTATAACCACCAGGAGCAATGCGGAGTTCGGTGTCTTGCCCAAGGACACTTTGGCACATGGGTGGGTAGGGCGGGAACTGAACCCACAATCAGGGGTCAACCGCTCTACCTCTGTGCAGTGTTAAAGTCCTCCATATAAACTAGTGATGCTCCTTAAATAGGTTTGCAATGAGTGATGGCAGCCTTCATTTACAGCTGCATCCTTTAACGCAGCCTTTCAAAATAAAAGTAGAAGTGGTGTTCTAACAATTCTCGCGTATGTTCTAGGAAAACGGCATACATAATTAGAAAGCCAACTGAAAATTTTATGATTGGTTTATAAGAGCAAAAAAACAAAACAAATGTAGATTAATTTCAGAACTGTAGCCCCTTCACTTAAGGCCAAAACTCAAACAAACCGCATGTTTTTCAGATTAAAGTAAAACATGTACAAGCTCTTGTAATATAAGTATGCCTCTTTGATTTCATGGAAAGAAATCCCAGATTTGCTCTCACTGCTTTCTCTGACAAACCAAGTAGAGGATTTTTGGAAAAGAACCATCCAAACAAATTGGCTTTTGGTTCTGTAATGTCTGAGCGATACGGAACCTTTTCTTTTGACCCCATCCCAACCACATTGCTTTAATCACCTTCATTACCATTTCCACATGGGATTCCATCCGTCTTTATGTAAATGGATCTTCAAGGCTGCTCTGAGATGACCATTTACTTCCAAATTTCTCTTGTCCAGGAGTTTTGCCTATTTCCAGCTTCACATTAAATCTACACATTTTTTAACCCAAAGAAAACTGTTGCAAACCAGCTGTGATCATTTGCACAGAGAGAGTCTCCATACGGAGTTTAAGTGAGGATTCAGGGCATGTCCCAGCACAGAAAAAGCCTTGGGGTGGTTACCAATGATCCCTTAATGGCCTCTGATAATGGATCTGTGCCTCTATTTGTCCTGCTAAATCTCGCTTCTGCATTTGATCAAATCAATGACAGCATTGATGACACAGATGCTTAAGCATTTTATTTTGGATCAAAGGAACTGCTTTTAACTTGTTTCAGAAAAATATCAGATCTCTTTTTGAAGTCAAACCTTCATGTTAGCCCATGCACATGTCCACAGTCAGAAATGTTAGTTTCTAATGAAGATATGAGCTTTCCAAAGCTTGGAGAGCGCCATGACCATCCCCTCAGCTCCTTTAAAATGTTGTGCAATGATTTGTTTGAGAAAATATCTTGGAATTTAGCAAAAACATGAAGATTGTTTTTAACCCTTTGAAATGTCAACTAAATAATCTGTTTACCTGGCATTCTTATCTCCAAAATAGACTCCTGTTTCTGAGAATCAATGCAGCCACAGCAGGACTGTACTTTTTCTCCCTTCCTCTACAGTTTCATATGAAACACTAAGTCTAGAAAAAGTCCGTTCAGAAACTGACTGGTTTATCTTAAGTTTTTTAAAATCATATTCTGTCAACTAAGCCTGTGTTTCTTTTTATTATGAAAATGTCATTGTTTTTGTCACTTTTCAACAATATATATATATATATATATATATATATATATATTTGAGGCATAAAAAACATGAAAAGAGAGCAGTTTAGATTTAGATCTTTGTTTGATCCATGTAATTCTTCATCTGATTTATCAGATCAAGATTAGTTCCTGCATCTGGTGATGATATTTCATATTAATTAATATTAATGCAATACTGGTGGCTCCACAGTTTTGTTTAGGTCTTTTAGAAAACGATAAAATGCCATTGTGGTTTAAAGCAAAAACAACATCAGGGTAAATCAATTGATTATCTTTTTTCTCTCTACTTTGTAGAAGTTGCAACTAAGTGCATCAAAGTGAATTGCAAGTTAAGGAAAAAGATTGAAAACAGACGTGCTTTCCTTTCCTTCTTTCTGAAAAGACTTTATTATTGTTTTAAACTTAATTCATACTTTTTTCTTCATTCTTTTTTCTTCTTCAACAAGGGTAAAATTAGAATTTGAGACCAATTTTCTGTCAATGTGGATATTTTTTTTTAGTTCTTCTCAAATGCCCATTAACTGCTTTTCCTTTAAACAAGTTTACTGTTGCTATGGTTGAAGAAGTGGCAAACACTGAAGAAAAACTAAAACAATAAAAGTCTTAAATGGAGTCTTGTCTACAGCAGGGCTGCCCAATCCTGGTCCCAGAGATCGGCCAGCCTGCCTGTTTTCCAGATCTTCCTGCACTTCTTGCTGCTGAACCCCTTCGTTGCACCCTCCCAAACTTTTTTTTTTTTTCCTGGTTAAAAATCAACCAAAGAAAAGCAAGTGAGGGTTTGTTCATTTTTTTTCATTGTAAAACTAATTTTAATGGTTGTTTTTTGGTCTTTTGCATGTATTGTTATGTGAGCGTTTGGGTAAAAAAAAAGACAACTTGATGAAAATGTTGCTTCTTGCAAAGAAGATGGAAAGACTGATAATGTTTGTGTACACTAAAAAGAAAATCACATAACATGGTTTTGAAGCAAACACCAAACAAATTCAAATACATGTTTTAGCTTTAGTGGTTTAGTAAATAATGCAAATACCAGAAACATTTTTGTTTGGACCCTTTTCCCAATCAGTTCTGCAGCCACAGGTTGAACTAAATGCCTTGTGATTTGTTGCTGTGTATACTCATAATAAACTTCAACTTAATCTCTCCCACATCTGATGGTGATGTGGAGTTAGGCACACAGTAGAAGTATGAATTGCTTACAGAATTTTACAGGCAATTAAAAAAAAAATAGCCTCAAATAAAAACATAAACGTCTGCAATTTTCTGACAGTCTCTAGTGATGATGTTTAAAGAGAAACAACTAGCTAGACATGTTCATATCAGCATCTGTTGGAGACAATAGATGTTCGTCTCATTTTGTCAAAGGCACTCCAGTTTTAAAGTTTCTTTAACAGTTGGCATATTTGTTTAAAAACCATCTCCATCTGCTCATTAATTTCTTTCTTCTGGATTCCTTCAGAAAAGTGTAATTCTGTCTAGAAGCTGGGTTGGGATTTGATGCAAAGGTTTGCAAAACGTTTGTATTTTAATTTAAAAACTGGTACGGCGAAGTAGACCATAGGTGCCTTTGTAAATGCTCAGTTGTGCTTTTTTGTCACATGCACTACTGCATTATTGACAATCTTTTATGCAGTTTGATGCAAGCCATCACTAAGTTGTCATGGTTACAGAAACAAAACTATTCCAGTTACTGTAACTCGACCTGGAACAAAAATGTTGGCGAGTTCTCTTAAGATGCATCAGTAAAAACTTAGTTTATCATAAAGTCAAATCACTTTTCTGCTTTTTTTTTTATATATAATTTTTGATCATCTTCAAACATAAATTTTAAAATAGTTGTAACTAACTGGCATTGTAACACAAACACATTCACACAAACAAAGGAATAATGATCACCTACTGATATCATTTGGACGTTTTGTCAATTTTAAGATAAAGTGGTATGAAAGTAAAAAAAATCTTTTCAGGTTATTCTAGATATTCATAAAGTACTTAAAAATCTTTAATGAATCACTTAAAATATGAGTTAAATCAAAAACAGTTTGGTTTCTCTATTTGTGTCTTCAGTGCATGTAATGAGACATTATTTAAATAAAAAAGGAGACATTTGGGAATATTTGCAGTTTGATAAAATATTAAATTATACTGCTCTGGATCACACTTTAACATGTATTTACAAATTATATTTCTAATTAAAAGTAACGATAGGTTTGTAAATAAAATTTCCATTTCCAAAAACGAATTCAACTGCATTGGAATCGCATTTCCTAGACTGCAAAGGATCATAAAAGTAAAAATGTTAAATTAATTAATAATTAAATGTGAAGAGGCAAACGAACTGTTAACTTTTTAAGAAATGTTCTTTGTCATTTTTTTAATATAAAGATTTTGTTGTTTTTTTTTTACAGTAAAACAATAACAGAAAACCAAACGTGTTTAAATCAGCCAAAAACGAACAAACGCGGAAACCCTTCAGTGTTTTACCCTCAGTGCAGCAGGTTCTCCACAGACCAGAGTGGGTCAGGACCTCTTCGTTCTTGTGGACGGTCTCGTTATCATTCAGGTTTTTGGAGCGGCACACTCCACGAGAGTACAGCCAGTAGTCCGTGCCCACGGCGATGGTCATGAGACTGAAAGCGCAAAAAGCCCCCGCCGTGGTCAGAAGCATCAACATCCCCCGATTACACACCCTCATGTCGGTCACTTGCAGGATTCACAAACTAACTGAACTCCCCCTGTCTTATTCTTCCGTGGGTCCGGCTGGTTGAAGGCAGGGCATGTTGCGGGAGAATCATCCCGCAGTCGGCAGATGAGGCTGGACAGCTGTGACGCGCTGCTGTAACTTCATCCAAACTTTGTGTGGAGCTCAGATGTTTCCGTGAAACCCAGATCTCTCACGGAGGATCAGCAGCTGCTCTCTGGACTCCGTTTGTTGGAGCAGCGAAAACAATTCAGCAAGAAAACCCCGCCTGCATGTGCGCGCATATTTGTAGGAGCGCGCACTGGACTTCAGCACCAGGGAGAGCGACCACCTCAAAGCCCAACCTGCTGCTTCTCTATAGGTCCAACTCAGAAAGGGAACTTTGTGAGCTTTAAGAGATTTTTTAAAAATAAATATTATTACTGGATAACATAATTAATTAAATAAGTTATTTGCTTCACCCAGAGTTCATGGAAGAGACATTTCAAATTGTTTTAGCACAAATCCCTTCTACTTCTAGTTAAATAAAAAAAAAATAATAATTATTCAAATTGTAAAAAGAAAGATACATGGTCAGTTTAGGTTAATGTTTATTTTTGTATTTGGCACTCATAGGCAGATAAAAATGGTGCATGCATCATATTTGTAGTATCATTCTCTTATTCTCTCTAGTCGCCTTCATTTCCTCTCAACTTACAACCTTTTGCATAGTATACCTCACGTTAACATTCATTTCACCATCCTAAATTTGAATGTTTGCTTTATAAGCAAAGAAAAAACAATTTTGACAGACAAGATGACTGCAGTTAAGCCAAGAAGAGGAGGAGAAAGGCAAAAAAGGAGGGAGAGAAGGCTAAAAAAAACTGGATGGATTTTAGTAAAATATTACAATGTACATAAACAATAAAAATATTTCTTGGCTCTTAATCCCATTCCTATTTACACACATACACCTAAACACAAGTCATACAGAAGTACACATCAACTTCAAAGATTTTTAGTGGTTTTTAGGCACAGCCATACAGCCTTTGCTCTGACATTTGTTTGAAGCAAAATGTTTAGCTGTGCATATTTCAATATTCACTGGAGATAGGAAACACAGACAGAGTGGAAAAACAAAAGCTGGATTTGAGTTTTTTTTTTCTTTTAAACAGACTTGGAATATGTACGAAGGACACCTCACAAAATTAGTCTCCTCATCAGACGCAACTCTTACTACGGTACCTGTACTGCTTGGCATGCATAGAGGAGCTCCATCACGACGACTGTATAGGCCTACACAGCACTAACCCACTGTTTACACAGTGCCAGAAAGAGTAAGCAAAAGAAATGTACCGTTAAATTGACGCATAACCATTAAACAGGCAGTTCTCGGTTTTTGTTCTGTCTTTTTTTTTTTTTTTTTTTTTTTTGCATCACTTTGGAAGACAAGTTCTTCTTTAAAAAGAAGTCCTGGTTTGACTCGAGGACGTGAGGCTGTAATTCAGGGAATTCATTTCTCAAAAGCGCTGCTTCCCTGCAGAATCACAAATTGTACCAACACGAGTGGCCACACGTGAGAGCACATCCATGACATATTGATTATGGAATATTCCTGATGTGACTATTTTAGGCCAAAATGAACAACTGTATAGGTTAATAAACGTTTTTAGAGATCCTTGAACCTCCTTTCCGTTTTCGTGAAGTATCTCAATCTTGCCGCTTCCTAAAAACCAGTGCGTGAAGTGGGTGAGTCCAGCAGTGATATTGCCATTAGTACTGATTAAAGTTTGAGGGTTATGCTGATATGTTTGAGTGAGGTGCAGTGGCTTTGGATTCTGGTTGTTAGATGAATTGGTAAATAAGTCTTGGTTGGGACCAGTTGGACTTCATGGGTTGGGCTAAGGATTGATATGAGTGGGCTACCAATAGAAACCTAATTTCATCTTCAAACTTGTATGACAAATTCCGGATTGGTGTAGGAGAAGCCCTGGAACTCGTTTTGGTCCAGGTTCATGATGAAGAGCTTGTCAGTCGGCGTCAGCTCCACTGGCATCTTTGTAAACTCCTTGTCGAAGTTCCCAACATCTTGGCGAGATTTCTGCCACAAAGACGTAAAGAGAAAGAAGAGTTAGAAACAGACAAAGAAAAACAAAGGGGAAGAATGCAGTGGAATAAAAGTTGCTTGAAAAGCACATGTAAGAAGGGTGGAAGAAAAGGAAGCCAAAGTTTGTAGCACACTGCAAAGCAGAGAACCCTGCAGCTAAACAGACACTGTTTCTTTAAGGTGCTGACAAATGATGGGACACAGGAAGTTTTTCATGCATTTCACATCAAATTAGTTTTTATCCAACAAACAGCTGTTAGTTTCTAAAAAAGCAGAAGAAGAAAAAAACTTCATAATACTCAGATTTCAGTCAACAATGCTGTCGACAATCAAAACTCGACACAGGTTTGGCAATATTCAAAAAAACCTGCGCACAACAGCTGTGAAAGAACAGACCGGGGCGGAACTAAAGTTTAATTGTACTCTTTATGCCAGTTTTTCCGTGGCACACTCTTGCTTGTTGTGTGTTTTCACTGTAGATAACATTCAACTCTATCACTGGAGACTGCGGTTTGAAGCTCTTTAGCAAGTCGAACAGCTATTGTTGGGTTAGCGGGTCGTTACTAACATATTCCTGTGATGCCAACAGCATTTCTAACAATCTGCTCCTAAAGTTAAACTGAATATGAGGAAACATTTATAATTCATACTACATACATTCATATTAGTAAAAAACTAAAACAAAAAACACACACACACACAAACATGATGCACACACTTAAGAAGGGAAGTTTTTAATTTAGGAAAACTAAAGATTTAATACTGAGAGGACACGTTAGGTCAGAAATCTATTTTTTAAGTAAGAAAGAAAAGTTTATTCTGATATTTTTATCTGCTTTTAGTCCTGTAAAATTGTAAGAAGACACTTCGGACATGCAGTAAAATAGTTGCAGTTACTATGCAGTAATAGGAAGTGCTGTTAGCTAAGTTAGGAGGCTTTATTAACAACCTCAGAGCTGTCTTATTCTGAATCTTTCGAAATTAATGTTAGCTAAAAGCACAAATAAATGTTTTTTTCACTAATTCACTAATAATGGTTAGTTGGAGTCTTAAACACTGGATAAAAGGACTTCAGCTTAAAAGTTTAGTTGACGTTTTGTTTTCATCTTTGATGACCACCTCAACTGTTTTATGAAATCAGACACTACAACCTGATAACCTGTTGCTTCTTTGATTGTATGCAGAAATCATGACAATTAAATAAATGTATCATTCTTACAGGAAAAAGATGACCGATAAAGGAATTGGACTAGTTGAAGTGAAAAGTTATAATGTAGCATGATTTAAAAGATGCTAGAATTATTATTTTAATGGAATCTAGAGTTAAGTAACCATTTCAGTTTGATTGTTATTAGATTGTTAAGTAACTATTGAGCCATACAAGGTTAAATTTAAATAACATTTGAATTAAACAACCACCATTTAATTTTGTTTTTCAGCAACAATGCAGTATTAGTTTTAGCAAATTATTATTTTGGGTAATGCTTCAAATATGGAACATTGGCTGTATCTGAGAACTGGAACGAGTCACCTGACCCCTCCGGTGTTCAAAACATGAAGTACCCGCTGGTCCCAAATGAGCCAAAATCCCATAGATTTATATTGAGAATTAAAAAAACTTTTACTCAGTGCTTCTATTTGTAAGAGTAACCGTTCTTGCGGTGCTACCTTTTTTTTTAAACATGTTCTTAATCCTATTTTTTTTCATGTTTGTGTTGTACCTCAAGGTATTCAAGTTATAAATTGACCAATCAGATGCCTCAATGAAAGTAGGTAGCCTTGTGTCGAACGTTGGGTTTAAGTGTTTGACAGATTCTTCTGAGCCCGCTTTCAGTGTGGGGGTGTGGCCTTCTAACATTCTCACTACTGATTGAAGAGAATGGTTGCCAAAGAAATGTGGACGAAGACCGGCACGGACCAATCACCGCATACTGAGAACGTCTGGTTCCAACATGGCGACACACGTCGCAGAAAAATGGCAACTGAATTGACTTCATTTGGTTGGAACCAGACGAGGAATTTTGTACAGGTGACGTCACACCCGCTCTGTCCAGTTCTTTATAGAGTCAAAGATATGGAATCAAGTCCCTCGATTCAACTTTTTTTTCCTAAAAAAGGTTAAAGATTTTCCTTTTAGGCAACAACACAGTGAAACTGTAACTTCCAAGTCATTCCATGTCCTCACAATTTATTTTGAAGTAGTAAATTGTAAATAAAAGAAAAGCTCAATGCCTGTTCCATTTCAGTTTTACCAGCCTAAATTTTTTTTATGAGTGAAATAAAATTTGTTTTCCTTGGTTAATATAGATACATGTTCCGCCAAAACCTCCACACAGGACAGAGAGTAACAGGCTGAAAAGAGACACACACTGCTGAAAATAACACTTAGATTACAGAATTAAAGACCCTTCAAACCACATCAACAGCACAGATGCAGAAAGATCCAAGACAAAGTTCCAAAGCCAGAGTGAGAGGAAATGTTCTCGTACAGAGCAGACAAAGATCGATAAGAAGCCAAACAACTAGAAAGGATTTCACACAAGGAAGCAAAGCAGAGAGTCTGTAGCAACACACAAGGGTCACACACACACACACACACACACACACACACACACACACACACACACAAAGCATTTCATTTCCTACCTCCAGTTTCAGTTTCATCACAGGCCTTCAGCTGAAATAAAAGGGGCTGGAAATGTTTTTCCTACAATCCTCAATGTTGTTGTACATGACATAGATTACACTCTAAATTGTTAAATGTGTGTTTTCACGGAAATCATTTCAAATTTAAGCATGACAAACATATGAGCTTTGATAAAACCCAAGCATTATACTCTAGAATGAATAATTAAAAAGAAAAAAAGGTTGTTTTTATTTAAGAAATGTAAGTATCTAAAGCAATTGTTTTTGGTCAAATTGTATTCACCTCTGAAAGACCCGCTCCGAGGAAAGTTGTGTTTTTGTAGCATTTTTCTCATGATGAAGGACAAATATAAAGAAAATGCATCTTAAAATTACATTTCTGAGTTTTTTTTTTATTTAAATTGTTGTAATTTAGGAAAAAAAGACATCTAAGAAAGAGTTTAATTGTGATGTAGAAAATATGCTGGGCGGATCACTAGCTCCTTGCTCCGCGCTCTCAGCAAAGTGGAGGGGAATGGGGGGCGGGGTTGCTCCAAACCAACAATCCCACCCACCACTCACAGGTGAATTTCTAATGATTTATTGCCACTCTGCAGAAACTATGTCCTAGAGAACGCCACAGGTTTTTGATTTTGGCTAAAAACTGCAGAATCATAATTTTAAGAGACCACTGGGAACGCTTTACAATACATGAAAAGATGATCGAAGCGGGTCTTTAAGTACTATGGAAGTAGTAACAAGACACAACAATAGTAGTGTGGCAAGCACCAGCAAGTATATTATCAATTTCCAGTCATACAGAACAATTACACAATCCACAGAAGCATCTCTCCATTCAGGAGCAACTCATCCAAAATGTATACTGTACCTAATACCATAATCTGAAAAAGTGCTCACTTCTGTCACCTGGAGGAATTGCTGCCCTTTGAACATTATTTCAAATTTCAGCCTCCTCGCTCAGTGATACAAGCTCATAGAACATTAGTCACATTGCCACTTTCTTGCATTGTTACACAGTTACAAAAGTAGAACACAACTCAGACAATTCACCTGAAACATGAACGTTACTTTCAAACAGTACTGGTGAACAAGCTATAATGCACATCATGATCGTCACATTTACTTAAAAAATGGCACACAATACTCCCCAATATTGTTGAGTTGAGAGCAGTTCTTTTCTACAACCTTGTGAACCTTGTTTTGGCACTTCTGGAGGTCTTTTTGAGCCGGCCACCTGCCGGCTTTAACAAGACTGTGTGTGTGCGTGTGAACCTGCTTTCCAGCAAAAATTTTTTACGACAATAAAAACCCAGTGGAATGTGGAAAAGGTTTTCTGGGTTGGATCAGAAGAAATGTAATGAACATTATTAAAAAAGAAAAGGATCGTCAGCCTGATGAAAACATGCAACTCCTGTGGACTTTATGTGTAAAGATTATATACTAAAAAAATGCAGAAAACCTCACCACAACAATGAAAAGAAAATGCATAAGTGCCGTCGTATGAACAAACCAAGGTCAACACTGGGAAAAGGATCTGTAGTAAAACAATTACAGCAAGAAGTTGGTCCATTTTCACTTACACTGCGTGAACTAGCAACGTGAGATCATAGTACACTCAACAACATCAGCAATGGGTCATCATATGCAGTTACAGGCAGGTCAGAACAAAGACAGGGCAGATTCAGATACGGTTTTGACATCCGCCTGCTGAGGTGAGCAGCCAGGGAGTGTTTGAAAGCAAGCAACATTTCTGCACCGAGGGAAAAAAATCCAGCCATTACAGCTGGTACAGGAGCAACAGTCACTTGTCTAACCACAGAAAACCCAGAACAATGTCACTGCTGGAGAACAGAGGAATCTCTTATTTGCACCTTGACACAGAAATATGTTATTGTTTAGGCTGTTTGCTTTCACTTGTGCACATGTCCATCTGAGCGTTGTTTTAATAATGGGACAAATTTCACAAATGTACTTATTTGTCATCTTTCCAAAAGTCAGATTTTAGTTGGTTACAAATTTTTAAGGCGATAGAGTGTAAAGTTTAGTAAGAAAAACTATAACAGCGTAACTGAAAAGTTAATATTTTTGAGAAGGCTCAGAAGGCTTCGGGTCAAAGACAAAGGCACGAACTTTTTCTGCTTTGTCTGTATCCATTAGGTGACATAATTTCCTTGATTATTAGACCCCTTTTCAAGTATGTCCCAAGAACAGAAAAAAAAAAGAAAAAAACAAGGACACAGCAATTCTGAACAAATTGCTATATAACTTGCTATCTCAGCAATGCTAACAGCTAGTGAGGCTGTAGTTTGGCACTGCAACTGCCCTACAAAACATCAAAACCCTCAAAAGTGAATGTTTTTCTCGTGTTAGCAAATGTAGCTACATTTTTAAAGCAAAACATCTGAATTCTGTAGGGGAAAAACTGAAGGTGACAGCAAAGACATTTTTTGAAAAGCTAACTGCATTATAGAAAGATTTACATGTTAAAAAAAATGTATTTTTTTCCTTGAAAATTAAGGACTGCTCCCTGCTGCTCAAAAGACTTTATGATCAGTCATTTAGTAGAGCCCAAGAGCCTTCAGCTATCATCAATCGTCTTTGAGTTTAAGTTAAAGATTTAGTTTTAGCTATGATATAAAATATTCCCTCACTTTATTTATGAGTGTATTTCTTTTGTTGTAAATCAAAATATATTGAAGCGGTGACTAGCTAACTCGTCCTCCAGTTAAGTAGCTCATTAGCATGATCACTCACTTGCTTGCATATAGCACTAGCGAGCTAGCAAAAAGAAATATTAACAAGATACTTACATTGCATAAGTTGTTTAATTGTTTAACTTCTCTCTTTGCTAAACTTTCATGAACACTTTTGAATCAATTGTGTATCATTTAGAAACCTTATATGACATATTTTAGACATGTTGACTAATAATTCAAAGTTAGCGTGTTTTTAGAGTAGCTGGATTTATCCCGTTTTAAAATCAGGTAATCACTTCATGGAGTTTTTTTAATCACTTGCTGATATCCATATGTCATCTTCAATACTCTGCAGGCTTTTGGAAAGACGGAAAATAAGAACATGTTCTAAAATGTTCCCTTATATAACACCCTTTTTGATGCAGCCTGGATATATGATATGATGACTTTTTTCTGTGCATTTTGCTTGCAATGTAAAGCGTGGGAGATTTCTGATGCAGCCCAGGGAATGAGGCACAGTCAGTGAGTTGTGCGAGTGTACTCAAGGTTAACAAATGAGAAGTCTTGGAATTCGTCCTGGTCCATGTTGGATATTAGCTCCTGATCTGGGGGGGTCAGCGTTGGGGGGTTGCGTGTGAAAAAGCGATCAAAGTTCTCTGCGTCACGCCCACACTGCCGTGGAGAGGAAAGGAGAGACATGGTGGGGGTGAAGTGAGTGTGATGAAGGATGAAAAGAACAAAAAACAACAACAACAAAGAGAAATACAAGGGGGAATTGACCAATCAAATCACATACAGCCGGAACTGTGGATTTCCATTGGTGTAAATGAAAACAGGGACACTAACTTCTTCATTGGTGATTGCACTCACAAGTCCGAGCTCTGCACTTGTCAGTGTAGTGACCAATGGTGGAGAATGACTGGGTTCTAAGGATGAGGGGCCTAAGTATTTTTCAAACTTACCAGAAACGTTTGGCTTTACTTCCTTCTGTCTTTTGAGCAATCTAAAG
This sequence comes from Adrianichthys oophorus, assembly GCA_036245035.1. Lineage (NCBI taxonomy): Eukaryota > Metazoa > Chordata > Actinopteri > Beloniformes > Adrianichthyidae > Adrianichthys > Adrianichthys oophorus. The sequence continues at coordinate 5,685,088 of BSAI01000119.1, read as the reverse complement.
TGTGAAGCCTGGATAACATTGACAAATGAAGACGGTATGCTTGCTTTATACTCACAGCTTTCGGCTTGAAAGGCGGCTGGACCATTTTTTTCTTTAGTTTTTCCCAGTCTATATAACGGAAAAAGGCGTGCTCTTTGATGTCTCGCACCCCATCTGGACCACAGCCGAGGCGTTTACCGGGGTGTTTGGTCATGAGCTAGAAACCAAGGCACAATTGAACACCTTTAGAGGAGTTCAAACTTGTTTTTCTATTATAATTCCAAACACGTACATATTTTGTATTGACTCATAATTTAGAAGCCAAATGAGGAGTTTTTTGTGTGTTTGTTGTGTTAGAGCTGTACTCACCCCCTTGCAGATTGCAACAGCTTCTTTGGACATGGACTTCGGATAGGAGACGTGATGCTCCATAATCGACTGGAACAGCTCATCTTCATCCTCCCCATCAAAAGGCGGCTGCGGAAGAACATACACGCCTCATCACTTTCCGTTTTACACTCCTGTGATTAATTTTAAAGCCGGATTTAAACTGGTCCGTCTGCGGTCCGTCTCCCTTGCACTCTGCAGGGCATCCTCTCACGACATTAGTTTCTGGTGTCTCCATTGCATCTCCAATCTTGTCCCCTCTCCCCCCTGGCTTCCAGAAGAGTGGTGAGTCCTGCCACCCCCTTGTTTAGTAGTTCATCTCACTCTCTTCACTTGTGGCTGTCAAGGTCATTTTAAAATATATGTTTTGTGCTAGAAATTCTATGTTTTTGTACTTCCAAAATTAAACTTTGTTGTCCATGGGCAAAATGGACAATGGTGTTATCTGCGGTGTTAACATCACCTTAAATATAAAATGAAAATTAATTTTAAAAGTATTCTTTTGAAACCAAGACCTTTTGCCGTGAAATTGACAAACTGGAAATAGGACTCCTGTGTAAAGCTTCTGTTGCGTTGATGGAGACGATGCTAGCATTCCGATTGATTAATTAATGTTCTGTTTTATTGTGTTAACACAACTGAGACGCACCGCAAACAGACCAGTGTAAATCAGGCTTCAGTCTGAATAAGTATGCAAACCTGTCCAGCAAGCATTTCATAAAGCAGAACTCCAAAGGCCCACCAGTCTACAGACTTTCCATAAGGTTGATAGGCAATAATCTACGGGAAAGACACACATTTTATGAACGCTTAAAAGATTAAATAAATACATTAAAAAATAATCATTTAGCTGCTGGTTAACACTTAACATACCTCTGGAGCAATGTAATCTGGTGTCCCACAAAAGGTCTTTGTGGTAACTCCATCCAGCATGTTCTCTTTGCACATGCCAAAGTCTGTGATCTTTATATGACCGTCAGAGTCCAGCATCACATTGTCAAGCTTTAAATCTCTGCCAGAACACAAAACAAAAGTCTCAGTTGATGGAAAAATAATGGAGAAAACTTAAAACTGCACTCACCTGTACACAATGCCTCTGGAGTGAAGGAAGAAGAGGCCGATGGCAATCTCTGCAGCATAGAACCTGAAACGCAAAAGTGTTGGCTGAAATCTGGGTGGATTGTGTAATGAGTTAAAGGGTGAATGTTTGTCTCATGTTTCCGGTCTCTGGATAGCACCAAAACAGCTTGAATGTTTTATGCATTTGAATATTTGAATATACAATATGTCTCTGATAAAATGTAAAAAAGAGTGGCTTTAAAAATTAACAAACTGATTCTTATTTTTTAATACATGGTTACAGTGGGAATCAAAAGTTTGGGCACACTAAATAAAATGTTATGATATTGTGCATTAAAAACCCAAGGAAAAATTGAAAAATCTACTACTAAAACTATATAATCATTCTTTCAAAAGCTTGTTTGTGTGTTTAAGCGTGAGATTACTCACACGGCATGAGGCTCTTTAAACTTGCCGACCTGTTGGATTTGGTACATAAGGTCTCCTCCATTAACATACTCCATGACAAAATATAACCGATCCTGAAGGCAAGAATGAAAAAATAAACCAAAGAAGGATGTTAAAAAATATTCAAATCCGTTTTAGATCTTCAACATGCAGCTTCTGCAGTTAAAGACCCACTCTGATCACCTTTTGACCTATTTTCAAAGCGTTCCCAGTGTTTTTTTAATTACTTCCTTTAACTTCTGCAGTTTTAAAAGTAGTTTCTATCTCATTGGAGATCACTACTAGTGACGTGTCTGAACAAATTCTTGAGTTTAGAGGTTTAAAAACATTTTCCGCCATTTAGAAAGTGATGCTAAATGATAAAGAATATCTGGATGGCTGCACTTGACTTGCTACCTCTAATTCTATTATTCTTCAGCCGCCGTGTCCCATTCTCGAGGCTCACCAGCGCCCTCTGCCTTCAGGAAGGCATACTGCCTGCCCACCTAGTGTATTTCTAAAGCGCATTTTTAGCAGATAAAAGACGAAATGAGTCACAAACTGGCACCAATGTAATCAGACAGATAATCAGACACCCTCGCTGAGGAAACATTGAAAACCCACACAGAAAAAGGTAATCATAGAAAAGACGTGTCTAAAAAATAAGTTTTTATTTTTTATTTTAAAAAGTATATTAATTTTATTTAATTCATGCATTTTTAAGCTATATTTTGACTCCCCTGACTGCACATCGACGGTTTCTGCAGAGTGGCATAAGTTAATTAGAAATTCACCCCTGAATTGTTTGGACAGCAACCATACCCTGCCTTTCTCTACCCATTGCAGAGAGCTCAGAGAGCTTGTAACAGCACAGCCTATTTTCTATGTCACAAATACTTCTTTAAATGGAATTTATGTCTGCTCCTGATTCACGAAGGTTTGAATGAAGAAATCCTCAGAAATGCAATTTTAAGCTTAATTTTCTTCATCTACGTAACCAATCATCAGGAAAATGCCACAAGAACATATTAGAAAGACCAAAACGCAATTTTTATCAGACATTGTAAACAGCAAACTATGACTGAATACATCCCATAATACTTAACGTTCATGTACAATAAGCCAAAAAAGTATGTCACTTGTACAGATATAATGTCAAAATCCAGCATGCGTTGGATTTTCCTTACTGTGGTTTGGAAACACGAGTGCAGCTGGGTGAGGAAAGGTGGTTTTCTTGACAGAGCAAGGACTCTCTTCTCAACCATGGTGCACTCCACGTCGTCATCTTGAATCACCACGTCCTTTTTCAGGGCTTTGATGGCATACAACTCATCAGTTCCTTTCCTCTCAGCCAACATCACCTAACCGGGAAGGAAAACAAGGCTTCAGTATATTATGTTTTTCTGCTCTCTAATGACATCACAAACTCCAAGCAAGTCCCACCTTGCCGAAGCTGCCTTTGCCAAGAACCAAGATAAAATTGAAGTCTGAGAGCTTGACACGGTCTTGATTGCCATTGCTGTCATACTTGTTAACAGATGAGGAGGAAGAAGACTCTGGCGGTTTTCCTGGACCAACTTTTGCCCTCTGGAGTCAGGAAGGAAATGAATTTAGGAAAGAAATATTTCAGAAGAAACAAGCATAAACATGTTTATTTATTCACATAAAAAACAAAATAAATAAAGCGAATCTCCATTAATCTCACCTCAAACTTTTGGCGTAGTTCCTCACTACCATCTTCACCATCTGGCTGGACTGGAACGTTAAAGTATTCTCCTTCTTCTTGAGACAGTAGCTTGAACCTAAAAGTAATAAACTAAGAGGTCAGATCATAGCAAGGGTTAAAAAAATCACTAAAAATGTCCTTCTTTCTCCTGTATCTTCTCACCATCCATTAATCCCTTGTTTTTGTAGCTCAGAAATGCCAAAAGACAGAGAACCCATGAAGTCATTTCGGCTGGTCAGATCCCAGTCCCACACCTCCACTGACAGACGGCGGTCTTTGTCACTTTCAGAGAGTTTACTATAAAATAAAACAACAAAGGTTTGATTAAAGCCAGATTGGAAGCAGTAAACAAGTAATATCAAGTGGATCTATTTGACCCTGCTTTTCAGAAAGTGGTAGGCTTTTAGGGAGGACAGATCTGCTCAGAATCACTTGAATAACAATGAGCTCAAACAGGAAAAAGAAAGGGGAAACGAGCACTCCCATAAGCTCTAGTTCACTTTATACTGATGCGACTGCAAATGGGGCCAGTGGAGCTTTATTTAACAAGGCCAGAGATTGAGCTGCCCTAAGACTGATCTAAAATAAAGCAAAGAATAGGAGGTGTCTCACAACGTGAAGGTCTCGTTCCAGGAGGGGTTGAGACAAGATTTAATGGTCTTTGTCTTCTGCTTGCTCTCACTCTTGGGATCAGGAATCAGCTTGAGTTTGACGTAGGGATCTGACAGGCCATTTGGGTCCATGGGCACCAGGTTCCTGGCCTCTTTAACTGTGAACAGGTAAATAAATGGTAAAAAGAAACTGTTTTGACCAACTGAGTAAAGGGGTTCTTTTTCCAAAAGAAAAGCAAGGGGTGAACCTTCAAAGTTAGAGCACCACACTGATACCCATACCTAAAGCTTTAAAGGCCTGTTCTGCTCTTTCCTCAACAGCTTTACATATGAGAACACTTAACAGCAGTTTAGTTTCTGTTCCATAATCAATTGGCTGCAGTGTGGGAGAGAAAGCAGGCACATGGACGCATGTCCCAGAGGAAAAGTGGGTCAATCGTTGGCTCATTGAACGACTAATGGACTTTCCAGTTTTACTCTTCAGCTGATAGGCCACTTTAGTGTGTCTGTGTGTGTGAGAGACAAAAGGAGGGGGGAAAAAAAGTGAGAATGACGAGAGTAATGGGCAGAGCATACTCACTAGTGACGGTGAGCGTCTCCTGACAGATCTGGGCTGTTATTTGGATGCGACCTCTTCTTTCTGTGTGATCTGTCCCACAGAGGCTTGGGACGTTGGCAACACATCTCTTGTGGATGTTCATCATACAATCTGAGCAGAAAAGGACAACACACAAGTAGGCGTTGTGACCAAAACAATAAAACAATAAAATCACTCATAATGAATAAAAAGAGTCAGAGGAAAGTTTCTTTCGTTTAGGTTTTTATTAAACAAATGAACTTTTGCCAAAGATTTAAGTGGTGGCCTTCAGTGTAGCTTAGAACAGATGTACAGTACTGCATCCAAATGCATTCTCACTCCACTTCATGTGTCAAAGACAACAGGGCTCATTTCCACATAGCACACCAAGCAGTTTGTACAGCTTCCTTCAATTTGTTTAGGTTTTATTTTGTTTCTGTCTCTGGTTGAACTCAATGTGGTCTGATCGATCTTTAAAATTGACAGACAAACCAGTTTTCTACACCAAACACATTGGAAGATATTTGAGAGAAATGTTTCATGAATAATATAGAGATATATGTTCTGGGTATCTATGATGGAAAATTTGTATTTTACACTAGACAGAATTCAATTATTGTTTAAAAAGAGCTGTAAATGTGTTCTGTTTTTTTATTGATTTTTTTGATTTTTTAAACCAGTCAACTAAAAGAATTTCAGATTATCTTGACTTCGTCAATTCATTAACCTTATAAAGGATCTGCAATAAAATAAAATAAAAACATTTAAATAAAGTTTTCAAAGTCATGTAAAATGTGTCCACTAGATGGCAGACTGGCCTGAGATCCAGAGCTACCAGTGGGTGGTGGCTCCACTCTGGAGTGTAGACTCTAACCTTGTGCTTTATTTTGACTTTAGACAAAGTTTTTAGTTGGTTTTGGGGGAGTGAACCGTTGCGCACTTTCTTCCACATGTTCTCCTTCTGCTAAAACTGGTGTTACAACTTTGCACAGCCAACTTCCAAAGTATTAAAATGCTGTGTGTGTGTGTGTGTGTGTGTGAATGGGTGTGTGTGTGTGTTAAGTTCCCATACACTCTTCAAATCTTCAAAAAAAAAAACTCCAAGTAAGTGCATATGTATTAAAAAGGAGAGACCAAAACAAGAAACAACTGTATTGTATTTTTTAATTTTGTTAAATCATCATCAATCATCTCAGTAATACACATTTCTGTTAAATTAAGTGATGTATTCACTTCTTCTCAAAATGAGAATCTAGCGGTTTGATTTTTGTATCCTAGCCTTTAAAATAAATGTCACTTTTTTTTCTTTTTGATTCAACAGAACAGCAAATAAGCAGTTAGTTCTGTAAAATGTGCATCCTAAGTTTTTTCACAAAGAGGCCAATTCAAAGTCCGTTTGCTGCAAACAACCATAAAGAGGAAATGTGTACCCACCAAAAGTGCTGAGAGACAAACTTCCCCTTTGAATGACTAATAAAAGGCTTTCAGCAAGTGGAATGTAAACGTACACCATCAGCAAGGTTAATAATCGCCCTGCATGGATAAACTTCCAAATTTTGTTTGGTTTGTTTGGACCTGGTTTAGCTCAACTTTGATTTATAAACAGATTAGAGCAATCTATGATTTAAAAAAAAGGTTCAAATTTTGAATAATTGGCACTACATTTTAACGCAGAAACACTCCACTAGAAGTTTGCATTTCACATTTTTTTGTTTGATTATACAGGGAGTCTGTTTTTGCTAGGAAAAGCATAGTGCCCTATTTAAGAGGACTCAATTCAAAGCATTCATCTGTGTCTACTTGTGATTGTAGTTAGAGAGGATCAACAAGCATCTCATAAATGCTTACGTGCCAAATAATCCTATTCTCTAATTAACAAGATGTTTGCTAAAGCTTTCAAATGATGATATTTCAACAAGAAGCATATGAACAACATTTCAGAACTATAATCTCTTAAAAGAACCACCACAAAACCCAAGGTTTTAGGATCAAATCAGGTCTGCACTAATTTATTCGTAACTGTCAGTGTTTTTAGTTTAGAATAGAACTTCCAACAGCAAGGTCAATGATAAAGCTTTAAACCAAGGCTAAGCCAAACAGAGGTTTTTGTTGCATTGCAGTAGAATGATTGGTTGATTTCAATGATAAATCTAAGCATTTTACAGCGCTCCATTATAAAGAATTGCAAAAGACAGGAAAATTGTGCGCCCCTTAAATAAGGACAGGCTAAAATATTAAGAAATACTTAAAGGGAACACAATCCTTAGTTTCTTCTGGAGTCAAAACAGCACAGGTCAACTTTTAAAAAGCAAATTCTAGCTTATTTTCATGAACGTGTTGATATTTATTTGGTTATGTGACCCAAGAACTTTTTAAATAAAAAAAATGTTATTAAAATATTTATTACAACCAATTTAGAGAAAAATAAAATTCAGTTGATCTGGTATAACAAATAAATGACGGTGCTGGAATACGTACGGTCACATTTCATGCCCTGGTGTACCAGCCCGTAGAGGAGGGAGCCACAGTGGTCACAGAAAGTGGGGCTTGAGTAGCTGTGGACCTTGAACTTGTGTTTGCTACGAGGATCCTGCAGAAACAGAAGAAGCACAATGAGAACTTAGAGGGATGTTTCCTCCATGAGAAAGGATATCTTTCCCCAATATTTCTAGGTCTATAATCCAATTAAAGCTCAGCAATGGCAACTCACTGCTGAAATTTCAACAGCATTAACAAACATTCATAACCTCTACCTGCTGCATATTGCACATTTCATTTTCAGATAGCTGTAAACAAAGCTTCATCCCTCATTATCTAGTTAAGATTAGGAACAGGATCTTCTCTTCGTCAGCGAACCTGTGCTAACCACTGCCACAAAAAGCCACCTTAATTGTAAGCAGTTGCTGAATAATTTATTTCTAAACTGGCATCCCTCTGTGGGGGCCTTTATAGGGTTTAAAAAAATTGGCTGCAGACTTTGGCTGTTGTTCAGCCACAAGTGTCTAAGTACAGGTGAAGAGCAGTGCCTGGCGGGCATTTCATCCGGCACCCCTGCAGGAAAACACCTTTACCAGGTCTTCCACACAGAAGCCTCCTCATGTTACTGTGACATTTAAAGACTCACTCCGATCAAAATTGTGGTTTTTTTTGGTGTTATTTACATGTTCTTGAGGCATTTTTCTGATGATAGAGGACATATAAAGAAAAATAAGTTCAAAATTGCATTTGCAAATTAGCAAAAATTGTGCTTGAAGCAAAGCGTATTTGTTATATATAAAATACTCTGGTTTTCATTGGAGTGAAGCTCCTTGGGATATTTGGCTGATATCAGTAATATCGAGGGGGAACTTTGCATCATCCAAAACAACCTGTTCTGATGTCACGCCTGTTTAAAAAAAACTGAATGTAAAAAAAAAAAAAAAAAACTCTGGGTGGCCTCCGCCCCATTCTGTTGCACCCACTTGCAGACAAACAGATCCATTTATGTCTTCTTTTTCCTCTTGAGCTAGAATTTACCTCAAAATTGTATGGCTGGATGGCTCCAATATACTCAAGATAGCAGTGCTATTTTTGTTCAACTGGTAAAGTTAGGTTTGTGTTGTGAGGGTTGTAAGCTAGCAGAAAAGAATGTAAACAGATGGATGATGGGAAGTGGGGGTGGGCTTACTCTTTGCCAACAGGAGGCAAACGTCTAATAAAATCCTGATGCGCTGCAGAAAAAAGTCCCAGAAAATGAATTAGCCTAAAAATTGCATAATCATAATTAAAAGACAGTTTGGGACGCTTTTAAAATAGATCAAAATATGATCAAAGAGGGACTTTAAGCATTTGTTTTTGGCATTGATACCGGGAAAGAGTTCAGTTAAAGAGTGAATACGAAATATGGCATCATTTTAATTAATACAGATAAAAAACAACAAAAATGAGAGGCATTTATCATTTCCACTAATCTGGATAGTTGGGTATGGAATTTTTTTATAAATTCATAACAGAAAACAAGGAAATGTTAAAGGGACATGGGTTTACTAAGCAGGATTCAGGAAAAATAAGTAAGAAAAAGCTCTGGTGATGCATCAAAAGACGAGGAAGAGTTAAAGATTAGTGAGCATCAGCATATGACTTCAAAATGCATGCTGACTCACAAACAGAGCAAATGAGGGACATTGGCTCATTAAACTGAAGCAGCCAGGCAGCACATTTTCCCTTTACTGACATGTCCTAATATGATTTGGGGTTGACATGTCAGCAGGAGGGGGGAGGCCAGAGGAAACAACTCTGTGTGTGTTCTCACCCGGCAGCACAAACGCAAAACAAAAGCCAATACTGACCTTGGTGATTTTATTAATAACCAGTCTCCAACTACACAGCAACACGCATGTAATACAATACATAGGATTTGAAAAGGAGCGACCAGTTACAGGGAGGATTGCCTTAAAGATATGCCAGCTTTTCAAAATAAAATGTAATAGGCTAAATGTAACTTTTGTGTGTTTAACTGTTTTCACTTACATCTGAATCAGGTCCTTTGTCGGCCCCTGGACAGGAGAAGGTGACAAATTCATGACAGCGCTTGTGGACCACAAAACAGCACACTGGGAAGAAAAAGCAGGAACAGAAAGAAAAAAAAAAACTTATTATTGCTGGCTTCCTACTAATACTAAATAGGCATTAACTGACATGCAATTGAGCAGTTTAAGTACCAAAAATCACCTTCAAATTCTAAAAGCTCTAAAAGCTTTTGATCGCTCACTGTGCACTTTTTTTGTGGCATGATACATTTGCATACAACCATGCACGATGGGGCACATCTTAGCGCCACCCCAAAACATCAACGGTGACACAGGAAACTCTGAAACCTCAAAAGCAGCAGGCTTTATGCTGAGTGATTTCAGTAGTAATACGTTTTGACAACAAACAATGAAGTAAGCACCGAAAATTAAACATATATAGCAGACAAGTAATCTTCATTTTTTTACTGTCAAAATGAAGAGACAAGCTGGTAAAGGCTAATAAGCCTCACTTGTTATTGATAACCCTAACATACAATCTGTGAATTACTGTAAATCCACATTTTATATTGACTAAATTCTACTTTGAAGGGTCTATACCACGAAAAACAAACTTCTTGAGCTTTTAAGTGTATTATACTGTTCATTCCTCAATATAAAGAACCCCAAAGCAGTATTTTGATCCATCGACGTATTTTGGAGTAATCCTCGAAAAACCACCGCTCTTAGCCGCAGCCCCTCCCATACCAACGAAATCGAGCATGTCCTCACCATGTGACGTAGACCAGTCAGAACCAATGAGAACACCTCCTACCAAGAAGAGTCTGCGCTGCAAGCCCCGCCCCCAGGGTAACACAAACATACACCCACTTTCCCCACGGGCCTAGCGGTGATCAGCAAAACGACTCATAGAAAAAATGGTTGCTCTTGATCTGCAGAGAAAACAACGGCTAGCTTTTTTTTTGCAATGTCTTTTAAGTAGAGAAAATGTTTTTTAGGCTGCGAGAGATTTCTGTTTCTTCAGCCTTCCCAAAGAAGAGCCTGCTCTTTAGAAACGGATGGAGTTCATCTTGAGGAGCGCGCGATAGACCGGCCAGCAACTTTTTGTCTATGACCGCCACTTCACAGATGACTGTTTTGTTAACCTTGGCCTGTATCAAAGTGGATTTTCCGGGAGACTGATCCTCAGAGCTGGCGCCATTTCTACAATCAAACCTGATGAAGGCGCCAGACCTGAAAGTAAATCATACAACTAAAATTACGCAGAAATTATGCAGTATAAGCATATAATGCACAAGCTAAGGCTACATTTCCACACACGCTGCGCCTCGCATTTAAAAATTCCAGATCAGACTGTGGGTCAAAAGTAGAAGACTCCCCAACATCCACATCCATCTTTTTAAAAGTTCAGCATTGTTTGTTTTCATGAGCTGACATGCACAGACACACTGCTGAGGCAGGCTCTAGGTTGACGTCATGATTTGGGTGTCACCCACAAGGAGCGAAAGGTGGTGCCTCAGAGATCGAGTCGTTTTACATCCAAGTGTGAAAAGAGTCCATAAAAATAACTCATATTTCATAAATTATTTTTCTTTCGTGCCAAAAGTAATATGTGATCATATTAAATGATGTTGTTTACTAGAAAAGGTTTAAGAAAAACACGGTATAGGCCCTTTAAATACAAAAAGAAACTGAAGCCCAACATTTCATGCCTAATATAAGTAACATACATGTGTAATCCATATACTGTGCAATGGTGAAGAAAACAGTAAAATTGTGAACTATTTAGTCAACAAAGTAAGGAATTTACAAGCAGCTATTTGGTAATTGGACGGTCTGTGTGCCATCTATCCAAAACTGTGTTGGACTCATTTGACAGCAGCAGGAGAAAAAAATGCAGTGAAGTCTTTTCTTTAGTGAACTAAATAAAACACAATAAACATTCTATGTTTCAATTAGATTGTAATGGTGCTTTAGAAATAAAATTTTTAAAAAGTGGAAAAAAATCAAAATACTCCTTGACATTTGTGTTGCACTGCAGTAAAGAGAAAGTTCCTGCATGACCAAAAATGAATAAAACTCCAAGAGGTTTGTGATTCATGGCGGAGAAGCGTGAGAAAATGTGTCAGTGTGTAACCAAGGCAACAATGACAGTGAATGATAAAAAACTTTCCTTTCAAACTCTGGTTTATCAGTCAGTTATCAAAAAACTTTCTTTTTTTTATGCTTATTTTTTGCATTGTTGGACCATACTGCAAAAAAGTAACCCAACTCATGCTAAAAGCATTCATAAAATCCTTTTATGCTTTTTTTAGGCGACAACAGAATAGAAAGTAAAAAAGATGAGTTGATAAAACTTTGGTTTAAACAGCGGTTTTGAAGATGAAATATAAAAATATTAAAAATTAACTTAAAAACAGACAGCCCTTTATTTCTGTATTTTCTAAAACAACACACTGGCTACATGGATGGCAGTCAAACCGTCTCAAATATATCAAGTGTTTTAAACCAGCATGAGACTCTTACAGACCAGTATCAGTTTCACAGATGCTCAGAAGACCTGAACTTTCTGATGCTCACAACACGTGGATGGATATCACAGCGACTCAGACACAACCCAACAAAAGGCAGCAAGACTGTAGAAACAGCAGCAAATACTTCAGAGCATTTGGGTGAGACTTGGAGGCCCCTACTTGCTTTTTCATTTGACATTTAAGCTGCTCCCTTCCTCTTCATATGTCAGTCCAGAATTACATGTTATGGATAGGAATCTGTCACTGTGTAATGCTCATAGTTACGTGCAAACTGTAACTGCTCAAAGTCTGGATGAGTTTCTTTTGAGAAAATTCTACTGCGTTGTAAATGTAGCACAGGTCTAAATATGCCGTTTATGATTCATGAGCATGTGCAAATGAAAGAAAAAAAAAAGTTTTTTTTAAATAATTGGTTGGCATGTTGTTGCAGGATGGGGTTTTTTTTGTGTGTGAAACGTGAGATCGGCATAAAATAAAGCCTCTCCGTTTCTCATGTTAGAGTTTTTAAATATATGCTTTTTAGTTTTTTGTGATATTTTAAAGACCAAATGCTTTGCCTCTCAAATGATGGGAGTTAAAATAGAAAGGCAAAAAATAGTCAAAGTGAGACGCCTTTAAAAAACCCACAAAAAAAAATAACAGTAAGATGTTTATTCCCCCTACAAGTTACAAAGACTGTGCACCACTGTAAAACCAGCATCTGTCAGCTTCTTGAGACTGAAAGTAACTAAAACTAGACCTCCATTGGAAATGAAAAGTACAGACGAGTGAAGCACATGACAGCAACATGATTGTGGTTTAGCCTCGTTCTGACTTAACACGTTGCAAAGTACTGATTTACACCGTTTCCACTTCACAGTGACTGACAATCTCAAGTAAAAATGGAATTAAAAATCCAACAGGTTCCCATTTCTGCATGTCATGACAATGTTTCTGTGCTGCTAAAAAAAAAGACAATGCCCAAATGCACACCATGTGATATTACTCTACTTTAATCTTAATTATTCACATTGTCATTACACTTTCATGAGGCACCAGGGCAACTGCAGGCACTTTCCACCAGCTTTCATGAAGTAAGGTAACCGTGAGCTCATGTTTGTGTTTATGTGTATGCTCATTTATGCAGGACTGAGATAGGGTCAGTCAGGTTGGCCATATTTTATGTCAAACGGGTAACGCAGACATGGCAGCAGCTTTGAGTGGAGATGTCTGAATTCTGAGCTTAGTCATAAACAATGCAAGTGAGGCTAGAGGCTGAGAAGAGGCTCACTGGAAGAGGAAAAAAGAGAAAAGAAAGGCGAGAGATTAAATTAGATCAGGCTAAGAAAAGGAGTGAAGTCTCCCACTGTTCCTCGCAAAGGCTGAAGAACAGGAAGAGGACGAAGGGTTTGGGCACACAGGCATCTTTAGAAACTAGGAGTGTAACGATTCATTTTAACAAATATTCAATTTATATCATAATTTGTGGTTAACAATACAATTAATAATCGATATTGGGTCCTTTTGAATGAACCAATTCGAGCCAATTCACTGAGCTAAAATTGATCCAGGACATCATTTAGCCAAAAATTCAACCAGTGTGACTCAGAGATACCTGGGTGCTGAACAGTGCAGATGAAGTTTACTAAATTCATTGTATTTCTTGCAACATGATCAAGTTTAAATTAAATATGTGTACAGACAAACAAGAATTAATGGCAAATCCATTCAAATTTTAGTTTGATAAAGTTCAGTCCATTGTTGTTTTTCCACATCAAAATAATACAAATGGAACATTCTACCACACTGTATGGTCACATGTCTTTGTAAAATTCAAAATGTTTCCACACATTGGACTGTAATGATGGTTGATCTTTTTTGCTGCATCACGTGTGTGTTGTCCACTGTGATGGCACTTGGTCATCATACGTTACAATAAAATAAACCTACTGTACCTCAATCCAAATGGTATTTTCCAAGATTGACTATAATGGATTTATTTAATTTGAAACAAAAATGGGACTGGTCATTTTGGTTAACAACTTGCCTCAGACAGATTAATCTGGTTGGATCGTAGGCATATAAACTGATCCATCAGTTACAGTATATCTTCCAATAGTGGCCAATCTCTAATAGACGCCTGTCTCAAATAAACGCTGGGTCTAACAGGTGTTTGTTACTTTAGAGACTGGTCTCTAATAGTGGCCGAGCTCCTTTAAGTTTTAAGCTTTGATACAGAGAATGATGATGCTTCCAATAGAAAAGAAATGTTCACAGCCAGTGCTAATCAGAACACAATACAATGTTCTCATCATGTCAATAAATCCTGAAATGTCGTCGTTCGGAGTAAAGTCAGCCCATCTGTCATTCACAAAGCGCAGACAAAGCTTGTGCCGCAACAGAAATTAGAGCACCCAGCACAAGAATCCCTCTTTGCTAATCATTTCTGCGTAGCATTTGGGTGTTACAGCAGCGGGGCATGAGGCGATTTTTAACAGGATTTTACAGAACTGGAGGATTAAAGCTGATGGTCTGTGTTGATTTGGAGACAGCAATGCTGTTACACAGTGATGCTATCATGCTACAATACTATGCTAATGAGCTGTTCCGTGTGTCACCTATATGTAAACACAGACCGGTTTAAAGTTGGATAATGTTGTCATTTCAAGACTTGGCAGATTGAACTGTATTTTATAAATATTTGTACTTTGTACAAATTTGCACAAAAATCCCCCCCCCATCCTTAAAGTCAGTGACACACTGACTTTAAGGATGGGGGGGGGGGCTTTGCAAGCTTGGGAATACATCAGTGGACTGAGAGTCTTGATAGAAACAGAACTGGGCATGCGTGCGCACGTACGTGTGTGCGTGAAAGTGAGAAAGACCGGAGCACAGCTGGCTATGTGGCAAAGTGAGGGGGTGGAAATTCATTTCTGCTTCTGAGGCATGTCAGAAAGAGAGGTGGAGCGGCACAAAACGCTGAGGAACACATGTTGAACTCGAAAGCCTTTTTGCTCATACATGTGCTCCCGCACTCTCACACTATGGCATACAGGCCCGGTGACCTGGTGAGGGGGTCTTTGCTCTGTTGCCTAGCAACCAGGAAGAGCCTTAAAACCCCCAGTTCTGTCTGACTGACAGCACTAAGAAAAAAAAAGGAAAAATCAGATTGGACCCAAAATAACAAGAATCAGATAACAAACAACAGTTTTCAACAGGAGTGATGGGACATTCTTCCATCTTGGATAATTATCAGCCCACACATCACAGATGGAGAAACTCATCATCATCATTCAGGGCTCAACATGCCCGAATAACTAGAAATACAACTTCCACAGAGTGTTCATGTGACAGCATTCACCTTCTGTGATTTTAGAGCTTGGACAGCTTAGGAATATAAACAGCATTAAAAAGAGAGATTTAGTGTTTTAGCAAAACAAAAATCAACTTGATCTCCAAGTCCCACTTAAAGTCTCAGTCTAGCAAAATGTTTTTCTATTGTAAATACTTTCCCAGGAAAATTAAGACGGATCCACTCGTCTGCAAGTGGAGGATTTAAAATTGGACCGGAGCAGGGAAACACAAACCCGAGCTTTTTCAAACGGCAGGTTTTTATCTGCTCTTGATCCATTATGATTTGAATAAGGAAATATTCAGAAACTGTTTCAATCCTAAATTTTTTTTTACCATTATCATGAGACAAATACTACAAAAACATGTTAAAAATATAGAAAAGACCATTTTCGTTGGAATGGGTCATTAAACAGATTAAAAAATGACTATAAGTTGTGTATTCGAGATTGCTTCTGAACAAGCACAACTAAGAACAATTGTTTTAAAGTGTACCTGGCAGATCCAGCTGTTTGGAGGATTTTTGGGCTCAACTAAACCCTCTCATGCTCCTCCCTGCTCCAGCTGCTAAGTGCCACGGGTCTGCATCAAACAGAACAACAGCTCTGCTAATCCAATGGACTAAAAGCGTCAGCTGCTCAGTTTTACACGTTTTGGAATAACTTTATACTTCAAGAAAGCCATGACTCATTTGTTATGCACTGGCCATCCAGTGAATTACAGCTCGTCACACAGAAAAATGAACAGATTTTATACCAAACATTGTATCCCTGAAATTGTGTCTATGATTACGCTAAGATAGGGTTGCAACGGTATGTAGCTGAAATCAATCAAACCTCATCAAAGCAAGTCTCATTAGAGATACTAGTAGCCCATTTCCTACAGGAAATTTAGCACAGTAGTGTAATAAAAACACAAGGAAGAGGAAAGAGAAGAAGAAAAAGCAGCAGGGAGAGGCAAATAAACAGAGCACAACTGTTTCTAGAAAACGGCAACCTTTTAGAAAAAAACAACACAAAACTACTGAAGAATCTCACATTTAAAGCTAAATGACTAAAAACATAAAATACTTAAGGACACTCCAATGAAAATTGTGTTTTTGGTGTTTTTAACATGTTCTTGTAACATTTTTCTGATGATGGAGGACATACATACAAATAATTTAAGATAAAAACTGTGTTTATATGTATTTCTTTATTCAAAACATGATCGATCAAAAGCAGATGATATCAAATTAGAGTAGCTTTTTCAAACCACAGGTTTGAAATCCATAGGCTTATGATTTTTTTCTTATTTTCATCAAGACCATAATAAAAAGATCCCCCAGTTTTATTTTTATTTTTTCCCTCTCAGGTTAATGCTCAAACTGGGCCACAGATAGACAAAAGCACCATTTAAAACAGCTGTCAGGTGCAGCTCCACTGCAGGAGTGCAGCACGCTGCACCGAGAGAGACTCTGATGGATCTGGTGAACCCAGACACTGCGACGTGCTTCCCGGTGCCTCTGTAGAGCTCTCCAAAACATTTAAACCCAAGCTACTCACTCAACATCATCCATGTTTTCCGTGATGTGGTCAACAAATTAAGTTCTTCAGAGGTTGCTCCGCGGCCAAGGTGTCAAGGCGTTGAGCAGTAAATTTGACGTGCATCAAAAAGAGAAACGGCAGGAGCGAATTTGATGCCTCGGCCGCATCTGGTGCGAATGCACCATTAAAAGCCTTGAATTTGAAAATGAGGCCTTAAAAAGCACTTAAAAAGTCTTTTTATACGTTGATCTTAAAAATTGTGATGTTCAAAGCTTTTTCCGTATGACTTTTCTGGTCTAAAGTTTTATCTTTTAACTGAATTATGTAAGTAAAGAGCGTTATGCACCATCACGCTGGATGCCAACCCCTGATTTAAAAAAAAAAAAGAAAAATAAAAGAAGAAAAAAAAGAAGATGAAGAAGAAGGGGTGCCTCCCACTTCAGCCTTACGACACAACGCAAGTACAAGAAGGTGAGAAGCTAAGATGTGGCCAGTGCTTAAAGTAAGTCGGTACGGTCCGATATCGGGATAAGATCTGGCAGAGGTACACACGGCTGTGTGTTTGGTCTTTGCTGCTTTAACACTTATACAAAAGTTTAGATCTTACTTAATTGAAGTTTAGATTGTACTGGTTTCATGTGCGCACGAGAAAGTAACTGGTGCCTTAGTGCATGAGTTCCTTTCTTGTGCACAAAAGAAAAAGAAACAAGTACTATTTTATTTTATTTTATTTTAACGTCTTTGTCCATTTAGGAGCTCCGTATGTTTGTCTGTTCAACAAACTAATTTTCAACAGAGCCCAAATAAAAATTAAAATGTGCAGAATATTCCGTAACATTGATGCAAACTAAAGAAAGAAATTCAATGAAACAAATAGTAAAATTTAAAGGATAAATATGTCTTTTTTTAACTTGAAGCTAAAAGCTAAGCTAAAAATGTAAAAGATTCAGCTTTGCAATTGATGTCATTAAGATAAAATGAAAAGCTTCTTGTCTTTTGCTTCCCACCAAAACACTAACAAAAGATGTTTCCCAAAATGACAGAGACTGAATTAAAAAATTCTACACAAAAACTTGAAACATTTTTTCTAATATCAAAACTAAGCTAATTTTGCTGCTATTGTTCGCTTTAACAATTGATACTCTAAGCAGAAGCAACAACACAGCTGCAGATTTGTGGTCCCCAACCTGTTTCATGCCACTGACTGGCTTCATGTCAGACAATATTTTCAAAGAACAGTCTGTATGTGGCTAAAATGGGCATCCAATTTTTCATTTTTTAGCTTCCAGTTCCCCCTAAACTTTTGAGTTTAAGCTTACCTTCATTCTCTTTAAAAAAAAAAAAAAAAAAAAAAAAAAAACCTACAGTTAGGTGAATGGATAGCTCAAGTACAAAATAAACATAAATGGTAAATGGCGTATACTTGTATTGCGTTTTTCTACCTTCCTTGAAGGCACAAAGCGTTTTACAGTCATAGTCCCATTCACACACACACACACACACTGATGGTGGCTATGCTGCCGAACACTGACGCCAACCCTCCACCAGAGGCAATGCGGGGTTCAGTGTCTTGCACAAGGACACTTCGACACATGGGCAGGCATGGCGAGAAATGAACCTGCAATCTTCAGATCAGAGGTCGATCGCCATAACCGCTGCACCACGACTGCCATAAATCCACAGTTTGAAAAACTTTGTTAGCAGTGTCTTCATAACATTAAACAGCCAGTTGCTGAATATTCTGTATTATTGTTATGGTGTGTTAGAACAACTGGTTGCAATAAACTCCGGGTTTTTGTCCGTTAAAACGCAGATTTCTTTTTTTCTTTGAAGTTGAATGCTCTTCTGTTTTCTCACTGAATCTTTTCTGCAAATACAAAAATTAACAAATATGTTTGTTTTTTGCTAGCTTGGGGGCTTTAATTTAGCAGTCGGGGCAGCCACTTAAAGAAAGTAGCAGATGTATTTACAACACGTGACCGCGCTAATTGCGTGCGTCAAGAATGAGTTACACATAGTGGGGAGAATCCAGTAGTTTTCCAAAATAAAGCTTCCTTCAGAACCAAGACTGTAAAGACTTTTTTTCTCTACAACCCAGTAACAACTATCCCACGGACAAGTACTGGTCCACGGCTCAGGGGGATTGGGGACCACCTCGCTAGATAACATACTTTTCCATTGGAGATCATGTTTACATGCAGAAATACATTTAAGATGAACATCAACCCTTCTTTTAATTTGTCTTTGAAGTTTGTGTAGTAAGTAGGGCTGTCAATCGATTAAAAAAAATAATCATCTTAATCACACTTTTGGATTGTGATCATGAATGATCACAATGTTTTATGAGTTAAATTTTATTCGGCAATATGCAGCTTTTGAGTAAAAACAGGCCAGAGAGAAAATGTTTTCCTTAATTTCTAATGTTTGAAATGTTTACATTTATAAAGTGTTAACTCGGAGCTTTAATTTGTGTGCACAAATCACATCAACAGTAAGATAAGGAAACTATAAAGAACTGTAAAGACTTTTATTTCTGCAGTAGGCCTATTACTCCAAGAAAACAATGATGCTGATATACAGCCAAAATAAACAAATATCGTGTTTCTGCACTTTAAACGGTCCAGGTGAATACTCTATTCTGATTGGCTGCAGGGGGTTCCGGAAGAAGTTCCGGTCAGAATGTTCCATATGCGCAGACATCTTCAAAAGAAACTTTTCTTTATGATCAGGACAAAAATAAGCAGTAAGAGGTGAACTTTCTCTCTGAACTGATGCTTTGTTGAACCTATCGTGACGATCAGCACAGATATCGCTTTTCCTTTACCGCGGCAATTCAAGGTCGCTGCCAGATCAGCAACGCATTGACTTGTTACCATGACAACAGGCCGCATTACATATCACATAGTCTGCTTTTCGTGAAAAAAAGATCTTACCTAAAAAATAACAAGAATAAGGAACTAAAAATTGATGAAAATTTTATTTTTTTTGTAAGTGCCCGTGTTATAAGCGGGATAGTGCCAGACGAAGTGTGATTTTTCAAAAATTGACACACGCCGCGGAAGCCTGAACTGGTGGAAGATGGTTGCTTTGCGGACTGTAATTAATTTTCATTATTAAATATTAATGCGCTAATGTTTGTGCGTTAACGTTGAAGGCCCTAGTAGTAAGCTAAATCTTTTGTTTTTAGATTTGTTTTTTTTTTAGCATATAGGCAAAGCAGTGCCCAACACCTGAACATTTTAAATTTCAATATTTTAAATATTACGTTTAAATAACCACACATTGAAGTATATGATACACAGATAAAGAAGCTGTTGAAGTGTTTGAATCCCAGGATATTTTTAGACATTAATTAACCCTTAATGTAAACCTCCAATTATGCAGGCCAGAACACAGGTAAAGCAATGGTAATGCTAAAAAACTTGATCTGTTTCTTTAGTGTTTGCTCACAAACACAAGGAGTTTGTTGGCTCATGCAGGCTCTCTTCTAACGACCCACAGTCTGCAAAAACACCATCCACAGCACTCAGATGCTGGGTCCCAAATTTATCACTGTGAACATTTCAAGTGAAGAGAATTTTATGGTTTAAAGAAGGACCACTTTGACCTTTCTTTTCCCTCCACTAACACTCCACATAATAGCACACAAAAAAGGGTAGCAGAAACGTCCAAAAAGGACAGCCAGGCCTCTGACGTTTATTATAAGAGGGAAGCAGGAGGAGGATCTTTCCCTTCGACCAGCGGGGATGGCTGCCCTCCAGGCCATGACATTTGTTTTCTTGAGATTCTTTCTGGCCATAACTGTGACCACAAGAACCACTTAAAGAGCACTGGAAATGCTCACAAGATCTCAACACGTGTCACCACCTCATGTGTATAGCGACAAAAAGCCATGATTGTAAAATACTCAAGTATTTTAAATATTTGGAGCCAGCTTCTCTCATTTTCAGTGTTTTTAAACATCAGTTGCAGAGACTGAGTTTCTTTTGAACTGACTCAACTTTCAGCTGGACTAGCTTTGTTTGTCTTTTGTTCCACCATCAATGTCATCGCACATGTAAAAATAAGCCACAGGAGGACAACTAAAACATTCGGCTCAACAAATTAAAAACAGCAAGGCCCAAATAAACCTGTTCTTTAATAACGAGGAGCAAACATTATCAAGGAAGGTGGAATTTCAGGCTACTGTTTTGTTGCTGTTTTAATAGGATTTGCAGGCTCCAGGTTTCAGAAAAACGAATGAATTATTCTTTAATGTACTTTCATGTACTCTAAAACCTTGCTATACTAAAATCAGTGTTGTATTGTATTTTTTATAGGCACATTCTCAATCTTCTATTTTTATGTTGTATGAATAACATTTTTTAACGTCATTGGTCCAAGGAAAATAGGTAAAAGGGCGGGATGTTAGTTTCTGTCCCTATCTCCAGATAAGCCTCCTAACAGACTTCCTTACTCGAGGCAAAAGCCATTAAAAACACATAAACTCCAAGATGGAACCAGAACAAGGACTAATGCAAGGACATTTAATTGGGTGAGTACCTGTCAGGAGGACTGCAGGGCCTAAGCTGTACATGTGCAACTTTGGGCAACTGTCTCTACAATGATATTAGTCTCTCTCTCTCTGCCAGAGCTCCAAAATACAAACTCAGATCTCAAAGACAGCAGCTAAAAAGACTGCAGTTCACATGCAGCCAGTGCGATGTCCTTTCTGATATGATGCTGGGGGATAAAGCCAAAACCTCCACAACTCATCTCCAAGTAGCAGATGCCATTCAACATTCTTTGTACAGTCAGATCACTGCATTACTGATGTGGTGCTGGTGCAGATGTGGTGACAAAAGACTATTTATGGACAGGCAGTAGCTATATGCCCTTAGCAATATAAGGTTTGAACAAAGCTATCAGTTCCATCAGCCAGAGTCAAGCATTACACTACCAACTATGCAAAACCGTCTAAACATGACAACAAATTCCTCTGCTGTCACCAGGCCTCGGCTGTATGAGTGAACGCCTTTAGAGGCATGCCCCTTCACACCTGACTCTCAACTTTATACCTGCTTTCTCATCTTTCTAAATACCCGATTGATCTACAGTGAGCTATCTTAGCAGCCAACAGGTGAAAGACAGGGCACCTCTTCCAAAGACAAAACAAATGACCCGTCGTGCCAGTTAAGATCTAAATAATGATGTTAGCTGTAATTAATTTCAGTTAAGCTGCGTCTATTTAAAGGTCCTGATACCTTACCTGTCATTTCTTACTGTAAAGCTGAATTAATGGTGCATGCACTGACAGACTTTAGACCTAAGTCAGTCACTTCACACAGATTAAAATTTAAAATCTCTTTTCAACAGGAAACAATTGTTGGTTCATCTGCTTGTTGTCTGTTCAGTCTGAAGGCACAAACATGTGAACTAGAATTCAAAAGAAAAATACACTAACTGTATTTCTGAATACCTGCTGAGCAGGTATCCAAGCACGCCCACAAACACAGAGCAGACGCCCTTGTCACATACTAGGCTGTGTTCTCAAACACATTTTGGGTTTCTCTTAAGAAAACAAGTCTGCACAGGATGGCTAACATTCCTCAGAATCGAAAGGAACAATGCACCTCGCATTTCACCTGATGACAAAGACAAAATCAGAACGCAAAGGAGAACATCTCAAAACATGAAGTTTTTTTTTGCGTTGATGTACAGATTTTTTTAGTCAGCTGTTTTCACGGTAAGGTAAAAGTACCAGGCGGAAGAGCAATCACTAAAAGCTGAAATGACACAGCAGGGAAGTTTTCTGGCTATATACATTATTTTTAGAAATCTAGGACTCCCACATGCCATGACTAGAAGAAAAACAAATATGGAAGTTGGCATTCAAGGAAATTTGCAGCTATTTCTAAGAACAAGTGAACATTTATTTACCCTTACAACAAGAAAATATGAAAAAATGTCCTTCTAATCACACAAAACCTAATGTGAATAAAGAAGATCCAAACAAAAAAGTTTCTTCATTTATGGACTTTTTTCCAAATACTTTAATAGGTTTTCCTTTGAAAGAATTGTGAGTTTATTCAAATATTGTATAAAAATTTTGTTTCTAATAAAACAGAAACAATATTGACAGAAGAGTAGTGACTCAGTTTTTTTAAGTCAAGAGGATACTGCTGGGCTTTCTCCATCTTAATCCAAAAGCTAAATTTTGAACAGCGCTAAAAATACAAAGCAACTTAACTGTGAAGCTAAATCAAAAATAAAGTCACAAAATGATTCATAAAGCTGCTGATTTTGTGGCCAAAGAGCTCCAAATCTATATTTGCGTGTATGCCAGGACAAAAAGTGTGTTAGGAGTTACATGAAATGGGTTTGCATGACAGAGCAGCTCCATGCACAGTGGTGTGGTAAACTCCAGTTACAAGGAAAGGGCACAGCAGTCTCAAAAACCAACAGCATTGTGAAGCAGTGAACACATTCAGAGTGATTAGATGGTGAATCACCAAATCTGTCCGGGTTTGACAGATGACTGTCAAGTGGTGGAATGATGGTATGGATTTTTTTTAACTTTAGAGCAAACTTAACACTTAAACATGAGTTGCTTCATAGTTCATCAAGTTTAAGAAATGAGCTTCATAAAGACAGGGTTGGATGATTTTAATCCCATCAAACACCTAACAGGATAAAATAACCAGACTGTCAGTTCATCACTGTCTAAAGAGGATTGGATTATTTACTTTTAGGAAGTAAACTGATCCTAAAAGTAGAAATGTGACAAACTAAAAGCACTTTTCAATAAGAACAAGCAAGTGAACTTTTGCTCCTTAAGCTGTACCTAAAGATCTTAAACTATTTTAGTTCAGTTATTCCTTCAGATATAACAATAATCTACCTTTATGTGTAAGTGATGGTTATTTTCTTTACATCTCATCCATCGCAGAGCAACAGCCTTGATCAGATCCTGCACTTCCTACAGCACCCGAACCAATAAATCTTTAAATTCTAACAAATCAGACAAAAACAGAAGGAACCTGAAGAAGACACATCTCAATTGTGTCTACGTGGGTAATGAACCGCTCACAACTCTGCTCATAAATCCAGATTAACTCAGAACCGAGCTGGTGATTGCCACTATCTTTAATTTGCAAACAAAACACTGATTTCCATAGCATGATTTTGTCATGTCGTGCCTACAGTGTGGTTTGTCAAGCTGCCGCTCTGGAACCTATCCAATATCCTGTTACCTTGTACATTTGTGAAAGGCAAGTCTGTACAATATCCAGGCTGCATTCTGCAGGGTTTTTGTGTGAATCTGCTGCCTTTAAATTGTTCCCTTGGAAATCTGACTGATTGATTTGAATAAATTCTCAATCTGCATGTTCACTGGCTGTTCACTGCATGTTCACTGGCTGCGTGTTATTTTATTTAGGATCATTTCTACCTGTTTAAAGGCTGATCTGTATTCAGTTAACTAGCGGAAACTTGCCAGGAAACCCGATCTGTCCCTTCACTGCATGTGCATACCGTCTGTGTTTTCAGGCTCACTATAGTCCAGAGAGCTTTGCACAGCTACTCATACACAGTGTTAAGGTTTTTTTTCTGCTCTAAATGCATTTCCTGTACCACCCAAAGAGTTGACTAAAACCTGCAGCCTGCAGAGACGAGAGGGCTTCAGCTTTTTCCATCTCTTCAACTTACACAATTACGGAATTTTTGTTTCAGTATCAGTAAAATGGAAACCACAGCTCTTCCCGTGGTGATCCCGGTCACATGGCCGGGACCAGATGAGTCCGGGGGGGGGGGGGGTGTCTGAGATGGACCACGGCAGAAGAGGAAGTGATAACTTGGGAGTAGAACATTGCAGGAGGTGCGTGTGCTTTTAACACGTCCCCGTGTTGCACAAAGGTTTGAAACCACGTTGTTCAAAGACCCTTGTCTAGACAAAACCACCCGCCAAGGCAGAGCAACACACACTCACACATTACCACCCACCTCCACACAAACCCACCATTTTACAGCTCCAATCAAGATGTCAGGATGAACATTAGAGGAGAAAACAGCTCCAGAAACCAAACTCCCCCTTTACAGTCCCTCCTTCCCCACACATCTGTGGTTTCAGATCTGTGCTGGCTTTTGCTTCTGGTACATCTGTCTCCTGGTCCTCTAAGAAGTGCTGCCACTCTCATTAGTCAGTGTTAGTAAGAGCCTGCTTGGCTTTGACAACTGCCTGCCAACAAACACACCAGCAAGACAGGAGAGCCAACAGGTCAGTGTGCTGCCCTGCATCCCAGAGAAGGAGGTGCACACCAACACAGCCATATGCACTGCAGGAATTTGTGAATGAGCCACTGTTCTTACCTTGGCACTGGAATCCCTGCTTTCCAAAGCCCCTGCGGAAAGAAGACAGAAATTTGAGGAACTTAGCCCCCCCCAAAAAATGCAGCTGCAACAGCAGGGCCTCCTGTTTGATAGCAGTTTCAGAGGTAAGAATCAGGGTCGATGCGGTAAACAACGGCGGCTCCTCTGCAGCTGCAGACAGGCCCTCGGTGCTGTCGCATAGACGACCGGGGAGAATGGCGCATTAATGACACCGGAGGGGAGTGTGCGGGCAGGCCAGCAGCAAGTGGATCACCTGTGTCCTTCCACTCACCAGATGAAGTCCGTGCAGTGGCTGCAGAAGGTGGGCTGCTTGAAGAAGCGCGCGATGAACTTATGGTTCTTCACCTCGTGCACGTTTTTTTGGCGGAGGGCTCCCTGGCGGGCGAAGCCGCGCGCGCCCCCTGATCCCTCTTCGTCGATGTAAGGGTCAGCCATCTTAACGAGGAAACGGTCCGAGAGAGGTAGTGAGGGTGAGGAGAACCGAGACTGGGAGGAAGAGACGAAGGCGGCGGAGGACGAGCGCTGCGGGTGCCGCCTCCTCTTCTCCCTCCTCCTCCTCCTCCCGTTCTCCGCCCCGCTGGCTGTCCTGGTGCGGTTCGGGCTGCAGGTGTTTCTGGCGGTCCAGCTCGCGCTGAAGCTGCTTCTTCTTCCGGCGGGTCCACGCGCAGAGCGTCTGCTTCCCAATTCTCAGCAGTGTAGCTAACTCTCTCAACAACGCGCGCGCGCACCTACAAAAACACTACTATGCTAATCTTTACTGTAGATGCGCGCGCAGTCTCTAAGGGTATGAGGCGCGAAGCCGTCGTTAGTCCCTCCACCTCAGCAATTAAGCAGAGCTTCAAAGACCTCCACCTTCACAGTGCAATGAAAAATGTTGAGTACAATGTGTACTAAAAATGTCCTTCACGTGACCAGAGGCAGAAAAAGTCACTCGGGATTGTTGAAAAAAGTACTTGTAAGAGTACTCTGCCGGTTACTTTTACTTTAAACGCTTGATTTCTGCTGATATCTGGCAATTTATCTTAGCTTTGACTACTACAACCAAAGTCAATTGGGGCGTTACGATTTGTTTTAACAACGATTCAATTCTTATGATTATTTGTAGTTGACGATACGATTCATGCCTCGTGAAAAGACGTGATTGTATGCTCACGTGTCCTTGCAAAATTCAAAGTGTTTGCACAGACTGGACTGTAATGATGGATTGATCATTTTTGCTGTATCACATGTCTATTGTCCATTGCTGTCCACTCGTTTTTATGGTACAGTAAAATTAATCTACTGTGCCCCAATCCAAACGGCATTTTCCAATATCTATATATGTGATTTATTTCACTTTGAAATGATTTTATGATGGTATAGGTCGAACCGACGAACCACAGACAGATTGATCTGGTTGGATTAATATTAATTGATTCATCAATTAAGTTGATTAATCGTTACACCCTTAATAGTCAATGCAACAAACATCAACATGTTTGGGCTAGAAGTATTAAAGTTTCAGAGATATTTAAAAGATAAAGCAGCAGCAGTAGCAGGGTGCAAAATTATTTACTCCAAAATAGAAGATAAAGAGAAATGATTTGGTAAATAATAGAGATTTTGTGTTTTTATCGTTTGATTACACTTTTTTTTCAAAATCAATAAATGTCAGCATTTTGTAAACTTTTTTTTTCACATATTTTAGAAGTTTTACTCTGTAAAATAGTTTCTCAGTACAAGAGTATGTCATTCACTTGTTAGCTGCATTTTTCTTATTATTACGCTGAGGGTTATTTTAATGAATACTTTGTACTTCTACACAAGCAATATCATTTTGAAGTAATATCACTGTCATATTCTGCCCACCTCTCCTTTTATGTTGTTTTATTTGTGTTCATGTTAATAGAGAAAGCTGTTAAGAACTATTTTGTACAAAAACTAACTTAAAAACATTTCAGACAAAGTTGTTTAAAACTTACTTTCAAATATGTACTTCTTTGAATTCTTTTAAATGGAGTAACAAAAAACAGCACAAAGCAGCTACATTTGTGAAAAATACAAAGTACAAAAGAGGAAACTTAAAGGGGACTGGTATCTGCAAGTGTTGTTTCTAATGTTGGTTTGCGCTAAAATGATTCTACTTTTAGAAGCATTTTGACGTTTAATAAAACCATAAATCAAGTGTCATAAAAGCGCTTGAAGAGTGTTAACTCCTGCACCAACAAACATTTCTGTAGCTCTGTACCATCATGGTTGTTTTAATAAAACCCTGAAGGCATCTTGTAGCCACCTACAGGTTTTCTATGCTCACTGCTTTATACTTAGAACACAGATGTTCAATGTAAAGAGGAGTACTGTGGGTCTTGAAAAAAAAAAGAATCTTTGTGGCAATGGAACATGAATGAAACCAGCGTGCAAAAATAGTATCCTGAGCAAACAACTGCGCTGTCTGTGGATGTCATCATCATCATCAGTCCATTTGTTGCAAAACACATGAGCAAGATATTTAACTTTCTGACAGACAGGAAGCTCGTTATTACTTTCATTACTTTTACCTGTCTTAAGTTATTTTTTTCTAAAGACTGAGGTTTTTTTTTTCATTGACAGAAGTTTACCAACAATTTTAGCTTTGACTTTTTGTCAATAAAGAAAGTGCAAGCTAAGAAGCAGACACTTCGCTATGTACTCAAAGCACTTTGTCAAAAAAAAAAACTTGATAAAAAAACTAATTATTTTTAAATGTGACTGTAACCTGGATGAAAGGGAGATACAAAGTTTATGCTTCCTTTGAATGGAAGGGGGAGCAAATGCACAACTGGACTCATGAAGGAAGAGCAAGACTTGAACTTCTCCAGCTGCACAAACAAAAGTTTTCTATTAAAAATGAGCCTTGACTCATGCTATGACAATAAATGCCCACACAATGCTCCAAGTGAGATTAAAAGCCACTGTGAGCTGTGAAAAGACTCAAAACTGGATTAAAAACCTCAAGTGGACTGTTCGCCTGTCTAAAATCCTTAATTAGCACTTAAAGTATTTCTCCAGAGTCTCCAGAAATAGATAAAACAGAATGCTCCACACCTGCTTTGGTTATAGATCTGTGGTTTCACTGTGTCACGTTTACAGGTGTTTTTTTTAGAACAGGCTGATTTTGAAGCAGCAGTTAAAAACAGAAACAACAGATGAGCCCAGATTAGAAACACAAAGGTAAGGTCGCTGGCTCAAACGGACAAAAGGCAGCAAGGAGCAGAGACTGAAGGAACCACAGCTTGAGAGATAAAGAAACCAAGATGATAGTCTGGCCACCGTGATACTTGGTTTCCACCATCTGGAACTGCGTTCTCCAGCCTTAGTAAAACCTGCTGTATCATAGACCGCTCTTTACAAGATCCCCACCCCTTTGCTGAGCATCTTTTCTTCGTCTGTTCTCTTTTTTTTGTCTATGTTGTGATTTTTGTTACCAAACTTTGTTTTTTATTTTGTTCTTGGTGTTCCAGTGTTTCTCCTGAACTCTGGGACCCCAAGTGGTCACAGCAGATGAGCCTGATTCTGCTGAAGCTTGTTTCCTGTTCTTCCATAATCAGGAGTTTGTCTCTCCATTGTCAGCTTACTGCTTTTGATTATACCTGTAAAGGCTTTGGCTCACAGTCAGTCAGCATTACTTGGTTTTATTGGAATGATCCAGACTCACTTGGATTCTATCAATCGTCAATGATTTTCTCAGAAATTAGTTTGATAATTCCGTGTGAATATTTGTTTGTTTTCGTGTACTGTCCAATTTATGCTTGAAATCAACCAATCATCAATTTTACTTTTGCTTGATCTAATGGTTCTTTGTGTAAAACATTAAAGCTCTCTCTGCCACAAATTGGTGCTTTTTGAAACTGAGTTAAAGCTGAATTTAGCATTTCCAGAATCTGGGATAGTGAGGACTGAATGAATTTGAATGACAGTTCTGTGAACCATAACCTCAGTGTATGCTTGTGGTATCAGGTTGCACTTGCCGGTCGTGGAAGTGTAATCACTAGAAGTAAGGTGGCTGATTTGGATGGGAGACCATGTAACCAGGCTGGTGACCAATATGAGGGGGAGGTAGCTAGCTGTTGTGGCGGTGGAGGTTTCTTTTACTTAAAATCCAACTCCGGTCATCTTTTGTTAATGATTTTGCCATTTTTAGCCAAAATTTCAAAAAAATTTTTTGTTTTCTAGAACAGTTTCTGTAGAGCAGCAATAGTTCATCAAAAATTCTCCTCTGAGTTTCGAGTGGGACCATTGGGGCGGTAAGCCTTACTTCATTTCCCATCATCCCTTTGTTTAATCTCTCTCCTGCTAGCTTACAGCCCCTCAAAACCCCAAGCTAACATTACTACTGCAAAGCAAAAATGGTGAGCAATATTGAAGCTATTCAGCCGTACAGTTTTGTGTCAGATACCAGCTCAGACGAGGAAAACAAAGATATACATGGGTTTATACATCTGCAAGTGGATGTATCAGAATGGAGTGCAGCAGGGAACTTGTGGCCCACCGACAGTAGCACCTATGTCACTGCCACACAGCTTTTTCAAAAGCCTTTTTTCGTCTGCTCCTGATTCACAACAATTTGAATAAAGAAATACTCAAAAAAACATCAGTAAAAAATGCCACAAGTAAATGTTAAAAGCACAAAAAACTAAATTTTCATTGGAGTGGGTCTTTAAAAAATGAATGTTAGAAAAAGGTCTCAGATATTTGCTGTTCAGAAACTTTTCCTTTAGTGCAACAGTGGTTCTCATCTCTGCTGATTATCCCACAAAAGTACTGTGGTGTCATGTCAAAGGAAAGTAAAAAGGTTCTCCAGCAGTAAATTATCTCTAATCAAATCGTGGTTCTATGGTTCAAGTGATGTTACCACATCTCAAAGAATTACAGTGAAATTTCCAGAATTTGCATCAGCTACTTGTGATAGACCTCATGTCAAAACAGAAATTGAGGTTCATTACCTGCAGCTGAAACATGCAGGGACTCTAATTTTTCTAATTTTAATTTTGTTATACATATATGATGTTTTTTTTAATGACAAAGGAAGAATTTTTCAAAATAAAACTTAAGTTAACAGATAATTTGTCATACATCTTTCATATCTTTAAGAATTCTGTTCTTTATTCTTCTTTTCTGTAGCCCTGTAGAATTAGACGTTTGGATAGTCAATCTTTCCCTTTTCTATTGTCAAGTGTGAGAAGCTTTTGAGATCCATGCAAAATTTTTTTTGATTTGATTTGACAACAGGTTAAAAAAAGTTTCCTGTATTCATGACTCACAAATCATATTTTATCCAAGCAAATTCAGATTGTGGAGATTACAACCTCTTTTTCTTTAACTTTATCTTTTTTAGTTGTAGATTTTTTTTAATTGAATTCATTGGCCTGCACTGCATTCCAGATGCAAAAACAAGCAATTGGTATCAAGTAAAGTTGATCGGCTACAATTGAAGGTATGTCTGGTCTAGGCTGTTACCAAAGGGGGAAAAAAGGGCAAACAAACACAGCGGAGTCGGTGTGAACTGCTGTCCCTGAAAAAGTTTAACCTCCCTGTGAGATCACGGAGAACTTCTACACAGCCATTTCTGAATACATTAGCACGTTCTCAGCAACAATCTGGTCCGCCAGCGTGCCCACCACTATGCAGAGATTGGATGCAGCTTCTCATCTCTCCATGGACACCAGGACCAAAGAGATGTTCAACCACAGCCTTTCTGCCCTTCTAAACCTGAATGCAAACTTTTTCTGACCCTTCCTCCTGGCATTATGCTTCAATTCATCTTAACCAGAACCTCGGGTTACAAGAACAGTTTTGAAATTGATGGTACTTGGCTAAAAACCTGGTCCTGATTCTGATTATCATTTAGTCTTCTCTTGTTGTAATCTCAGATTTCAGTGTTCAACATAAACAATATAATAGCTCAATTTTACTAATGAAAGCTATGGAACATACTATAGTATATTATATAGAACAAGAACTTGTGTTGATACAGCAGCTGCTTGTACCTTTTTATCGTGTTAAGAACTGTCATGTAAAGTTCCAACGTTCTTTTCAAAATTAAAGCTTTTAATTAATTTAATCATTTAAATAATTAAAGCTTGTCGTTAATACTTGTTAAAAGAGCATAGTTATGTTTTTGTAATGTGTTTATTAAATCCTGAAACCTCAAAATAAACTTATTTACATGGATCTTTTTTAAGGGGCATGTTTCCTGCATGGGGCAGGAAAAAGGCCCATCCGGGTTCTTTCTGTGTGGAGTTTGCATGCTCTCCCTGTTCCTTTCACAGTTCAAAACATGCTCCGAAGGTTTATTGTCCCTTGAATGTGGCCAGGCAATAAACTGGGAAACTGATCGTTTCCCTGAAAAAGAAGGGATAGTGACTTCCATCTCCTCCTCCGACCACCAGAGGGAGCCTCTACTGAGTATTGGCTTTCTCCTGAGCATCTACCTCACTACAACTCCCATCAGCCTTTGCACTCTGCTTCTACATCTCACCAGCTGTTACTCATCATGCAATCTACAAACAATATTTAGTCTGGCACCAAGCAGAGTGTGGTGTGAAGTCTTGTTTTACCATTGCATACAGGCGTAATGGGTTTTCTGCTGTCTTGCTGTTTATCCTGACTCTTGCCTGGTTTTGATTTTGTCCTGCCTTGCCCATGTCTGATTACTCTTGTTATTAAACCAGTTACATATCAATCCAAACACCTATACCTCTTCATCGCTGATAGGCTCTGGTAACCCCCATGGCCCTGTGTAAGACCAAACAGGAAAAGGAGCTTCTTTTAAAACAGATTGAAAGAAAGGGGGTTCCATTAGTTTGCATCCAACTCTAAAAGAAAAGTTCATTCAAACCAGAGAAAACCTGAAAATTACAGCCCAACAGAAACTTTGACTGTTTGAGTTGTTTGGATATTTGATTTTTTTTTTTTACAATTTTAAGAAGAGTGCAGTATCAAATGAAGTTGGTAATCTTTAAGACAATGGATCTCGGGTTTAAGCCATAAATGTTTTTTAAAAAAGGCCTTTTTTTGTTCAATTGCTCAGATGAGATAAATAAAAACCCAAATGTTGATTAAAAGGTCTTTAAGTGCTTATGGTTTCACAGATCACCTTAACTTGTTTTTGTAGGGTTGCAGATTTGACTATAATCTCTAATCTCTCTTCAAGCGCCACATTGTGTGTAGGACATTATGTGCGAAGGCTGGGAACCGCTGCCTCTTGAGGAGTTGAACCTGTGAATTTGCAGGTTTCCTGTGAGAGAGGGGCTAAATAAAGGGAAAATTTGTCACCTGCCCACCATTCAAGGGAAACATGTAACAACTGCTGGGTTTAGCCGTCCATATTTATTATGTTCAATATGAATTTGGAATGTATTCTGATCTTCCTGCTAGTAATCAGGTGTTTGGCTTTAATGCATCAGACACATTCTAAAAAACACAGAGGAATTTAATGGGACTCTCAATGATTATTGAGTTTGTTTTGGATTTTTTATTTTTTTAATGAGCTTCACATTGAATTCTGTAAATGAAACACAGCGATGATCAGACTAATCACAGTAATCTTATGGCTGTGAATATATTTAGTCATTTTTTACAAGCTGCGTCGTGGTGCAGTGGTTAGCACTAGCCTCACAGCAAGAAGGTCATGGTTTAAAGGTCCCCGCTGGGACCCTTATGTGTAGAGTTTGCATGTTCTCGTCGTGCATGCATAGATTTTCTCCAGGCAGTCCAACTTCCTCCCAAAGTCCAAAAACATGCTTCAAAGATGAACTGGTATCTCTAAACTGTCCCAAGGTGTAAAAGTGAGTGTGTGTTACTGCAGCAGACTTGATTTCGCAACACAGTAACTGGGTTGAGTCCAGGAGCCCTGTGACCCCAAAAGGTTCCAAAGATGGATGGATCATTCTTTATATTTTTGCTATAAAAGCTGAGCTCAAAGCTGGTGTTCTTTTTTTTCTTTTTTTGGTTGACTTCTGGTTTCCAGTTTCTATCTTATAGAGACACTTGCTCCGATTTGGTGTTGTTTCTCTGAAAGACCATTAACAGTGTACGAAAGGTTGCATTTTTACAAACTTATTCAGGATTGAGTCCAGTCTCCACATTTGTCAGCTTGTTTACAAAGTGCTGCCTTAATCCCACAGCATAAGCTACAAACTACAGCATCAGTAACGCCTTCACTTTAGGGGAAACAAGGAAAACGCAGAACTTTTTATTTTACATTTTTCTTTTTCATGTTTCTGCAACTCTTTCTTTTAATATGTCCTCCCATGTGAACCTGCTTTTTGTTTTGGGGATCACAAAGCTCAGTTCTCTGATGTTTAGGTCAAAAGCAGAGTAGAGACTAAACAAATTGCATCACACCTTTACATAAACTAAATAAACACAATCTCACAATTACCCAAAAGGCATTTAGAGCCTGCAGCCAGCTTGTCAAACTTGATTTATGAAAAATGGATAAACTTTATACAACCTTCACATAGAAGGAGCACAGCTGAGATTTTAACACTTAAGATGTGTTTTAAACTTAATTTAAACCTTTTCAAATGCCTTACAGTTACATTGTCCATGTTTTATCTTCAGAATTCTTTGTTTATTTAGAAGTTATCAAGGCAAAACGTTGGACTTTCATTGGGTTAATTTTGTTCCACTGTCAGCAAACTCTTGTCGGAATGCTTTCTCCTGAACTGATTTTTCCTTTTTGTTTGTTTGAAGGAATCGTTCTCTGTGGACAAGTTGTTTAAAAAGGACACTAACTCCTCCCAAAAATAACAAGCAGAAGCACACTCTCTTTTAACATCCTTCCTGTTTTCTTTGCTCCCTGCTTCAATGTTAAACCCGAATTCTTTCAACAAAGAAAAGTCGAGTCATTTGGTCAGCAGTTCTTTGCTGCCAGTGACATTCAAGCTTGTGCATTTTAGCTAAGCTCTGTCGAATTATTTCTGTATCATGGTGTTGTGAAATTAAGATGAATCTGACGCTCTAATTAAATGCACACTCAAAACTGTCAAAAAGGAAACCAGTAAGACGATCACATTGAATAACATGTAATTCAGTGGGAAAAGAAGGCTACGGTTACAGAGTTGTTTCAACATGTAAAGCTCTGCAGGGGAAATATGTACGTTTGGATAATTGGGTTTGGGAAACAACTTTACAAACAGTTGCTAGTTTTTCCGATTCTCCATATGAGAGTGCCATGAGATCACTATTTTAGAAAAAGAAAAACTACCGGCTTTTGGTCTGACAAAAAGCCAGATTTGTACAGATTGCATACATTTTGTCAAAGTGCAGCTCTGTTCAGACATGCCAGCATCATCATATTGAAAACGGTCCATGTAGAAAGAACAGAGATGCAAATGCAAAACAAAACTTGCAATTTGGCAATCACAGACATTTGTCTCAAATAAATAAAAATGCAATGACAGGCCAAACAAAAGCCCACTACATAATTATATATATATATATATATATATATATATATATATTCATAAAAGATTTTGCATCATCATTTTAGATGATAGGTTATAGAAAATCTTAGC
This sequence comes from Adrianichthys oophorus, assembly GCA_036245035.1. NCBI lineage: Eukaryota > Metazoa > Chordata > Actinopteri > Beloniformes > Adrianichthyidae > Adrianichthys > Adrianichthys oophorus. Next base: position 5,650,498 of record BSAI01000119.1, on the reverse strand, counting down.
TATCATACTTTAAGTGATTTTTTGCTCATAACAATGTTAGTTTGAAATAAAAATATTGACATGGAAAAAGCACCCTATTACCAAAACTGAAACATTCATTTTAACATGGTTTAGCTAAAAAAAAAAAAAAAATTTCCACAAAATTTGCCTTATTTCAATACAACAAGCAGTCATTTAAAAAAAATGACTGACAAAAGATGAATTATGTTCTATGACAGGGTATTACAGCCAAAAGAAGACAAATAAACACATTTATGAAAATTAAGTTTTAAAATCATGATTAAAAAGGCCAAATTTTATGAAAATAAAACTTTTCCCGCCAAAAATGTATTTGAGATTTCACAGAAACCGCCATTTTGAAATGACCAATAAAAGCCATTCTACTGCCTCTAGTGGAATGATGGTGCACTACAGGGCAGAAAACATTTTCCAATTTATGTGGAGTTATAGGGAAAGTTTGGATCATGCAAATTAGATATAGGTCTCAGAAAAGTGTATGCCAAATATGATACAAATGGTTATATAGGGTTAAAAAAAACATAAAGGGAAAGTTTAAAAAAACAGACAAGATGAGCAAAAGGGAAAAAAATGAACTAGCTTCACGTTTTCAGAATACTTCAGGATGTACACAGACTGGAATCAGTTTGATTGTACATTTTAAAAAATCAAATGTATTTTTGTATTGCCTTCCAGAAGCGAGTCACAAAAAAATGAGGCAAAAAACAAAGACTTGACTTGATCTTTAGTAGCTTAGCTTTTTGATGGAATCAAACAATTTCTGAAACTGTCATTGAGACCTTTAGACTTATCAACAGTTATTCTGCTCTACTGCTCACTTGTCTCAGATTTATGTATGTGTGTCCAATGTTATGCAATTAGCCTTTTTTGTAGCTGTTTTTCTTTTTTTTTTTTTGCAGGGTGGTGGTATTGTACTGTTTAAAGACACGACTAAAACCAAGCTTTCAAATATCTGGAAAATTCACCTTTGGCAGCAAACCATCCATCCATCTTGAGGCCCTTTAGAGGTCATTGTGCTGCTACAGCCAACAGGTCACCAGTCCATTGTAGGGTAACATACTGTACAAGCACACCTAGGGACAAGTTAGTTTCCAATTTAACCTAGAAGCATCTCTTTTAACTGTGGGAGGAAGCTGGAGTTCCCAGAGAAAACCCACGCATGCACTACGAGACCATGCAAACCACTCAGAAAGGCCTCAGCTGGGATTACAACCAGTGCCTTTCTCGTGGTGAGGTGAGAGTGCGCCACCATGCAGTCCCTGCAGCAATTTAGCCCATGCTTCATTTTTGACTCTGTAAACACACGGCTGATGTGCTCCATGAAAGTGCTCCAGACTCGTCTCCCCATCCAAAAAGACATTATCCCAGGGGCTTTGTGGGTTTTCAGAAAAATTGCAAGAAATTCGAAACTATTTTTCATAACTATTTGTATTGCGTAAAGTTGCCTTGTTCCATGAAGTCCGCTTTGATTCAAACAGCCCCCAATGGTGTGATTGAACACCAATGCACCTCAACTTCATTGCCTTTGGAGATCGCTCTTTTTTGGTTCCCTTCACATCACCTGTCTCTTCAAGTTGTCACCAGTTTACCTCCTAAAGTCACATCCACTTGGGTGGCTTAGAGTCCTTTGTACCTCAAACGTCTGAATATGTGCCCGTGCAATCACAGGAACATCAAGCTGCTTGGAGATGCTCTTATAGTTCCTTACCTTGAACATGCGTCTCACTCAAGAATCTTTCTCCAACTTCTTTTTCTGTGATGAATCAGTGTGGTACTCGACATGTCACCCTTCAAATAGAAAAACTGGGTTGACTGCAACTTCAGTACATCCACTTTTCTGACTTGAAGGGGTAAAATGTATTTTTTCATTATTATTATTTTTGGAAATTTAGTTAATTTTGCTTCCATGACAAATGGAAGTATAAACATGACAAACAGCACAGTATAAAACTTTAACCTTGATTTCAAGCAGTAGCCTCAGTATTGTGGAATGTCTTGCCTTACACTTTTGGGGTGACTGACGCTCTTGAGTCTTTTTAAGAAACAGCTGAAGATGCTGTTTTTTAAAAGAGCTTTTAGTAAATTGTTCTGTTTTGTTTACTATTTTAATCTTGCTCCGTTTTGATTCCTTTAAAAGTTTGTGAATTTAACTGTGAAAGGGACTGTAGAAATAAAAGTGTATTTACTAACTAAATAATATTTAATGATGACCGAGGACAAGTTTTTTTGTTTCCTCTACTCAATGTTAATGGAGTTTAACTTTTTGTTTGAGATTTTGTGCTTTATTTTGTTTTCAGAATAGAAAAAAAAAATGACTTAGAATGTATATTTTAGAAACAGGTTATAAACATAAGAATTATCATCCAAAATCGAATTTATGTTTCATGTAAAAACTTGATTTACTCATCAAATGCTACTTCATTTCCCTTGTTACAGATAAACATAAGATTTTGGGGAAGTTGTCCAATTTTGTTCTCCAAAAACGATGTGTTTAAAAGCTGCATATATGTTCAGAAGTATTATTATTATTATTATTATTATTATTATTATTATTATTTAAAAGCCAAAATATGAATGAGTTAAAAGGTAAAATAAGTCATCATGTGTGATTTTAAGTTTAGAATATTAGGTGCAGGTCATCCCAGTTTGGATGCTGTGAAATTGTTCCCAGTTCAAAATGTTAGACTGGATAAAAATAACAACAAAAAAAGTTTAAATCAATGGGGTGAAGAGAAGGGACTCATCTGTAAAGAAATAAAAATGACCTTCAAATGCTTTGAAGTCAAAGTAATGTTGAATTCATACTGGATTTTTGCAATGTTAAAAAAACTCAAAATCCACGAAGCGAAAGTCAACTGAAAACTACACAAGCCGTGTGGCGCCATCTGGTGGTAGTAAGGGAGAACAGCAGGTTCATAATGAAATTTGCGTAACTCTCCGTTAGTCCCGCCCAACATCCCGCAGGCTATTGGCCAACCAGAATGTCGATTTCAGAATAGAAGCACGTGATTGGTTAGATTGTGTGACCGGAAAAGGACGTGCTCACACAATCTGATTGAATAACTCACTTTGCTCACCTTCAGTAAAAATCATTTTGTGTGTTTTTAATGAACATTCAGAGTGCGCGGGAGGGAAAGCGAAAGTCTAAAGCTATTTGTTTTGTTTTACCTGTTTTCAGAGATGCCCACGTCTCCCGTGAAAACGCGGATCCCTATCACCAGTTTCGGACATTTGATAACAGAGGTGAAGGTAAGAACATCCCATGACCATCTGAACCGGTTACATGAAGTGAAAATGAAAGAAGACTTTTGATTTTCAATCTGAAACTTTAATGATGCACGAGATAAATGCTTATCTTAATGATCCTAACTCTTGTGTCTCACCCCTTTGAAACATTTTTATGCAGTCACATGTACTCAATGTCCTTTTAGAATATTTTCTTTATTATATGGTAGAATAATGAAATTGGTATTTTAGTACACCATTTTAATTATGTCTGATTAAAGTTATTTCTTACATTTGCGTCCAGTTGTTTTAGTGAAATAAGTCTTTTAGTTCATTTAAATGAATTTCATGTTTTTGGTGTTTTTATCATGTACTTGTGGCATTTATCTCATGATGGAGCACATATATAAAGAAAACGAAGCTCAACTTTGCATTTTCACGTATTTCTTTTTTCAAGCCACAAGCTCTGTGCTCCGCTCCATTCTGATGCATCAACTTGTAGACAAAAAGATCCATGTACATCTTCCTCGTCTGAGCTGCCATCTGGCTCAACCTGTACAGATGCAAAGCTCCAATATTCTTCGCCATTTTTGTTGCATCAGTAATTCTATCTAGAGTTGTGAGGGGCTGTAAGCTACCAGAAGAGCTAACGGACAGATTAATGATGGGAAGGGGGCGGGGTTTCTCCATGCCAACAGTTCTGCCCACAACTCAGAGGCAAATTTCTGATGAACTGCTGCCGCTCTGCAGAAACTATTCTAAAAATCAGCACAGGTTTTTGGATTTTGACTGAAATCGGCAAAATGATAATAATAAAAAAACACTTGAAGTGCTTTTCCATTAGATCAAAAGACTTTAATGAAAATATGTGAAACCACGCATTTCTGTTACTTGAACCAGTGTGAGATAGGGTTTATCTACATACATATGAGGTCTGACCAGCTTTTGGCCATAATAAAGAAGTCATCAACAAATCACAGCCAAGTGCAGACCAAACTTGTTGGCTGGGAAACAGTTGATTTGTTTTTTTTCCCTGATAAATCTGTCATTGACTGCACGTACCAGTGCCAGCTCAAAACCTGTAAGCACCACGCTTACTTGGGAGGATATCAACCATGGAAGCGTGTGAGTCATTGTCACAAGATCATTATTTACTCTGTCAACACGCCATGTATGGGTAGTAGGAAAATATGTTGCTTCATGTGGTCTTTCTGACAATAGTTTTATCCACACTCCTAGAAATACCACTGTTGTAAGAGTTATTGTTACCCAGAAGAGCTGCCTAGTCATTTTGTCTTTCTTTTTCTCCTAATTGTGAAACTTGATTCTACCGTGGGTTAATTTCATCATTAGATTTATTTTGATTCAGAATGAATTAGCTATCGCCCATGAAAAATGAAATTGAAATATGTACATAGTCCAAGCCAAGACCATAGTTGTCAAAGAGTAGTTGTAGTCCATACCAGCCTTTTTATCTCAAAAGGTTCATTTCAGTCATGGAGGTGCAAAATCCTCCTTAACCAAAAAAGCACATTTTGTTCTGTGAAAAACTGAACATTAGGAACCTAGGTGTGGTTCAGTACTTATGTTTACAAAGCAAGACTATCCCTCTGAACAAAAAAGAAAGAGAAACCAATGACAGGTAAGCGGTGTGTGTTTCAAATAAACAAAACAATTCTAAAAAGTGAGAATCAAGAACAGCTGGAAAATACGGTGAGTGCATGCTCTCCTCAAAATGCAATATTGAGAGGTACAGTTAGACCTCTATAAGTAAGAATATCTATATAATGACTGTATATAGATGAATGATCACTCCACTTATCACATTCCAAACCGGAATGACCTGCTGGCTCTAAGAAGCCAAAATCCCAAAGACTTTTATTGTGAAAATTGACAGCTATTACTGTCTGATATTTGTCAGAATAACCATCCTTGCTCTACTACCCTTTTAACATATTTTTGCTTATCCTAAATTTTTCATGATTTCTTTTTGTAGTGCAAGTTATTCAAGTTATAAATTGGCCAATCAGAAGCCTCAATAAAAGCATGTGGTCTCAAGTTGAAAGTTTTGAACATTTGATTGACAGATTCTCCAGAGCATGTTTTCAAATGATTGGGAAGTGAACTTCTAACAAGATCACTCCTATAGACTCTTTTCACATGACATCAGACAAAATTACCCCTTAAAATACCCCGTAAAACAACAAATACCCTTAAAATAACAACTACGTTTTAGCACTGGATGCAATTCAAATGCGTGCGGACATGCAACAATGTGCATCTTTGCCGCACAGCTTACGGGTTGCCAACGTTAATTTCCATCCGTTCCACTTAAAAAACATGTGAATAACATCAGGCAAAATATAAACTGTTAGAATAATATCTGCTCAAATGAAAGGTTGATATTTTCAATAGAACATCAAACATTGGAGGATTATTCAAATTTGTATTTTGGTTTGTGAATGATCTAAGGGTGGAAGACAAATAGTTAGCCTGGAAATTTATATAATTAATAATGTACAAATTTCTGTTACAGTTGGTTAGGTTGCCTTTTATTATTTACGTAAAACACGTAACATGTTAAACAGTGTTCAGTTTCTCCGCTCTGCCTTTCTAGACTCATAAACCGGGAGTAACTTTACACCCTGTCGGCGATGTTGCCATTTTGTCTGACATCACCATGAAGGATCTACGGACGAGAGTGGTTGCCATAGCAATGTTGACTGACGGAATCGGACCAATCACTGTTTATTGACAATTTCTTCAACATAGTGGCGTCCACATCGTGAAAAAATGGTGACTGAATTGATTTCATGTGGCTGGAGCCAGAATAAAGTCATTTTCTATGGGTGACATCACACTAGCTCGGTGCAGTTCTCATATACAACCAATGGCGGTGACGACCATTCATTGGTTTGCATGAGGTTTATCTACAGTGTTTTTTTTATTTATTTATTTATTTTGTCCGGCTTTGCCCATGACATCACCCAACCCTGACCTTTCCCTAAACAAGCAAGGAAAAGGAAACAAGGAGAAAGCATCCTGACAGTGGTCTGGAGTTTGCACACTGCAACTGTTTTGCAGCTGGGATATCAAAGGTCGCACGTCAATCAAAACACCACTTAATGCTGGCTCACTTAATGCTCCAGCTAATTATCTGCACTAATAATGTTATTTTTTAATATTATTTTTTAGTTCTGAACCATTTGAAGTAGAAATGTGATTAATTGTAGAATTGGGTTTGTTCTGCGTTAAAGCCAGACAGGAAATGGTTAAAAAAAAAGGTTTAAAAAAAGTGATGACAAAGCATTAAGATAAAACAGTGTTGGGAAATTTTCTTGAAGTTTTAAATAATGAAACGTTGCTCTCCTCGTGTGGCCTTTCTGAGTAGCTGAACTCGTCCTGCAACTCATTGTTCTTCAGTTTTTATCTGAATAGAAAAGTTGGCAGCATAACTGAAAGCAAAAAAATGTGGTTCCAACTTGACAAATGTTTACGGGAGGAAGTTGACGGCTTCGAGCAGTTTCCCACAAATGAATCTTTAATGTTTGTCACATTTTAAATAGCTTTCATTGACAAATAACTTCTACAGATGAGCTTTGGCTTCCCGGAATCTTTTAGTTGTGTGTTTGAGCTGCCTGCCGCGCCGTGCAAAGAGTGCAAGCACCTCTCCCTGAAAAGGTTGCTCAATGGCCTCTGTCTTAGAAACTCTTCCATGTTTGTTTCTGGTGATTATCGAAGGACTCTTTCAGCAACTGTCTGAGCACTGAAATCTGGCCAAAACTGTCAATTTATCAATTTGATTTGTTTTCGTTTTGTATTGTTCTGCTTTCACATTTATTTGACTACAGGCTTTTGTGTGACACTACTTTAGTCTGCCCTATTTATTGCCTGACATTACTATGAACTCCTTAACCTTTAGTAGTTTGGAGCCTTTTTTAACATTTTTTTTTATGAACTATAAGTTGCTTACATAATTAACCTTTAAAACTGTTTTTTTGTGCCAATGCTTGTTACCCATCTTTTTCATACAACCCCAGCCTCTTTACTACAGATATTTTTGAATTATATTATCCAATAATTCCACAAAGAACTGTAACTGTACAAAAACCTAAATTCTGAGTGGTAAATTTCAAAGGTCAAAAGGATGGGAAACATGTTTTTAAAAAACAGGCAAACCTCCAAGCAACTATACATAATATTCCAAGAATTTATTCTAAGGGACATCATAATGATGTCATAACTCTTGTTATTTTTGTTTTACACCTAAGCTAATGACTTATTTGAAAACGTTACATTATGTTTTGAATGAAAACTATCCTAATAGGGGGGTGGCGTCATTACAATGTCATTGTAAACAGCCTTTGTGATTGTCAAACGCACCAGTGAGTGAATAGACTACTCAGGGTTAAAAAGTTTTTCTTTTTTAATAGCTCAAAAAGTTTTAAAATGCAGAAAAATGAATCTTCTATGGTTTTTTGTGCTGGTTTTATGTCTTTTTTAGAAGCAGCTGTTTGGCATTGAGGCACCGTCCTCTTTGGAACTCACTGGATGGAGGAAACATTTTAACAGTTACACTCTGCAGGGGCGTCGAAATGTAAATAACACACAGACATTTTTGTTTTTTTTATTTTAGGTGTATCAAGCCCCATCACTCAGAATTTCTCACTTTCTTGCAGTGTGTCCTGGCTACTTATGGGATCTTAGCGATCACAGCAGCTGCCTATGTGATGAGCAGACGGAGAAGAGAAGACAAACAGATGCCCGCCTCCACAACTTAGAAGTCCTGCTTCTTACATCAGTGTTGAAAAAATTCTGAGTATTATTTATGAACTGAAGGAAAAAAGTTTGATTGTTAGACGGGTATTGATTTTAAGCAGCATGTCTGTTAATAAAGGCTTTGCTCATGTTTCTTGTTTATTTTATGTCTGCTCTAAAGATCAGATTGCTACTATGGCATCAACAGAGGTTTTTTGTGTGCCATATAAATGGGGAATATATTTCATATGTAAACATGTAAACAGGGATTTGCCCTGGAATGCAGCAAGATACTAATTTTGTGTGGTTAAAGCACTTTCAGTCAAATTTATTGTCTTGCATTAAAGCAATGTGGAAATGCTAACTCACGAAGAAAGTTGCATAACTTCTAATTACGGTCTCTAATTAGTCTTAACTGTCTCCTTTCAGAAAATGTTAATAAATCAGCAGCAAAGCAAACAAAAAGAAAAGTGAAGCTTTGAATGTCTTTGGCTTTTGCGGTCCTGTGGTACCTGCAGTTACGGAGTAAAAGAAGGAAACACATTTTCACACAAATTGTGAAACCATGAAAGTAGGACAGTTGAGTAGAAGTAAGCAACACAAACAAAAAAAAAAAAAAAACCACAACTAAAAGATCATTTTGATGTCACTGCCTTTTCTGTTGGCTTGGCCAGCATTCATTCTCTGCAAAAGCTGAGTCTTCGCTTGCTGAGAGCCCTCCATCAGTGTCACAAAGCATATCCTTTGGATTTATTCTTTTAAATGTGTGGTAGCTTCATACTAGTGCTGGTCTTGATCACTCATTCCTACTTTAACACAAATCTCTAGAATGAAAGCCAGCGGCAGTAAAGCTTTTATTACTGCTCATCAATCTGCAAGAAAGTAGATTGCAAAAAGTTCTCTCCATTTTTGAAAAAAAAAAAAGTCCCAGCAGCAAAGTTCAAGTGAAAATCCAAAGGACTCAACATGCTCAGTGGTAACTTGTGCAGCATAGATGTTTAAAGTTCTTACAGCACCTGTATCACTAAGGGGCTGTATCAAATCACAAAACTCCCCCTCCTTGTATATTTTTATACATGTTTTGCAACTGCAGTACAGAACATTCAGCTCCATGGCAAAGTAGGAAATCTATCAGTCAATTAATGTTGTTATATTAAAATGTGAGAAATTGCATTGAACCAGAGCATCACAGTTTGAAAAAGACGCTGCAGAGATGCAAAGATAATGCTGAAGGTCAAAAGGTTCACCATAGGATTTTATGTCTGTTATTCAAAAGGATTCCACAGCAAAACCAACTTTTTAGATATTAATTCTATTGTTTTCGCATTATTCCTCATAGTCATTTATTCACACTAATGGTTTATGCACATCATCATTTCATACTTTTTCTAAAAGATTTTAATTTTGTAATTCTTGACTGTTTTTGCTGTGAAACGGAGAAAAACAATGCGCGCTCGTGAACCGTCCGCGAGCACGTGAGAGAGTGCTGCTGGCAGACCACGTGATTTCAGGGAATCCGTCGCCCTAAAAGAGAAAGCGAAAGTGTAACAAATGGGAACACCTGAGAGGGGGGGGGGGGTGCTTGTTCAGTGAGCATGTCTGCGGATTTTGTTTCAGTGATGAAGAAGTTAGGCTCCTGACGAGCCAGACTCTCAGTTTGAAACAGCAGCAGCTCGGAAAGAAAGAAGACGACAGAGGCTGCTCCAACCGGCAAGTACGATCTCTTTCTGTTTATTTACCTATTCTTTTTTCGCGAGATTCTTATTTTTAATGACATTTTCTAATTTATTATCACTGTAGTTAATATTATTAAATATCACTCCGGATAATTGAAATTCTTTCTATTCTAATAAATTCGACACTTTAAAAAAAAAATTAAATTAAGTATTTTTCACTTATTTAAAACTTATTGACATAAAAAAAAACAAATTACAGTTATAAAACCCAATGTTTGTTTTCTGTCTATTTTCTTTAGTACCTTTCTTTTGCGCAGTTCTGTCCAGTCACTCATGCATGCAGTCATTAAATGGAGGCAGTTTCTAAATGATTCTTCAGTTGCACGAAACAAACAATCCATTGAGAGCCAGGCATGCTGTGAAAACTGAAGGCTCAATTTCATCCTCAGCTCGGCCTTAAATAGACTTGTTGACGGCTGTCTCTGTGCGATGAAGAACATCTTGTTTTTTGCTTTGTTTGAAAAAAAAAAGGGGGGGGGGGTGCACCTTTTGAATGTATAGTGGTTCACATTCAACTTTTTCAGTCAAAAGTAGGATTATAAATATGCAAAAAGTAAAAGAATCAATGAGAAATGTGACTTTTTTAGGCTTTTATTGTGTCAAATTTTGAGGCTGTTGTGTCAACAACATTTCAGAATGTATGAATCATATTAAAAATAATATTTCTTTTTACTAACACCTCACTTGCCGTTTAATATGATTTAAATGTAGTCCCTAAAATCTTTTTTAATGTAAAGGATACAAAAGTCCCACGCACCCACAACATGTACAGAACTACAAGCACTCTGCATATACTTTGCACTAGAAAACATTATTTTTTTATTTGGCTAAACATAACATAATCATAATTAAAAGACTACCACTTTTAAAATAACTCAGGAGTGGGACTTTAAAAAAGTTCACAAATGAGCTTGTTGACCAATAGGAGTCCAGACATTGGGCTCATCTGTCACTAAGTGTCATACTCTTCCCCCTTTGAGCACAGCTGTTTTCCATTGTGTTTCATACAAAAACCTTTCACGTTGAGAGATTAACGGAGACTCTGTAAATACCACAGTGCCATGTCCTTTTGTCTTTTCTCTGTAGTTTTCCAAGGTGGAGATGCAAACGTAGAAAATAATTAAATGGAGAATTGTTTTTTCTTTTCTTTTTTTGTGTGTGGAGCTATGCAGTCTGGGCTCACTTCCTTTATATTCCAATGGAGTAATAAGTCTAGTGAAAAAAGTTTGTGGTTGTTCACGTAAGCAAATACAACAAAAATTCAACTTAAAATACTGTTTTAATGCTTTTGAAACTTTTTTTGACTTTACTTTGGATGAGGAATGCTCGGTCCAGCCAAATATTTTGACTGTGTGCTGACTGTCCTGTGTTTTTGTTTGGATGATGGACTGCCAACCCCTCCTGCTCTTTTCCAGCCTTCTATCATCACTGCAGTTGGGAGGGGGTTTCATTGAAAATCTAAGCGGCATGAAGTCTCAGAGAAGACCGTGCGGCCAATGACTGGGCGGGAAGGACTCAACGATGGGGGATCTGCCTGTAAGACAGGAAGGAACTGTGAACACAGGCAGCCGAGGAGAGGATTTTCCATTCTAGGATGGTCAGAGACAGTTTTAACAGGACAGCAATACAGTGCCAGAACCAGAACAAGCCAGCTGAAACAGAAAGCCAGAGTCGAGGGCCAGAAGAAGGCGCAGGAGCTGAACAATCGGAGAACCCAGAAAGGCAGCTGGAGCCTCCGTTGTGGAATCAACCTGTGGAGGAGCCCGTACCATGGAGCCAGGTCGGTACTCGCTGTAATGCAGTCTGCTTGGGGGGTTATGGTTATGGGACGGTGGGAAAATCAGTCAAGAGAAAAATTATATACAGTTTTTGAAAATGGAATTCTAAACTCACAACCTAAAAATTTGGCTCCATAATATAATTACTCTCAAAAAACTATTCTAAAAGTACCAGTGTCAAGAAAGAAAATCAGTTTTACACTCACAGCTACATTTTTGTGATGCATTATTATACAGACTTTATTCAATCTTAGAGGTGTTATTGCGTTGACACTAAATAAAAAAAAAAAAAAAAACATTTTACACTTCAGTAGGGCTGTTTTTGAGCAAAAATAATGGAAAAAGCTATTTTACATTATTATTTTGGCTTTTTATGCATGTAATTGAATTTGTTTAAAGAGCAATAAAGAAATAATAAATTGTACACTTATTCTTGTTCAAAAAAAGGCTTGCAGGCCTCCAGTTCAGGTAATTGTTTGGGAAACTCAGCGCTGAAACAACCAAATGAATTTTGCAGGCATACAGAATTGAAGGGTAATTACCTATTATCCCAGAAATGATAAATACTGTTTTAATGATTCATATTTCCTATATAGATGATAAGAGTTGCACAGAACTGACACTGTCGGTTAAAACAGGCTGGTATCTGCTTTGAAAAGTGGACTTTGATAATGAACAAGGGGCATAAGTCCACTGGATTTGTTCGTTTTCTTTGTTATTAGTTGAAACCAAATGGAGGAAAAGTAAAATCTTAAATAAAATAATGATATTTTGCTGATTCTGAAGTGATTAGTGAGTCAATGTCGAAGATAATAGCGCTGTAGTGTTTAAAAAAAAAAGCTTTTCTGTTAATCTTTAAATCAGGGCTCAGCTTCAGTGTTGACAGTGGGAGGGACTGGCAGTATTCCTAAATGCAGCGTTTGTAACCCAATGAAAACAAAAGTCTAAAGCTTTCAGCGAGGAGGCGAGTGAAGAAGACAAGTGAATGACATTTTTTTGTTTTGAGTTTTTCACTGGCGTTTCTAAAGGAGTTGTGCACATGCACAACAACGTGCTCTCAGTTAAAAAGAAAAAAAAAAAAAATCTTAAAGGCTGGCTAAGAATGCATCTCACTCCAGTCCAGTAATCACTACAAACAAGCCCCTTCTGCTAATTTAAAGACCAACTCCAATAGAAAGTGTGTTTTAGGGGTTTAACATGTTCTTGTGGCATTTTTCTTGTCTTTGATCAAAACTGTACAGCTGGGAAGCTCCAACATTCGTCACCGTTTTTGTTGCACTGCTAATGTCAGGTTGGGGGTTTGAGGGGCTGTAACCTGGCAGGAAAAAAAACAGCTTAATTTTAGGTGAAGGAAAGGGGGAGCGGGCTCACTCCGCCGTACCAAAGTAACAAGTAAAAATTGTTGTTCCTGATGTTCAAAAATAATACTAAAAATATAATTTTTTTATAATTTAGCCATCCTGATGAGGACTTTAAAGCGCTGCACCTCTGACTTTCTCTTGTTGTTTTGACCCGTCTCATACTTCCTGGCAAGGTACTAAAGAGATCTTTAGTCACGTGGTTGTGTTCACTAGCTTTGGTCCGCAACACACAACAGAATCCTGTAGACGCCAGTCTCAATACAGACCAAACTCAATCTTTAGGACTCAAAACAAATTTGTGGACTTGCACCGACCCAAACTATTTTGCCAGTCTGAACAAACCCTAAATTTTAACTAAATTCTGCAAAAGCATTACAATTTATCCTTAAATAATCAGTATTGTAACTCATGACGTCAAGAGAATTTTATCATGGCTCCATGTTAAATCCAAAATGTGGAAAAACAGGGTTAATGTTTACAATAAAGGCTGAGTTAACTATGACTATAGTCCCCAAACTCTCCCATGTAACATTCTGTATATGTATGAAGTGTATGTAAAAGGACTTGGGTCATCTTCCAATCTGGTGAGTTTCCTGTCATAACAATGGGAGCAGCAGTTATAGTTATTGTGAACAGAAACTTTGCACTTTCACCTAAGCTTATATGATTTAATACAAGCTTGCATGTAGAAAGCTTTGCTGAGAATTATTAAAGCAAAGATAAATCCAAAGGATAAACATAAACAAAAATACAAGTTTCAAATCTGCACAGAGCTAAATAATCTAATAAATCCTCTAATTCATCAAGCTGGAAAACACATTAAAATTGTTATTGTATTAATTTAACAAAGACATAATGTGAATGTGAAAAATATATAAAGTTGTTCTTGTCAAAATTTTGAACGTTTGTTTGTGTTTGGTACTAATGTTCCACAAAGTGCTGTCAGGAAAAGTGAAAATACGTTTTTACGTAACTTTTACCGCTATTACTCACAGCCTCCACTCGTTTAGCTCAAGACAAAAACAAATCCAGTCTGTAAATGACTCCTAATCAAAGCCAGGTCTTATTTAGGACTAATTGTGTTTCAAGGAATTTGAGTTTTTGACATCTCCAGCACCTTTTCTGCTGCAGCCTGAGACCGGAGCTGACGCCGACTTCTTCACGCACCTTCGTCCATTCCGCAGTGAAGAAGCATACAAACTTGTGAAGCACACGTACCAACAGCTTCAGCACAGCGGTTTCTACTGGGGTCCCATGACAATGGAGGAGGCACATGAAAAACTCTCACATGCATCCGTTGGAACCTTCCTCATCAGGTAATCAGATGCTTCCTCCTTATGAGTGTTTGGCTGCTTTAAAATTATTTCATTCCCACATTACAAAAATATTGTTTTTAGATTAGTCATTCAAATACTGACTAAAATGAGGGTGTAGACACTCACCCTCACATCAGTAACTTGAGATTCTAAAGGGAGTCAAAAAGAGGTCCGTTACCCGGAGCGATAATCCCTGATGTCAACTATAGGATTAGATCCTGATGTTGTGCAGCCATATTGGCTGAGTTTACTCCACCCAATTCTGTCCTGAAATTTGGCAATGGTGTGAGGCAAGGTAACGTTACACATTTGAGAAATTCATCAATGGGTTAATGAAAAACTGATCAATATTTGAGTTCTGATCAAATCAAAACTCCTGATTAAAAAATTCCCAGTTGCCATCAATAGAAATAAAACAACAAATGTAAAAAAACAAAAGTATTTTAGTCAGTCTTTTTACGAAAATTTACTTTTAACGTAAAGTTCATTTTTATAATGTGGGAGTCAATAGGAAATTGCTCCTCGGTGAAATCAGCCTCCAGTGGTCATTTGAAGAACTTCAATATTTGGTGCTCTTGTTTTTGTATCAAATTCAAGAACAAAATGTTAGGTCTTAAGTGATACTCTTGTCTCCTTCCAACCAGTTACACTGAGATGTAGCTTGAACAGTTGAACCACTTCTTAAACTTTGAAATAAAAGCAAACATGCGGGGAAATCCTCTGTTGTTTAATTTTAGGAATATTTGGGTTTTTATGTGTTGTTTTTTTAATTTGTATCAATTAATTAATTATTCATTCATATTCATTAAAAAATGAATATTTTCATATTTTTATTGTTTTGTACCTATTTGATTTTTTTCAGCCTGTATGTTTTCCTCAGTTTTTGTGTGTGTGTGTGTGTGTGTGTGTGTGTGTGTGTGTGTGTGTGTGT